>JANFOE010001151.1:0-504870 GCA_025667525.1 Glebionis coronaria
TATATATATATATATACATATAATATATATATATACATATATATATATATATATATGTATATATATATATATATATATATATATACATATATATATACATATACTAATACATATATACATATATATATATATATATATATATATATATATATATATATATATATATATATATATATATATATATATATATATATATATATACATACACACACATATATATATATAAATATATATATATATATATATATATATATATATATATATATATATATATATATATATATATATATATATATATATATATATATATATATATATATATATTATATATATATACATATATATATACATATACATACATATATATATTTATATATATATATATATATATACATATATATATATATATATATATATATATATATATATATATATATATAAATATATATATATATATATATATATATATATATATATATATATATATATATATATATATATATATATATATATATATATATATATATATATATATATATATATATATATATATATATAGATATATATATATATATATACATATATATATACATATACATACATATATATATATATATATATATATATATATATATATATATATATATATATATATATATATATATATATATATATATATATATATATATATATATATATATATTTATATATATACATATACATACATACATATATATATATATATATATATATATATACATATATATATATATATATATATATATATATATATATATATATATATATATATATATATATATATATATATATATATATATATATATATATATATATATATATATATATATATATATATATATATATATATATATATATATATATATATATATATATATATATATATATATATATATATATATATATATATATATATATATATATATATATATATATATATATATATATATATATATATATATATATATATATATATATATATATATATATATATATATATATATATATAGAGATATGACCATTTTAGTGAACTTAAAATTTAGGACTGATTTTGTGAAATTAAAGTTTAATATTATTATATAAGCACTCAAATAAATATAGTATAAAATGTGAATTAAAACCCACCAACTTATATATTACATTTATATAAAAATGCATAAGGATAAATAAATGGACATTATATAAAAATGGTAGTTTGGTAAGTTTTATAAGTTATAAAAACTATATACTAAGTTTTACGTCTTTTTGGCTAAAACTGAAAGATCAACGTTTTTGTTAAATAAAAATTAGACGGTTGGACCCGTCTAATGTAGACTTTTTAAAAGTCATCTACTGATATATAAGTACTTAATACAAGTAAAAACCGATAAAACCCGAACTATATAACATACGGAAATTAACGGGCTAAGTTAGCGTTATTGGACTAATAATACAACAAAATGGGCTAAACACTTATAAACTTACTCATTGGGCTTAACCCACTTGGGCCCAACATGTAAAATATAATACTGATAATAAAAGTATAGTTGGGCTAATATAATATATTGGGCTTGTAATAGGCCCATTGAGCTTCAAAATGTAAACAAGTTGAACTAGTATAACTAGTCTTGAAAAATTCCAACACATAACACTAAAATAAGTAAATGAGAATGTATAAACCCACTTGATCATCATATATATAAAATCATCATATGTATACATAATTGTTATTTTTATAAAGTCATTGGACAAGAGTCTAAGACGAGTATTATTTGTCTAGGTTTCCGTGATTGAAGGACGTACCGTACATCCGAATCGCCGATAACCCGCCTTTCCCAATCAACGCGAGTTCATAGCCTCGCACTCTTTTAAATGTTTTATGAAATGTTTTATAAACCCGCGAGGGAGATAACATGTTAGTTTTTATAAAATAGGACACCATTTGTCCCGATTGCTTGTTTATTGATTTGGACCCGAATGATTGTATGACCCGATGAATGATTAAATGACCTGATCGATGAAATGAAATGGATTATTAAAGTTAGGTTATGTCACTAAAAGTCCCATTAGCATGAATTGTGAACTACCGGGATTTGGTAGACGCTTATGCATATAATAGTACTATTTGGAGACGATCACCCCAGTTCGCGCCTTGACGGTTGATCCCCGTCGTGCCACATTGATTGGTAAACGAATTTATGTATGAGAAGATTTACACAAGCGTGATTATTGTGACGACACGCTAATTTAGATGGGCAAATGAGTTTCGGGTTAGCTACCCGTTGTTTGTTGTAGTAAGGTAACAATGTCATGCGGCTTATAATAATCCAAATAACGAAATACTGCTATACGCACTAAATTACGATATATTGCCTGACTAGCAATACGGGGTCTTACTATTGATATTATGTTCGTGTTTTGGTTTTTCATAACCATATTCATATAACGGTTTTTATTTAAATCTATACAACGTTATAAAACGTATTGTATGATGTTTTTACGACAATGGCTCGTATAAAGATTTTGAAGGCAAAAGCCTATATTATGATTTTTGATAAGGATTTGTATAAAATGACTTCGGCTATTTTATGGCCTATTAGAAGGATTTGTACAAAAATGATTTTTGATAATAATTTTATATCGATGTTATATTAATGGTTTTATTAAACTCTATGAATTCACTCGGTGTTATCGCTGACCCTTTTCTTTTAACATGTTTTGTCTCAGGTACTTGAAGGTAATTCTCGGGAAGACATCAAGAATTCATGGCCCGCACTTAAATAATAATTTCCATTCAAATGCTGTGTAAAACCTATATAAAATACAATGACTTGGGACCTATGTAACTTTGATATTTATGAATGTAAATGCTTTACTATTAAACGACGCGATTTTTAAGCGTTGTCTATGATGTGAGTAATGTGCTTTCCCATAACACCAACGAGTCTTCCGTTGTATTGAATTATGTAAATTTGGGGGTGATACAGTTTGGTACCAGAGCTCTCGTTATAGAGAACGAAAGATTTTTAAAACCAAGGTTTTGAATAAAATATTTCAAAATCTTTTAACTATAAACATTTTTCACAAAATGTCTAAAAATCTTTTGACTATAACGGTGCCGAAGATTCCCGAGTTACCGACAAGGCCAGACTGAGAAGTGTTATTTTAATATATATATATATATAACTTGGATTATATATATATATATATATATATATATATATATATATATATATATATATATATATATATATATATATATATATATATATATATATATATATATATATATATATATATATATATATATATATATATATATATATATATATATATATATATATATATATGATGTAATTTTATTACATGATTGTTTGATGATTATTTTGATATTTATACGAGGTATTTATACGACGTAGATTGTCACAAGGAACCCTAAATCCCCTAGTAAATTAATTGAAGCTATTCTCGTAGGAATTCTAGCTATCCTAGATCTAAACCAAGTTGTGGATATTTATTCTAGCACCCCCACAAATGCTATGCGCAGCGGAACTACAACATTTGGGTGCTAGGCAGTTATCATCACACACAAGATATATCAAACGACTCAAAGAGACGTAAAAGTTTTAACATAAACTAAGCATTGTTAAAAACATACATGTCTACGGTTTTCCAAAACCCAAGATGATACAACACAGAGTTAGCGTTTTGGTCCCCACGAATCTCAACCCCAAAAGATACATTTTCGTTAACATGACAGAAATATAAAAGTGTTCAAGTTAAATATGGGTGGAAAACAAGTAGACGCCAAGCCACACACAACTCCCATCCTTTGCATGCTCCATGCTATACTTCATCGATTACTTGAAACACATGCTAATTGGGTCAACAAATAATGTTGAGTGGAATTCATAGGTTTTACAATCTCATTTTGAACATATGTGTTATAAAAATCAATCACGATCATTCATAGAATTGTCGATCAAAGAATCTATTATCAAGGTTATGACAATTGTGTTTAAGCTCATGAAACTAATCCGTTAACTCAATCACCCGCGTAATAATTACCGGCGTGATTAAGATGAAACCATTGCCCCTTCTAAAGGCATCAGTTGCAATTATACCTTATCTCTTATCACAAGTTATCCGTCCGCAGGGGGTACTCAACGTACTAGCCCTCGTCTCGGATAGGGTCGTCAACCCCATAGTACTATCAATTGTATAAGCGGCTATTGTCAATCCACACAAGGATTAAACAATAGTTAATAGTTCATGAATATAGGGTCTTTTGCAACTAGGTACTCAACACAATTTAAGGCAACATTCGGGTCCAACAATCATTCATGACATATGTTCATTTTAGAAAACTAGCATGCATCTCCCTCGCAGGTAAAAACAATTTAAAATAGTAGTAAGCGAGGCTACAAATTCACACCTTATGTATATAGAAGTAGTCGACGATTTCGAATGACGATCACTGACGATGATGAGGATGCCCGGGGAATTCAACACCTAACAAACAATAACGCATAATGAGTAAATCTCATTTATAAACTTCAAGTACTGTATAATATGTACATATTAGTCAATTGTGATAATTACAAACTCACGCCAAAACAAAACAAATAATTGTTACTAGTTTTATACGATTCATCTATGTTATTTAACGTTATTACCCTTTTTTTACGTTTTTCGCCGATACTTACCAAAAGTATGGGCTGTTTTCCTAGACTTAAACCCTTTTATAAAATTTGGAAAAATTCTCAAAAATACCTTAAGACCTGTAGAAAACCAATTTTTAATCCCATTAAAAGTTCTCACTTTTATGACCCGTTACTCAACACATTACTAAACATACGTTTTTCGGACTGATTTTGCACATTGACCATGTTGGACTTGTTTGACCCATTTAAAATACACCATTGACCCGTTCAACACCTAAGTCTACTTATAGACTCACAAATGCAGGTTTGAGACCAAAAATAAACTTTTAATCAATTACCAAACTATATCTATGGTCCCCGGGATTTGACCCAAAACCAAACATAATTTCGGATTATGTAGGTTCTCATCTCCCGGTACACGTATTTTCAAAACATCATAACTTTTGTAACACCCCCAAATTTATACAACTTAGTACAACGGAAGACTAGTTGGTGTTACGGGATAGCACATTACTCACATCATAGACAACGCATAAAAATCGCGTCGTTTAATAATAAAGCATTTCCATTCATAAATATCAAAGTTACATAGGTCCCAAGTCATTACATTACATACAAAGTTTTACAAGTATTTGAATGGAAAAATATTATTTAGGTGCGGGCCATGAATTCTTGTCGTCTTCCCGAGAATTACCTTCAAGTACCTGAGATAAAACATGTTAAAAGAAAAGGTCAGCGATAACGCCGAGTGAATTCATAGAGTTTAATAAATTCCATCAATATAACTTTGGTATAGAATTAGTACCAAAAATCAATTCGTACAAATCATTGTAATAGGCCGTAAAATAGCCAAAATCATTTTATACAAATCTTGGTAATAGGCCATAAAATAGCCAAAGTCATTTTATATAAATCCTTATCGAAAATCATAATATAGGCATTTGCCTTTAAAAATTATTCTACGAGCCAATGTCGTAAAAACATCATACAATACGCCTTATGACGTTGTATGAAACCAAAAACCGTTATATGAATATGGTTATGAAAACCAAAACACAAACATAATATCAATAGTATGACCCTGTATTGCTAGTCAGGCAATACATCGTAATTCGAAGCGTCTAATAGTATTTCGTTAGTTTTTGGATTATTATAAGCCGCATGACATTGTTACCTTACTAAACCAACAACGGGTAGCTAACCCGATACCAATTTTGCCCATCTAAACTAGCGTGTCGTCACAAAGGTCACGCTATGGAAATCTTCTCATACATAAATTCTCTTACCAATCAATGTGGCACGACGGGGATCAACCGTCAAGGCGCGAACTGGGGTGATCGTCCCCAAATAGTACTATTAAATGCATAAGCGTCTACCAAATCCCGGTAGTTCACAATTCATGCTAATGGGACTTTTAGTGACATAACCTAACTTTAATAATCCATTTAATTTCATCTATCGGGTCCTTTAATCATTTATCGGGTCATACAATCGGGTCATTTAATCATTCGGGTCCAAAATCAATAAACAAACAATCGGGACAATTGGTGTCCTATTTAATAAAAACTAACATGTTATCTCCCTCGCGGGTTTATAAAACATTTATAAAAACATTTAAAAGAGTGCGAGGCTATGAACTCACGTTGATATGGGAAGGCGGGTTATCGGCAATTCGGTCATACGGTACGTGCTTCAATCACGGAAACCTAGACAAATAATACTCGTCTTAGACTCATGTCCAATGACTTTATAAAAATAACAATTATGTATACATATGATGATTATATATATATGATGATCAAGTGGGTTTACATATTCTCGTTTACTCATTTTAGTGTTATATGTCGATAACTTTTATACTAGTTTACTAGTTTTACCTATTTACGTGTTTTAAGTCCAATAAACTTATTATAAGTTCCTTAACTTGTTTTAATCCTTGTTATACTTATTTTATCAGTATGTATACTTTCCATGTTGGGCCCAAATGGGTTAATCCCAATAAGTTCTTTTTACAAGTTTATATCTTATTTAGTCCAATTATTAGTTCAATATGTTTACTTAGCTCGTTAATGTCCGTATGCCTTAAAGTTCGGGTTTTATCGGTTTTTACTTGTTATACATGTCTATATATCAGTATATAAGTTTTATAAAGTTTTCATTAGACGGGTCCAACCATCTAAGTTTTATTTAACAAAAACGTTAATTTTTACGGCAATAGCCGAAAAAATCGTAAAAATCATGTTTATAGTTTTATAATTTATAAAACTTAACAAGTTACCATTTTTATAATTTATACACTTATTCCACCTTTTAAATATTTATATAAATAGAATCCATAAGTTAGTGGGTTTTAATTTATATTTTATATATTAAAATTTTGAGTGCTTATATAATAGTATTATTCTTTAATTTCCAAAAATCTGATTTTTATCTTCACTTTCACCAAAACTGCCATATCTTGAGTTCTACATGGAGATAGAAGCTCAAATTTTTATCACATAAACTACATGATATGTGCTACATTTAACTCTTCTATAGCTACTGTTGAATCATCTTCTAAATATTTTCTAAAAATCGTCCAAAATAGTAACCTCAGATTTATACCTTAAACTTGTTTTGATCATATCTCACTCATTATTTTGATTACATTGCATGGCCAACTCTCACATGTGTACAAAACCCATAGCTTACTGTAAATACATTCTACTTCATCATTTTATCAGTTTACCATATGGTTCTTTACTGTTTTTATACAGCCTATCATTTAAACAAGATTTACCCATTTTTACTTATAGTTTTTCATCTTTTTATCCATGATTATCAACAACAAATCCCCACATAACATTTTTATCATCATATAATCATCATATACATATACAATAGGAAATAAAATACATGTTTACATAATCAAAATAACAAGAAGTTGAGGAGGACAATCTTTATACCACCATGATGATGTAGGTTGTGATCAAAACATGGATTTTGATGGAGAAACTTGTGCATAGCCAACACCATCTTCAAGAACACCATTCTTCATGAACAACTTGTGGAAAATCAGCCCTAATACTCCATGGAGACTCCTCCTTTGATGTTATAACTTGCACCAATCTTCATCTTTTTGAATGGAGATTAACATATGTTGATTATAACATATGTTTATGGTTAAAATTTGTATGAAAGGGGTGTTTTGGTGGAGATGAGGGACGGAAACCATGGAGAAGGAGGGAGAGAGAAGTGGTTTTGCATGGTAAAAATGAGATAATGGTTTATGTGTTGAATGGTTTTGTCAAGTTACAAGTAGCTAGGACAAGTGTCCTAGCTTACTTAGTAAGCTTTGACAATTGTTGTATGTTGTAAGCTAAGTAAAACCGTCCCATATTGGGGGTGGGGCAAAACTTGTTTTGTCTCATCCCCAATTATTTACGGGTATTCCTCGATTCTAGTTTCCTCGATTTGCGTGCCCTCGGGTCGTTTTACGAAAAACGTTTTTATAAATTATGAATCAACGGCACAAAACGAATCCAATAAAAATTGTCTCATTAAAAACGGAGTTCGAAAACGTAAATACGTAATCCTAAGGTTTCCGGTTTAGTCGTAAAGGATGTTAAAATAAAATCGTAAGTCCTAATCTCTTCTCGTAAATTTGTGAGTTTATGAACCAACACAAATTTAAAACTCCAAAATAATATTCACGGACAAATTTATTTTCTGAAATGTCGGACTGTCACCAAAGACGGTGTATGTAAACGTAAGCACGTAACGTAGAATCCTCCGGTTTAGACGTAGTCGATGTTACTTCAAGACGTAAATCCAAATTTCTTCCCAAAAATAAGTGAGTTCATATTGTAACATTAAAATAATGTTTTTAAATAATATTCAAGAATAAAATATCAACCATCAATTGACGGATTGTCACAGCATTTACCCCTAAACAGGATCTTTGTCCTCAAAGATCATCTTACCTTACTACTCGCTTCTTATAGAGTTAAAGCCATGTGGGTATTTCCTCCACATTCGGTCTTTTCTCACAAGTGTAATCCATTATAATACGCGAGTTTCATCAAACATAACTACGGGAATAAGATCAGGCTTAATGTTGACTTACTTTCTCTATCCATGATGTTTACGGGTTTTTGATGAATGCAACTTTTCGCCGATCTAAGCTTTATTAAGAAGAATCAGATTCTCACTTGATAGATATTCCATCAAGTTTTATTTATGAAACATAATTCACGCTGTTCTTGAAGTCCTAGGGTAGATCCAGCTTATATGCCTTTCAATCCCAACTTTTACATCATTTCAATGGTCCCATACAACGGGGACTTATATCCCATGATTTGTCAGATCATGAATTCATTTTTCCAAGGTTAAAATTTTTGGCATAACTTCGCTACCTATTTGGCACTTCAAGATCTACATTTCACATTCACATAACCTCTTGCCCACTACCGGCAGTCAATAATCAGATCCTAATTTCAACAATCATTTCAGATCTCGCGGGTCGGTTATTTTGCAAGGATAGGTTCGCCATCATAGGAAACCTTAAACCTAAAAGACATGTCCAACTCACAATGGGTGTAAGTCGGGTGTCCTTATCTCAACTCCTGCTTACAGATGCTCTAAGATTTAGATCCTAACAAGATTCGATCTCAATCCTAATACGATGATTATCAATGATAATCTCTCCAAAGGAAAACGATTATACGGTCTATTACCAAAGGTCATTCATTCAAACATAAAACAACACTTATATTACTCTGTATCATTACTTTACCTCGTCCCTTCGATTTGGGATGGTACATAGTACTCTCATCAAGGTTCGTTCTCAATGATTTCTGAGCAAATCTCTAGAAATTCGATGCGAAGCGAGGATCTTGATTTAGATGTTCGATACAGGCACACTATGTTTACATAACTCTTTTGCATTTATCATTGACGGGAATGATATTAGCAGATTTGGTCAGTCTGTCGACGATGACCTAAATCGAATCAAATTCAGATGATAACCTTTGCAATAGCTAGACGTTTACTAATGTATGAGGCGATGTCTGCCTTCATAATTCGTCATCAGTACAACTTCTTCAGACAAGGATACTTTTAGTCATAAATGACATAAATAGAATACTTATACTTACAAATTCCAACATAACTATATCTCACAATCCTCTATATTTAGGCAACCATAAGTGGCCTTTAAAAACATTTAACGCTATTGGCTTCTCTATTTTAATGGTTCACCTTAGCCGCGAACCTCTTTTATAATCTATATTATCCTTTTTACAATCATCAGCTATTTTTAAATTGTTCGGTAATTTATTTTGCACAATCATTATTAAGAAATATATCTTAATTGAGTCTTTATACTTTCTATATAATATGTCAGTAATTACGTTCACCTTTCCTAGATGGAATAATTATCATGTCCGTATTTATTCAAAATTTCTTTCTTTATATCTCCTATGTTTTAGTTTCGTCTTTACTATTATCTTTATCTGTTTTACTCAATCCGGCGTTTTAAAGCGTCGATAATTATTACAAGTAATCAAATAATAATTAGTTAATTTTTATGAAACGTAAACGTAAAAATTTTAAATTTCTTAGTTTGACCAATTATAATAAAATGTTCAAAATAAATTTGACTTTAATTATTAAGATTTTTGCTGATTTATCGAAAATATTTAATGAGATTCGTAAATGTTCGAAAAACCTTTGTTTATACTTTGGTCAAAGTTTTCTTAGTTTGAAAAGCAAAAATTGTCGTTTTAAGTTTTCAGGTTATGGTATAAATGGTTTTACTCAATCCTTCTTAAGTTATCATGAGGTATACACAAACATTTACCCCTAAACAGAAGTTTAGTTAAATGGTTTGTGTATAAGGGAATAATCCCTTTAAAAATCCTTTGTTAAAACATTTGTCAAAACATATTTCCATTTCTTTTTGGTAAAATCCAAAGTCTTAAAAGGGCTCTTAATTTTTGAAGAGTCTATATGCATACATCTTACCAGTACTAATCCAACGGTCATTTTATGTAAAGGATTAAGTTTTTAATCCCTAAGCGTTAATGGTTCTAATCTTTGAAAAGTCAATATAGCTTCCATTATCTATTAATCACACGGTTAAATCATGTAAAGTGTTAAGTCTTTAATCACGTGTTAATTATTCAAGGTACAGGTTTTTATCGTTCGGCCAATTCAGGGCAATCTATAAATAATTATTAACTTCATTCTTATTCTTATAAACAAACAAATGATCCTTAATGATCACGAGCATGAATTTATCAAATTACAGCCTACACACGCGATTCATCATATTTATGAATGCTACATGTGCATTGGTCAATCCAAACGACATCACGTGAAACTCATAATGTTCATTACAAGTACCGGATGTAGTGATTGGAATAGATAATCTTTTTCGCAGATGCGAAGTTGATGATAACCATGCCGTGGATCAAATCTTATAAACAAACGCTAGAACCTTGTAAATGATCGAACAAATCTTCCATTTCGAGTTATGGATATCGTTTTCGATTGTCAATTTTACTTAGTTCACAGTAATCTGTAAATATAAGGAATGATAACACCATAGCTCTTCAGGATGACAGGCTTGGTATAATAAAATCTTTCTCCGACAACTCTCAGTTGTACGGTAATTCCTTTAATTTAGATGGTGCTGACGCACAGTGCACAAGCCATAGGTGCAACACCGGGAATATAATCAAATACCAAATTCTACTTGCCTTAATGGAGAAAGTCTAGGTAATTCACCAGCAAATACCTCCTAAAGCTTCAGATAACATAAACATCTTTTAATACATTTATTTTAAGTTCTTTCTAGATTTCAATATCTATGACTAATTCACAACCATTCACGGTATAATTTCAAGTCTAAATACAGGGTATCGTCATCCACCAAGAATTATTTAGATCACTTTTGATAATCAACATCTTATCTTTTTAGGGGAATTCTATTTGAGTTCCCATCAATTAAGACAATGTCGTCATGTCATAATCAATCAATCCATTTCACTGGCACTGTCAACTTTCCAGTTTTATTGCCGTCGATAAGATGTGAATTTCTTAAAAGACTAATAATAATTCATAATCCTTCACAATTTCAGGGATATTAGGATACACAACTACTACTAAAAGAGTAAGGTCAATGCATAATCTACGCGAGAGAATTTCAAATCGGATACAGACGAAAACATTTAATGAATATGAATATATCCCATGTTTTCATAATTTGAGTACGCATTCGAAAGCTCCTCGGATCGTTACCCAGGTCATTCAAATGAAATCAAATCATAAGAAATGATAAGAACGTCAATACATCCAGTCGGGTATCAACACTCGATAATCAGATACTTTTCCTAAGAATCTCACCACGGGAGAATTAGACAAGAAAGAATTGTCAATCGTCAAATAAGACAATTTCCACAGATGAGTAAATTCGACTCAGAAGAATAGAGGCTACAGGCACATATGTAGGTGTCCCTAACACTATGTCCCTATTTTCCACTTCTTGCAGATCTCATAAATTTTAATCTTTCACAATCTTCAAAGAAATTTAGTGTTTATTAATCAGTTTTATGGTGACTACTAATCAGCCTTGCATGGTCCATTCCAAATTGTATGTAGGCGCGCAACTATATACAATTTCAAGATTAACGATGCAATACTCAGTTCGTCAAAATTTTATCATCATGTTTATAATAAAAACATTTTCATGCTTAATTCTTAAATAAGAATCAAGAATAAATTTACAAAGATTTTCTTAGTTATGAAAACAATTAAGTTTTCCAATGTGTTTCATAAGCAACTTCATTTTGATATCAATCACTTATAAATCTCACTTTGAATAATCCTTATTGTGATGAAAATTAAATTTTCTCAAAGGATACCGTTTTAACTTTATAAAAACAATGTGTGATCTGTAGAAAGGTGATGAAAGCTTGTTCACCAAGAATTAACTACGATATGATAGGAAATGAGCTTAGCCAATTAATCATGAGGTTCATGACCTCGATGGCACTCACGAAGAATGATTCACAACGTGACTCAATTCGAGATGAGTACTTGTTCAATGGTTGTATGACTAATGCGAACATTAGGAACAAGCAAGAAAAGATAGATAACATCGATACATGTAGAATTTAGCAATCAGAGGTAGTCTTTTTCATTAATCACAAACAAGTCAAAATTGTACCGTAACACATTACGTGTCACTATGTCATACAATTCTCAGAACTCATCCTACCAACTGATGTCTTAGTTAAGTTAGGGATTTTTAAAAGATACCACAATGAATACTAATCTACAAGAGTCATTAGGTGTTCCACATGTCCCGAAAGATCCATCGGTCTCAATTCAGAAGAAGATTTCTTCAATTTATTTCTTGGACACTGGGCATCCTCGTCAGTGGACAATGGCCTAGGAACAACCCTTAACACGAATCAACAATCAATTAAAACCTTATAATTCAATCACAAAACTTAACGATATTCTCTTAACAATTTCTTATTCCATACAAGTTAAATTTTACTTTATTCAAGTTTCAATCAACTTATACTCAATGCGATATTCTACCTCATTCTCCAATACTTACAACCTTGTTCTTCGGCCTTGTAAAGGTAATACAATCTCAATATGAATCAACACTTAATTTCCAATCCTATTAGCTCTTACAACAACAATTATCAAATGAGTCATTAATATGAAATGACTTGATCAGTCAATTAGACTTCTCGGAAAGGTATTAGTGGCATGAGGCTTTTGGGTACTGGTTCCAATGACAGCCTCAAGTGCAACATTCACCGTTTCGATTTCAAATTTAATAATTGGGTGACAACGAATCAGATGACATCCTTCCAGGTGGTAACGTTTTGTCAAACTCCACTCTATAAGGAAAGATCGTCATGACATCGATATCAGATTTAATCTCGCCAATTATTTTTCAATATCACAATCAACTAATATCTACATTCCTACGAATATCAACCATTTGTTGGGATCATAAGTATCCACAACTTGGTTTAGATCAAGGATAGCTAGAATTCCTACGAGAATAGCTTCGATTAATTTACTAGGGGATTTAGGGTTTCTTGTGACAATCTACGTCGTATAAATACCTCGTATAAATATCAAAATAATCATCAAACAATCATGTAATAAAATTACATCAAATATATATATATATAATCCAAGTTATATATATATTAAAATAACACTTCTCAGTCTTGGCCTTGTCGGTAACTCGGGAATTCTTCGGCACCGTTATAGTCAAAAGATTTTTAGACATTTTTAGAAAAATGTTTATAATTAAAAGATTTTGAAATGTTTTATTCAAAACCTTGGTTTTAAAAAATCTTTCGTTTTCTATAACGAGAGCTCTGACACCAAACTGTAACACCCCCAAATTTATACAACTTAGTACAGCGGAAGACTAGTTGGTATTACGGGATAGCACATTACTCACATCATAGACAACGCATAAAAATCGCGTCGTTTAATAATAAAGCATTTCCATTCATAAATATCAAAGTTACATAGGTCCCAAGTCATTACATTACATACAATGTTTTACAAGTATTTGAATGGAAAAATATTATTTAGGTGCGGGCCATAAATTCTTGTCGTCTTCCCGAGAATTACCTTCAAGTACCTGAGATAAAACATGTTAAAAGAAAAGGTCAGCGATAACGCCGAGTGAATTCATAGAGTTTAATAAATTCCATCAATATAACTTTGGTATAGAATTAGTACCAAAAATCAATTCGTACAAATCATTGTAATAGGCCGTAAAATAGCCAAAATCATTTTATACAAATCTTGGTAATAGGCCATAAAATAGCCAAAGTCATTTTATATAAATCCTTATCGAAAATCATAATATAGGCATTTGCCTTTAAAAATTATTATACAAGCCAATGTCGCAAAAATATCATACAATACGTCTTATGACGTTGTATGAAACCAAAAACCGTTATATGAATATGGTTATGAAAACCAAAACACAAACATAATATCAATAGTATGACCCTGTATTGCTAGTCAGGCAATACATCGTAATTCGAAGCGTCTAATAGTATTTCGTTAGTTTTTGGATTATTATAAGCCGCATGACATTGTTACCTTACTAAACCAACAACGGGTAGCTAACCCGATACCAATTTTGCCCATCTAAAGTAGCGTGTCGTCACAAAGGTCACGCTATGGAAATCTTCTCATACATAAATTCGCTTACCAATCAATGTGGCACGACGGGGATCAACCGTCAAGGCGCGAACTGGGGTGATCGTCCCCAAATAGTATTATTAAATGCATAAGCGTCTACCAAATCCCGGTAGTTCACAATTCATGCTAATGGGACTTTTAGTGACATAACCTAACTTTAATAATCTATTTAATTTCATCTATCGGGTCCTTTAATCATTTATCGGGTCATACAATCGGGTCATTCAATCATTCGGGTCCAAAATCAATAAACAAACAATCGGGACAATTGGTGTCCTATTTAATAAAAACTAACATGTTATCTCCCTCGCGGGTTTATAAAACATTTATAAAAACATTTAAAAGAGTGCGAGGCTATGAACTCACGTTGATATGGGAAGGCGGGTTATCGGCAATTCGGTCATACGGTACGTGCTTCAATCACGGAAACCTAGACAAATAATACTCGTCTTAGACTCATGTCCAATGACTTTATAAAAATAACAATTATGTATACATATGATGATTATATATATATGATGATCAAGTGGGTTTACATATTCTCGTTTACTCATTTTAGTGTTATATGTCGATAACTTTTATACTAGTTTACTAGTTTTACCCATTTACGTGTTTTAAGTCCAATAAACTTATTATAAGTTCCTTAACTTGTTTTAATCCTTTTTATACTTATTTTATCAGTATGTATACTTTCCATGTTGGGCCCAAATGGGTTAAGCCCAATAAGTTCTTTTTACAAGTTTATATCTTATTTAGTCCAATTATTAGTCCAAGTATTAGTCCAATATGTTTACTTAGCTCGTTAATGTCCGTATGCCCTAAAGTTCGGGTTTTATCGGTTTTTACTTGTTATACATGTCTATATATCAGTATATAAGTTTTATAAAGTTTTCATTAGACGGGTCCAACCATCTAAGTTTTATTTAACAAAAACGTTAATTTTTACGGCAATAGCCGAAAAAGTCGTAAAAATCATGTTTATAGTTTTATAATTTATAAAACTTAACAAGTTACCATTTTTATAATTTATACACTTATTCAACCTTTTACATATTTATATAAATAGAATCCATAAGTTAGTGGGTTTTAATTTATATTTTATATATTAAAATTTTGAGTGCTTATATAATAGTATTATTCTTTAATTTCCAAAAATCTGATTTTTATCTTCACTTTCACCAAAACTGCCATATCTTGAGTTCTACATGGAGATAGAAGCTCAAATATTTATCACATAAACTACATGATATGTGATACATTTAACTCTACTATAGCTACTGTTGAATCATCTTCTAAATATTTTCTAAAAATCGTCGAAAACAGTAACCTCAGATTTATACCTTAAACTTGTTTTGATCATATCTCACTCATTATTTTGATTCCATTGCATGGCCAACTCTCACATGTGTACAAAACTCATAGCTTACTGTAAATTCATTCTAATTCATCATTTTATCAGTTTACCATATGGTTCTTTACTGTTTTTATACAGCCTATCATTTAAACAAGATTTACCTATTTTTACTTATAGTTTTTCATCTTTTTATCCATGATTATCAACAACAAATCCCCACATAACATTTTTATCATCATATAATCATCATATACATATACAATAGGAAATAAAATACATGTTTACATAATCAAAATAACAAGAAGTTGAGGAGGACAATCTTTATACCACCATGATGATGTAGGTTGTGATCAAAACATGGATTTTGATGGAGAAACTTGTGCATAGCCAACACCATCTTCAAGAACACCATTCTTCATAAACAACTTGTGGAAAATCAGCCCTAATACTCCATGGAAACTCCTCCTTTGATGTTATAACTTGCACCAATCTTCATCTTTTTGAATGGAGATTAACATATGTTGATTATAACATATGTTTATGGTTAAAATTTGTATGAAAGGGGTGTTTTGGTGGAGATGAGGGACGGCAACCATGGAGAAGGAGGGAGAGAATTGGTTTTACATGGTAAAAATGAGATAATGGTTTATGTGTTGAATGGTTTTGTCAAGTTACAAGTAGCTAGGACAAGTGTCCTAGCTTACTTAGTAAGCTTTGACAATTGTTGTATGTTGTAAGCTAAGTAAAACCGTCCCATATTGGGGGTGGGGCAAAACTTGTTTTGTCTCATCCCCAATTATTTACGGGTATTCCTCGATTATAGTTTCCTCGATTTGCGTGCCCTCGGGTCGTTTTACGAAAAACGTTTTTATAAATTATGAATCAACGGCACAAAACGAATCCAATAAAAATTGTCTCATTAAAAACGGAGTTCGAAAACGTAAATACGTAATCCTAAGGTTTCCGGTTTAGTCGTAAAGGACGTTAAAATAAAATCGTAAGTCCTAATCTCTTCTCGTAAATTTGTGAGTTTATGAACCAACACAAATTTAAAACTCCAAAATAATATTCACGGACAAATTTATTTTCTGAAATGTCGGACTGTCACCAAAGACGGTGTATGTAAACGTAAGCACGTAACGTAGAATCCTCCGGTTTAGACGTAGTCGATGCTACTTCAAGACGTAAATCCAAATTTCTTCCCAAAAATAAGTGAGTTCATATTGTAACATTAAGATAATGTTTTTAAATAATATTCAAGAATAAAATATCAACCATAAATTGACGGATTGTCACAACTTTTGACTCGTTAGGAGTCGTAAGCTCTTTCTTTTACCAAATCGAAGCTAAGACGACGCTCTACAACTATATCCGAGTCTCATGACCTGTTTACAAAGTCAAACTTATGAAAACAAGCCTAAACAATCTGCCTAAAATTACCCTTCTCAAAATCAACCCAACACTCGTTTCCAAACCATTTTATCGACACCTAGAATTAACTTAATCACTCCTAACCATTACTAAACATCCTAATCAGTCCTTAACACCAAAAATATCAAATCCATCCTAAAACCCATTCACTAAATCAAACATGCAATAAGCTTTACCCACTCAAAAACATCTAAAACAATGAATTAAACATAAACCCACAAGCAAAACATTAATCACCAAGATCCACCAAACACCCCCATATTTCCGTGGGGTGTTGGTGATCAAAACAACCCAACCAAATTGATTTTGGTTGGTTTGTTGGGTGATTATTCATCACTTACACTCCAATTAAACATGTATTAACTCTATTAACATCAAAACTAATTTTTGAAAAACCCATTTGACTCTTGAAAATTTTTTGTGAATGCATGTTGGATTAAAGTACATCAAAACACTTGAAATGATTAATCTAAATGTGGTCTAACCTTGGTTTTAATCAAAACAAGGTAGAAAAAAATTATGGTGGTGGTGTGGTGGTGTTTGGCCGTCGGCCTAAAGAGAGAAAAGAGAGAGAGAGTGAAAACTTTTTGAGTGTGTTTGTGTTGTGTGTGTGTTGATTTTCCTTTTTGTAAAATTGGGAGGTCCTTGTGTGCAATTTAGGCATTCTTTTGGCCTTGTATAAAAACGACCTCAAATGTTTGCGGGAATGACTTACTAGTCGACTTGGAAAATTCTGTAGGAGTCGGGGGTCATCCCGAACACTCCAAAATACTTTTAGGACAATTTAAATGCACCCGGAAAGCAATAAAACGCACCCGACTCGACTTAACACGAACTAAAAGTAAAATCATCGAAAAATTATAATATCGATAAAGCGACAATAAACATAGAAATTTGGGCATCCGTCGGGATCGTAGTCGTCATCGTTCTTCTTAAATCGTCAATCGTCAAGATTACGACCTCATACATTGGTTTCAACCAAAACGATAAAATATATAGTAAATAAAATTTCTTAAAAATTTCAAAAATAGGCGTAATTTAGGGTAAGATAAGTGACCTCGGTTCCTGGGTATCACATCAACCCCTCCTTAAAGAGAGCGACGTCCCGGCGCTCGCCTATCCTTATACTTACATTTCGTGCCGCTGGAACAGATGAGGATATCTCTCCTTGAAAAAGTCCTCACGTTCCCAAGTGTATTCCGATCCACGCCTAGAATTCCCTCGAACCTTCACAATGGGAATTCTACTATGCTTCAGCCTCTTGACCTCTCGGTCCATAATCTCCACTGGTTCCTCCACGAAATGCATTTTATCGTCCAGCTGAATCTCGTTCAAAGGAATCACCAATTCCTTATCCGCTAAAGTCTTCTCCAAATTTGATACGTGAAACGTGTCGTGAATAGCACTAAGCTCATTCGGCAATTCTAATTTATATGCTACCGGTCCAATTCGTTTAACAATCTTGAATGGTCCAATATACCTCAGACTCAACTTTCCTTTCTTCCCAAAACGAATCACACCCTTCCACGACGAAACCTTAAGCATAACCATGTCTCCGACCTCAAATTCCAACGGTTTTCTTCTATTATCGGCATAACTCTTCTGTCGGCTTCTTACAGCAAGTAAACGGTTCTTAATTTGCACAATCTTCTCTGTCGTCTCAAAAACCATTTCGGGTCCAGTCAACTGACTCTCTCCTACTTCACTCCAACACACAGGAGATCTACACTTCCTTCCATACAACGCTTCGAATGGTGCAGCCTTGATGCTCGCATGATAACTGTTATTATATGAAAACTCCACTAAAGGTAAGTGGGATTCCCAACTTCCTCCAAAATCAATCACGCATGCTCGGAGCATGTCCTCCATCGTCTGAATAGTTCGTTCGCTTTGGCCATCAGTCTCAGGGTGATAGGCCGTGCTCAAACTCAATTCGGTACCCATCGCACGTTGAAGAGATTTCCAAAATTCCGAAGTAAACCTACTATCGCGATCCGAAATGATCGATAAAGGTACACCATGTCTGCAAAAAATCTCCTTCACGTACACACTGGCAAGTTTCTCCATGTTGTCCGTCTTCTTCATAGGTAAAAAGTGAGCAGATTTCGTCAATCTGTCCACTATTACCCAAATCATATCACATCCACTAGGAGTTCTAGGTAAATCCGTCACCAAATCCATAGCGATCTTCTCCCATTTCCATTCTGGGATCTCTGGTTGTACTAACAGCCCAGACGGTTTCTTATGTTTGGCTTTAACCTTCGCACAAGTCAAACACTTACTGACGTAACGAGCAATCTCCGCCTTCATATTCGGCCACCGGTAGACTTTCTTCAGATCATGATACATCTTATCCGCTCCAGGATGTATCGAGTACTTCGACTTATGAGACTCGTTCATAACCAAATCTCGTACTCCAGGCATTCCTTCCTCGGATGGACATAGTGGTAACCAAATCCGATTCTCAAAATATCTCAGCCCGTCTGACCTAACCATAAAAAGAGGTTTCAACAGTCTCCCCAGATTCTCAGCACCAACATTTTCTTTCATTAATCCCTTCTCTTGAGCCTTCAATATTGTTTCGGTAAAATCAATACCCTCAGTCATCACTAATGCTCTGACTCTCAAAGGTTTCTCTCGATCCTTCCTACTAAGTGCATCCGCTACAACGTTCGCCTTGCCAGGATGGTAGCGAATCTCGCAGTCATAGTCACTCAGTAGTTCCACCCATCGCCTTTGTCTCATATTCAACTCTTTTTGGTCTAAAATGTGCTGCAAACTCTTGTGGTCAGTGAATACAACACACTTCGTCCCATACAAGTAGTGTCTCCACAACTTAAGCGCAAAAACTACAGCTCCCAATTCCAAATCATGTGTAGTGTAGTTTTCTTCATTCTTCCTCAATTGTCTCGACGCGTAAGCAATCACCTTCTCACGCTGCATCAACACAGCTCCATAACCCTTACGAGACGCGTCACAATACACCATGAGGTATTTGATTCCTTCTGGCAATGACAAAATCGGAGCAGAACATAATTTGTCCTTAAGTGTTTTGAAGGCGATTTATTCATCATCTCCCCATTCATACACCCGATTCTTCTCAGTAAGATTTGTCAACGGCTTTGTAATCAACGAAAATCCTTCGATGAATCTCCGATAATACCCAGCTAAACCAAGAAATTGTCGAACTTCAGTCGGCCTTGTCGGTGCCGACCATTCCTTGATTGCCTCGACTTTGGCAGGATCCACGCGAACTCCTTTGCTATCAATTACGTGCCCAAGGAATTGCACAGATTCTAACCAAAACTCACACTTTGAGAATTTCGCGTACAGCTTCTCTTTCTTCAGCAGATCCAATATCTTCCTCAGGTGCTTCTCGTGCTCTTGGAGTAAATAAGAATATCATCGATGAATACAATGACAAACTTATCTAAATACGGCTTGCACACTCGATTCATAAGATCCATGAATACTGCAGGCGCATTTGTTAGCCCAAAAGGCATCACTCGGAATTCAAAGTGTCCATACCGCGTACGAAAGGCAGTTATAGGAATATCCTCCTCTCTAACACGCAGTTGATGATACCCTGATCTCAAGTCGATCTTTGAGTACACACAGGAACCTTGCAATTGATCTAACAAATCGTCAATCCTCAGCAATGGATACCGATTCTTAACCGTCAACTTGTTGAGCTCTCTATAGTCGATACACATCCGAAACGACCCATCTTTTTTCTTCACAAACAACACTAGCGCTCCCCATGGTGATGAGCTCGGTCGAATAAATCCCTTATCCATCAACTCTTTCAATTGATCTGATAACTCCTTCAACTCTGATGGTGCTAATCGATAGGGTGCACGAGCAACTGGTGCAGCTCCCGGCATCAACTTGATTCGAAATTCGACTTCACGGGTGGGCGGTAAACCCGGCAACTCATCAGGAAAAACTTCCGGATATTCTCGAATTATAGGTACCTCTTCCAACTTTGCCTCTAAGTCACCATCACTAGAAACTTGTGCCAGAAACACATCACATCCATCTTCTACATACCTCATCATTTTCAAGCAAGATATCACTTTCAAACGAGAGGTGCATTCATCTCCCTTCACAGTCAAAAACCTATTCCTCAACGGGATTTGAACTAATCTTTCTCCACAAACGATCACGGCACTATGCGCCATTAGCCAATCCATCCCAACGATCACATCGAACGATCCTAGCTCTATGGGCATTAAGTCGATATCAAAAGCGTAATTCCCTAACTTCAAGGTACACCCTCTTAGTATAGAATTTGTACTAACGATCTTCCCATCGGCTAATTCCACGTTATAATTAGTCGTTAGCATTACCGGTTCTCTATTGATATGACGACTAAATTTTACATCTACAAAGCTCTTGTCGGAACCAGAATCAAACAATATACTAGCATAACGAGCGTCAAGTAGAAACGTACCGGTAACCACATTAGGGCCTTGCGGTTTATCAGCAGTCCCTACTCGATACACAGCAGCAACATTATTTCCTCCTTGCCTATTTCCAGCCTTCGGGCAGTTCCCCTGCTTATGCCCCCTTTCTCCACACCCAAAGCAAACCATCACCTTCGTGGCATTTGCCCCAGTAGCCACCCCTTTAGCTCGGCAATCTGTAATTCTATGACCCGCTTTTCCGCACTTGCCACACGCAGATGGGCAATTCCCTATATGGTACAAATTACATCGACCACAATGGGGATTCACCTTAGCTCCTCTAGGGGTAGTGACAGCCCTCATCCCATCATTTCTTCTCTGGTTGAACTGCTGGTTGCGGTTCTGACCTTGGTTGTTAAGGTTTCCTCCACGATTTTGACCTTGGGATTGATTACCCTGAGCTGCTTCCCACTTTCTCTTGTTCCCTTCGGCAATGTAGTCCTTCTTATCTTGCAGCTTGACATCCATTAGTGCGTGAGCCATTTGGACTGCTTCATCGAATGAACCAGGCTTGGATGAAGTTGTCTCACCCTTGATATTGCTTGACAAACCCTTGATGTACTGCTTCATTTTCTTGTGATCATCAGCAAAGGCATCGGGACACAAAAGGCTCAATTCATTAAACCTCCTTGTATACGCGGTAATGTCATTGTTCCTCAAAGAAAAATGCCTTAACTCATCTTCTAGTTGACCCAGCTCTTCTTCGGGACAAAACTTTTTGGTCAAGAGAGCCTTGGTAGCAGTCCAAGTCCTCGCATTTGCTACCGCTAATCCTAAAGTGGCTACTTGATTGTTCCACCAACTTAAGGCGTCACCGAGAAAAGTGGCAGCTGCAAACTTGACTTTATTTGCCTCTGAACATCCGCTAATTTCAAAATTACTTTCGATCTTCTCCAACCACCTTTGGAGTTCTAGGGCTCCGCCAGTGCCACGAAACTGCGTGGGACCGCATTTCATAAAACCAGCATAAGTACACTCCTTTGGGGCTTGCTGTCTTCCTGCATTTCAATCTTGATCTGGGTTTCGGTTTGCACGATCCGCTTCGAGTGCATTTGCAATTGCTTCTTGAATCACTGTGTTCACACGGTTAGCTGTTAGCTTTGGAGGCATGGTGAATTCTCAAGTACACCTCTCTGCAAAGACAGGGAAAATAGAAAACAAAGTAAGTATACACATCAAGATTAAGATGGATTTCTCTTTCAAGACATAATATAAGTACAACAACACATCACTTCAAGGTTACTAATATTCATCAATCACATCACAAAAGAGCAAATTAAAGACATATCATAGATTATGAAAGGTAAACATGGATTGCATTGATAAATCAACCAAAATCTGTGACAAGTAATGCCACTACAACCATATACCAACAAACTTAAGTCATCAAGTTTTCATCACAATACCATCATACAGGAGTCTAAAATAGTCCGATTACAACGATCAAAAGATAAAATAAAATACAAGCAACTAGTCACGTGGTGATCCACACGACCTCTTGGATGGTGGTTCTTCTTCATCCTCCTCGGGCTCTTCATCACTGTCTTCTTCGTCCTCGTCCATCTTCCTCTTTTCCTTATCACTCGGCCCATACTCGGTTACCTTCTTCGTCCCAGAAGTAGATCCACACTCCACTGCTACCTGATTCCCTAAAGTGATACACACACCCCTGGCGGGTGGCTGGACCATGAAATCATTAGCCTCCAGCTCCGATTCATCTACAAATCTCCAATCTTGTGGCAGGGATGCTCTAACACGATGCTCCCAACTTCACATCCTAGTCAACCTCGCCTGATCCTCCCTAACTTGCTCAAGACTAGCACTTAGGTTTGCTATCATCGATCTCAAACTATTAATATCATTCTTATTCGCTACTCCATCAAATTCAACCCTTGTAGTTCTTGCCAACAACCTCTGATGTGCCCTCTCATTCTCGTCGAACCTTTTGATTACTCTAGTTTCCACCACGTACCGTTGGTACATCGACCTATCCATTCTTCTCAAAACCAGCGGAACGTCACGATAAGCTCTTGGTCTGGGGCAGATAACTCTTGCGATGTCCTGATGAAGAGAATTAGCGCTTGCTGCAGCGTCAGAACTTCTAGGGATACCTGGCATACCAATCAGATGAGAAATACGAGTAGGCCTGGGGAAGGTAGTACTCCTTCGGTCGGGGTCCTGAGCTTGCACATTGTCCGTTTCGGCTTGTCCTTCAACAGTTGTTCCAATATTTCACCCTTCGTGTCCTACGACGTATTCGTCTCCATTTCCGTTAGGCAGTACCTCGGCCATTCCTGCAATAACAGAGAATTTTGGAGGGTACGTAAGATTACTATTCAATATTTATAAATACATGCATGAAAATGCAATGCAAAGGTGGTACACATGCCCAAAATGCGATAATATGATGCTCATGCATATGTAATACAAGAATTACGGTATCACGTACTCCACGTACAATTTCAACGTTTACATATAGTAGTTCAATATCTACGTAATAATTACTCACATATATTACTTCAACTCAAAGGTATACATCTATACCATCAATACTAAAAATAAACCTTACCGGAGCCATGCAGGATAGTTGTGGGCTTGGACAATTTCTTACGACACCAAAAGTTATAGTTTAGGATTTTTCAAAACAACCTAGTTCTCTATAACTCATGGCTCTGATTACCAATCTCTAACACCCCCACAAATGTTATGCGCAGCGGAACTACAACATTTGGGTGCTAAGCAGTTATCATCACACACAAGATATATCAAACGACTCAAAGAGACGTAAAAGTTTTAACATAAATTAAGCATTGTTTAAAACATACATGTCTACGGTTTTCCAAAACCCAAGATGATACAACACAGAGTTAGCGTTTTGGTCCCCACGAATCTCAACCCCAAAAGATACATTTTCGTTAACATGACAGAAAATTAAAAGTGTTCAAGTTAAATATGGGTGGAAAACAAGTAGACGCCAAGCCACACACAACTCCCATCCTTTGCATGCTCCATGCTATACTTCATCGATTACCTGAAACACATGCTAAATTGGGTCAACAAATAATGTTGAGTGGAATTCATAGGTTTTACAATCTCATTTTGAACATATGTGTTATAAAAATCAATCACGATCATTCATAGAATTGTCGATCAAACAATATATTATCAAGGTTATGAAAATTTTGTTTAAGCTCATGACACTAATCCGTTAACTCAATCACCCGCGTAATAATTACCGGCGTGATTAAGATGAAACCATTGCCCCTTCTAAAGGCATCAGTTGCAATTATACCTTATCTCTTATCACAAGTTATCCGTCCGCAGGGGGTACTCAACGTACTAGCCCTCGTCTCGGATAGGGTCGTCAACCCCATAGTACTATCAATTGTATAAGCGGCTATTTTCAATCCACACAAGGATTAAACAATAGTTAATAGTTCATGAATATAGGGTCTTTTGCAACTAGGTACTCAACACAATTTAAGGCAACATTCGAGTCCAACAATCATTCATGACATATGTTCATTTTAGAAAACTAGCATGCATATCCCTCGCGGGTAAAAACAATTTAAAATAGTAGTAAGCGAGGCTACAAATTCACACCTTATGTATATAGAAGTAGTCGACGATTTCGAATGACGATCACTGACGATGATGAGGATGTCCGGGGAATTCAACACCTAACAAACAATAACGCGTAATGAGTAAATCTCATTTATAAACTTCAAGTACTGTATAATATGTACATATTAGTCAATTTTTATAATTACAAACTCACGCCAAAACCAAAGTTACTAGTTTTATACGATTCATCTATGTTATTTAACGTTATTACCCTTTTTTTACGTTTTTCGCCGATACTTACCAAAAGTATGGGCTGTTTTCCTAGACTTAAACCCTTATATAAAATTTGAGAAAATTCTCAAAAACACCTTAAGACCTGTAGAAAACCAATTTTTAATCCCATTAAAAGTTATCACTTTTATGACCCGTTACTCAACACATTACTAAACATACGTTTTTCGGACTGATTTTGCACATTGACCATGTTGGACTTGTTTGACCCATTTAAAATACACCATTGACCCGTTCAACACCTAAGTCTAATTATAGACTCACAAATGCAGGTTTGAGACCAAAAATCAACTTTTAATCAATTACCAAACTATATCTATGGTCCCCGGGATTTGACCCAAAACCAAACATAATTTCGGATTATGTAGGTTCTCATCTCCCGGTACACGTATTTTCAAAACATCATAACTTTTGACTCGTTAGGAGTCGTAAGCTCTTTCTTATACTAAATCGAAGCTAAGATGACGCTCTACAACTATATCCTAGTCTCATGACCTGTTTACAAAGTCAAACTTATGAAAACAAGCCTAAACAATCTGCCTAAAATTACCCTTCTCAAAATCAACCCAACACTCGTTTCCAAACCATTTTATCGACACCTAGCCTTAACTTAATCACTCCTAACCATTACTAAACATCCTAATCAGTCCTTAACACCAAAAATATCAAATCCATCCTAAAACCCATTCACTAAATCAAACATGCAATAAGCTTTACCCACTCAAAAACATCTAAAACAATGAATTAAACATAAACCCACAAGCAAAACATCAATCACCAAGATCCACCAAACACCCCCATATTTCCGTGGGGTGTTGGTGATGAAAACACCCCAACCAAATTTATTTTGGTTGGTTTGTTGGGTGATTATTCATCACTTACACTCCAATTAAACATGCATTAACTCTATTAACATCAAAACTAATTTTTGAAAAACCCATTTGATTCTTGAAAAATTTTTGTGAATGCATGTTGGATTAAAGTACATCAAAACACTCGAAATGATTAATCTAAATGTGGTCTAACCTTGGTTTTAATCAAAACAAGGTAGAAAAAAATTATGGTGGTGGTGTGGTGGTGTTTGGCCGTCGGCCTAAAGAGAGAAAAGAGAGAGAGAGTGAAATTTTTTTGAGTGTGTTTGTGTTGTGTGTGTGTTGATTTTCCTTTTTGTAAAATTGGGAGGTCCTTGTGTGCAATTTAGGCATTCTTTTGGCCTTGTATAAAAACGACCTCAAATGTTTGCGGGAATGACTTACTAGTCGACATGGAAAATTCTGCGGGAGTCGGGGGTCATTTCGAACACTCCAAAATACTTTTAGGACAATTTAAATGCACCCGGAAAGCAATAAAACGCACCCGACTCGACTTAACACGAACCGAAAGTAAAATCCTCGAAAAATTATAATATCGATAAAGCGACAATAAACATAGAAATTTGGGCATCCGTCGGGATCGTAGTCGTCATCGTTCTTCTTAAATCGTCAATCGTCAAGATTACGACCTCAAACATTGGTTTCAACCAAAACGATAAAATATATAGTAAATAAAATTTCTTAAAAATTTCAAAAATAGGCGTAATTTAGGGTAAGATAAGTGACCTCGTTTCATGGGTATCACATTTATGATCCCAACAAATGGTTTATATTCGTAGAAATGTTGATATTAGTTGATTGTGATATTAAAGAAGAATTGGCGAGATTATATATCTGATATCGATGTCATGATGATCTTTCCTTATAGAGTGGAGTTTGACAAAACATTACCACCTGGAAAGATGTCATCTGAGTCGTTGTCACCCAATTCTTAATTTTGAAATCGAAGAGGTGAATGTTGCACTTGAGGCTGTCATTGGAACCATTACCCAAAAGCCTCATGCCACTAGTATCTTTCCGAGAAGTCTAATGGAATGTGTAAGTCATTTCATACTAGTGACTCATTTGATAACTATTGTTGTAAGGAGCTATAGAATTGGAAATTAAGTGTTATACATATCGAGCTTTTATTGCCCTTTTAAGGTCTAAGAATAAGGTTGAAAGTATTGGAAAATGAGGTAGGATGTCGCATTGAGTATAAGTTGATTGAAACTTGAATAAAGTAAAATTTAACCCGTAGGGAATATGAGACTGTTAAGAGGAAGTCGTTAAGTTCTATGATTGAATTATAAGGTTTTAATTGATTGTTGATTCGTGTTAAATGTTGTTCCTAGGCCATTGTCCACTAACGAGGATGCCTAGTGTCCAAGAAATAAATTGAAGAAATCTTCTTCTGA
Organism: Glebionis coronaria; assembly: GCA_025667525.1. Classification (NCBI taxonomy): domain Eukaryota; kingdom Viridiplantae; phylum Streptophyta; class Magnoliopsida; order Asterales; family Asteraceae; genus Glebionis; species Glebionis coronaria. The sequence goes on from JANFOE010001151.1 coordinate 28,294, forward strand.
ATTGGGACCGATGGATCTTTCGGGACATGTGGAACACCTAGTGACTATTGTAGATTAGTATTCATTGTGGTATCTTTTAAAAATCCCTAACTTAACTGAGACATCAGTTGGTAGGATGAGTTCTTGGAATTGTATGACATAGTGACACGTAATGTGTTACGGTACAATTTTGACTTGTTTGTAATTAATGAAAAGACTACCTTTGATTGCTAAATTCTACATGTATCGATGATATCTATCTTTTCTTGCTTCATCCTAATGTTCGCATTATTGATGCAACCATTGAACAAGTACTCATCTCGAATTGAGTTACGTTGTGGATTATTCTTTTTGAGTGTCATCGAGGTCATGAACCTCATGATTAATTGGCTAAGCTCATTTCCTATTATATTGTAGTTAGTTCTTGGTGAACAACTTTTCATCACTCCTTTGCAGATCACTAATTGTTTTTATAAGTTAAAACAGTATCCCTTGAGAAAAATTGGGTTTTCATCACCATATGGATTATTTAAAGTGAGACTTATAAATAATCGTTATCGAAATGAAGTTGTTTATAAATCACCTTGGAAAACTTAATTGTTTTCATAACAAAGAAAATCTTTGTAAGTTTATTTTTGATTCTTATTTAAGAATTAAGCATGAAAATGTTTTTATTATAAACATGATGATAAAATTTTGACGAACTGAGTATTGCATCGTTAATCTTGAAATTGTATATAGTTGCGCGCCTACATATAATTTGGAATGGACCATGAAAGGTTGATTAGTAGTCACCATAAAACTAATGAATAAACACTACATTTTCTTAGAAGACTGTGAAAGATTAAATTTTATGAGATCTGCAAGAAGTGAAAAAAATAGGGACATAGTGTTAGGGACACCTACATATGTGCCTGTAGCATCTATTCTTCTGAGTCGAATTTACTCATATGTGGAAATTGTCTTATTTGACAATTGATAATTCTTTCTTGTCCAATTCTCCCATAGTGAGATTCTTAAGAAAAGTATCTGATTACCGAGTGTTGATACTCGATTGGATGTATCAAAGTTCCTATCTTTTCTTTTGATTTGATTTCATTTGAATGACCTGGGTAACGATCCGAGGAGCTTTCGAATGCGTACTCAAATTATGAAAACATGGGATATATTCATATTCGTTAAATGTTTTCGTTTGTATCTGATTTGAAATTCTCTCGCGTAGATTATGCGTTGACCTTGCTCTTTTAATGGTAGTTGTGTCTCCATATATCCTTGAATTTGTGAAGGATTATGAGTTATTATTAGTCTTTTGAGAAGTTCACATCTTATCGACGGCAATAAAACTGAAAAGTTGATAGTGCCAGTAGAATGGATTGATTGATTATGACATGACGACATTGTCTTAATTGATGGGAACTCTAGTAGAAGTCCCCTAAAAGATAAGATGTTGATTATCAAAAGTGATCTAAATAATTCTTGATGGATGACCATATCCTGCTTTTAGACTTGAAATTTATACCATGAATGGTTATGAACTGATTATAGATCTCGTAATCTAGAAAGAACTTAAAGTGAATTTATTAAAAGATGTTTCTTTTATCTGAAACTTTAGGAGGTATTTATTGGTGAATTACCTAGACTTTTGCCATTGAGGCAAGTTGAATTGGTATTGATTATATTCCTGGTGCTGCACCTGTGACATGTGCACTATACATCAACACCATCTAAATCGAAAGTGTTACCGTACAACTGAAAGAGTTGTCGGGGAAAGCTTTTATTCTACCAAGCTCGTCATCATGAAGAGCTATGGTGTTATTATTCCTTATATTTGCTGAATTACCATGAACTAGGTAAATTGACGATTAAAAATCTATATCCACTACCCAAGATGATAGATTTGTTCGATCATTTACAAGGTTCTAGCATATGTTCTAAAAATTTTTGATCCTCGGCATGGTTATCATCAATTTCGCATCCGCGAAAAAGATTATCTATTCCAATCACTACATCCGGTACTTGTAATGAACATTATGAGTTTCACGTGATGTCGTTTGGATTGACTAATACACATGTAGCATTCATAAATTTGGTGAATCACGTGTGTAGACTGTAATTTGATAAATTCATGCTTGTGATCATTCAGGACTATTTGTTTGTTTATAAGAATAGGAAGGAGTTAATAATCATGTATAGACTGCCCTGAGTTGGCCGAGTAGTGAAAACCTGTACCTTAAATAATTAACATGTGATTTAAGGCTTGATCCTTTACATAAAATGATCGTTTGATTAATGATGGTATGATGTATATATATTGACTCTTCAAAAATTAGAGCCATTAAGGCTTAGGGTTATACCAAAAAGGAGGTGCAAATATGTTTTGACAAAATGTTTTAACAAAGGATTTTTAAGGGATTACTCCCTTATACACAAATCATTTAACTAAACTCCTGTTTAGGGGTAAATGTTTGTGTATACCTCAAGACAACCTAAGAGGGATTGAAGAAACCGTTAAACCATGACTTAAAATTTGAAACGACAATTTTTGCTTTTCAACTAAGAAATTTTTTTTACCAAAGAATAAACGAAGGTTTTTCGAACATTTACCGATCTTACTAATTATTTCCGATGAATCAACAAAAATTGTGTTAATTAAATTTAAATTTATTTTGAACATTTTTATATAATTGGACAAACTGAGAAAATTTAAAAACTTTTTGCGTTTACGCTTCGTAAAAATTAAATATTATTATTTAATTACTTGTAGTAATTACCGACGCTTTAAACGTCGGATTGAGCAAAACTGATAAAAACAATAGTTGAGGTATAACTAAGACTTAGAAAATGTGAAGAAAGAATTTTCGAATAAATACGGTCATGATATTTATTTCATCAAGGAAGGTGAATATAATTACTAACACATTATGTAAAAAAGATAAAGTTCCAATTAGGACATGTTCCTTAATAATGAAGGTGCAAAATAAATTGCCAAACAATTTAAAATATAGCCGATGCTTATAAAAAAGATAATATAGATAAAAAAGGTTTCGCGGCTAATGTGAACCATTAGAATTGAGAAGCCGATGGCGTTAGATGTTTTAAAGGCCACTTGTAGTTGCCTAAATGTGGAGATTTTGAGATTTAGTCATGCTGGAATCTTGTAAGTATAAGTATTCTATTCATGTCATTTCTGACTAAATGTATCTTTATCTGAAGAAGTTGTGCTAATGGCAAATTATGAAGGCAGACATCGCTTCATACATTAGTAAACGTCTAACTATTGCAAAGGTCATCATCTGAACTTGATTCGATTTGGGTCATCGTCGATAGACTGACCAAATCTGCTAATATCATTCCTGTTAATGATAGATTCTTGATGAAGAAATTGACTCTGTGTATTTAAAGGAGTTGTGTAAACATAGTGTGCATGTATCAATCATCTCTATCAAGATCCTCGCTTCGCATCGGATTTCTAGAGATTTGCTCAAAAGTCATTGAGAACGAATCTTGATGAGAGTCCTGTGTACCACCCCAATCGAAGGGACGAGGTAAAGTAACGATACAAAATACTATAAGTGCTATTTTATGTTTGAATGATTGACCTTTGGTAATAAACTGTAAAATCGTTTTCCTTTGGAGAGGTTATCATTGATAATTATCGTGTTAGGATTGAGATCGAATCTTGTTAGGATCTATATGAGAGCATCTGTAATCAGGAGTTGGGATGAAGACACCCGACATACACCCATTGTGAGTTGGACATGTCTTTTAGGTTTAAGGTTTTCTATGATGGTGAACCTAACCTTACAAAATACTCGACCCGCAAGACCTGAACTGATTGTTGAAATTAGGATCTGATTATTGACTGCCGGTAGTAGGCAGGAGGTTATGTGAATATGAAATGTAGATCTTGAAATGCCAGATGGGTAGCGAAGTTATGCCAAAAATTTAACCATGGAAAAATGAATTGATGATCTAAAAGATCATGGGATATAAGTCCCCGTTGTATGGGACCATTGAGATGATGTAAAAGATTGGTTTGAAAGGCATATAAGTTGGATCTACCCTAGGACTTCAAGAGCTGCGTGAATTATGTTTCGTATATCGAACTTGATAAAATGTCTATCAAGTGAGAATCTGATCACTTCTTGATAAAGTTTATATCGACGAAAAGTTGCATTCATCAAAAACCCGTGAACGTCATGGATAGAGAAAGTAAGTCAATATTAAGCCTGATCTTATTCCCGTAGTTATGTTTGATGAAACTCGCATATTGTAATTAATTACACTTGTGAGAAAAGACCGAATTTGGAGGAAATACCCACATGGCATTAACTCTATAAGAAGCGAGTAGTAAGATAAGATGATCTTTGAGGACAAAGATCCTGTTTAGGGGTAAATGCTGTGACAATCCGTCAATTTATGGTTTATATTTTATTCTCAAATATTATTTAAAAACATTATTTTAGTGTTATATTATGAACTCACTTATTTTTGGGAAGAAATTTGGATTTACGTCTTGAAGTAGCATCGACTACGTCTAAACCGAAGGATTCTACGTTACGTGCTTACGTTTACATACACCGTTTTGGTGACAGTTCGACATTTCAGAAAATAAATTTATCCGTGAATATTATTTTGAGATTTTAAATTTGTGTTGGTTCATAAACTCACAAATTTACGAGAAGAGATTAGGACTTACGATTATAATTTAACGTCCTTTACGACTAAACCGGAGACCTTAGGATTACGTATTTACGTTTTCGAACTCCGTTTTTGATGAGACAATTTTTATTATATTCGTTTTGTGCCGTTGATTCATAATTTATAAAAACGTTTTTCGTAAAATGACCCGAGGGCACACAAATCGAGGAAATAGAATCGAGGAATACCGGTAAATTAGTGGGATGAGACAAAAACAAGTTTTGCCTCACCCCACTATGGGACGGCTAACATATCACCACCACATCAAAGATGTGGCAAGTTATTAAGTAACTTAGGGACACTTGTCCCATAAGTCTTCCACCAAACTACTAGCAACATCAAAACCACCACCTCAAACCATTTATTCATTTCATAACATGCAAAACAACTTACTCTCTCCCCTTTTCTCTCTACTTGCCGTCCACCACCACCCTAAAACATCCACTTTGATAAAAAAATTTGCCATAACCAAGGGCTACAATCTACATATGATGATGTCCTATTGAAGACTTGAAGATTGGAGGTGATTCTAACATCCAAGGAGGTGATTTGGTGATGTTCAAGGGCTGATTTCTACATAAAGTTTACAAGTATTGGTGGACTTGAAGATTGGTGTTTATTTATCACAAGTTGTGTGATCAAAATCCATGTCTTGATCATAACCTACATAATCTTGGTGGTATAAAGATTGTTCTTCCAATTCTCTTGTTATTTTGATTATGTAATTATGTATTTTCTTTCTTATTGTATATGTATATGATGAATATATGATGATAAAAATATTATGTGGGGATTTGGTGTTGATAGATTTGATAAACATAGGTAAAAAGATGGAAAACCCACATGTAAAAATGGTTAAATCATGGCTAAAATAGGAGGCTGTATAAAACAGTGAATACTCTTATGATGAACTGATAAAATGGCTTGGATAAATTAATATACAGTAATCTATGATTCTTGTACACATGTGAGAGTTGGCCATGCAATGGAATCATAAAAATGAGTGAGATATGATCAAAACAAGTTTAGAGTGCAAATCTGAGTACACTGTTTTGGACGAATTTTATAAAATACTTAGAGGTTGATTCATCAGTAGCTATACAGGAATAAAATAAAGCACATATCATGTAGTTTCTGTGATAAATGTTTAGGGTTCTATATACCATCGGGACTACTTGTGTTCTATTTTTATCAAAATCTAGCATGTTATCTCCCTCGCGGGTTTACAAATCATTTTATAAAACATTTAAAAGAGTGCGAGACTATGAACTCACGTTGATAATGAAAGGCGGATTATCGGCTACGGGCGTGCTTCGGTCACGGAAACCTATATAAATAATAATCGGTCTTAGACTCTTGTCCAATGACTTTTATCAAAATAACAATATACATATGATGATTTTGTACATATGATGATGATCAAGTGGGTTTATACATCCTTGTTTACTCATTTTAGTGTTTACGTTTTGGTAACTTTTTACTAGTTTACTAGTTTTACCTATTTACCTATTTTAAGTCCAATAAGCTTAGTATAAGTTCTTTAACTTGTTTTGATCCATTTTATACTTATATTATCAGTATCTATACTTTCCATGTTGGGCCCAAATGGGTTAAGCCCAATAAGTACTTTTTATAAGTGTTTAACTTATTTAGTCCAATTATTAGTCCAATATGCTTAGTTAGCTCGTTAATGTCCGTATGTCCTATAGTTCGGGTTTTATCGGTTTTTACTTGTATTAGTTACTTATATATCAGTATATGACTTTTAAAAACTTTACATTAGACGGGTTTGATCGTCTATGTTTTAATTGGCGAAAAACGTTAATTTTACGGTAATAGCCGAAAAAGTCGTAAAAATCAAGTTTTTAGTTTTTATTACTTATAAGTATTATTCCACTACCATTTATATAATTTATCCATTTATTTAACCTTTTACATATTTATATAAATAAATTTCATAAGTTAGTGGGTTTTTATTTTACATTTTATATAATAAAATTTGAGTGCTTATATAATAATAATAAACATTAATTCTCAAAATCTGATTTTTATTTTCATCTTCACCATTTTTATCATATCTAGAGTTCTATAATGAATTAGAAGCTCATTTTGGATGGCATGATCTTCATATTATGTGTTACATTTAACTTAGTTATAGCTACTGCTCATTTTAAGTTTATCTAGCCTTAACAGTCCCTCCAAAACAGCTTATTCAGATTAGCACACTCATCTTGTTTTGATCATATCTCACTCATTATAATGATTACATTGCATGGCCAACTCTCACATGTGTATAAAATCTTGTACTTACTGTAAATGGATTATACCATGCAAGTTTATCAGTTCAAGTTTTAGTTATATACTGTTTTTATACAGCCAACTAAATAAGCATGATTTTAGCCTTATTTCTTATGGTTATTAACCTTTTTAAGCATATTTATCAACACTTGATCCCCACACAACATTTTTATCATCATATATTCATCATATACATATACAATAAGAAAGAAAATACATTTGTTCTTTACAAAAATAACAAGAGAAAATGGAGAGGATGATCTTCTTTACCAACCAAGTGTATTTCTTGTTTTTGGAAGACAAGAACTTGATGAACAACAAAACTAACTCCAAGATCATCAAACACCAAGAACAATAGTTGAGAAATCAGCCCTAGGACACAAGCAAATCACCTCCTTTGTTGTTAAAATGGCCACCAAATGATCAAGGCTTCAAGATAACTCCATGATAGAGCTAGATAACATGTATTTCAGGGCTAGAAAAGATCAAAAGGGGTGTTTGTTCTTCAAAAGTGGACGGCAAGGGTGGGGGTTTTGAGAGAGTTTGAAGTAGTTTGCATGTATGGAATGGTGGTAATGAGAAGTGGTTGATGGTTTTAGCAACTTTGTAGCTTAAAGTGTAAGCTTTAGCTTACACTTGTTAAATAACAAGTTAACAAGATGCCACATATTGATGTGGTGTCTTGTTGTGTCGTCCCATGGTGCTAGTGGGGTGGGATAATGTATTTTGTCCCACCTCACTAATTTACGGGTATCCCTCGATTCTAGTTTTCTCGATTTGCGTGCCCTCGGGTCGTTTTAAGAAAAACGTTTTTATAAATTATGAATAAACGTCACAAAACGAATCCAATAAAAATTGTCTCATCAAAAACGGAGTTCAAAAACGTAAATACGTAATCCCAAGGTTTCCGGTTTAGTCGTAAAGGACGCTAAATTATGCACGTAAGCCCAAATTTAAATCCGTAAATTGTGAGTTCGTCAACCAACACAAAAATAAGTTTCAAAATATTATACGAGAAAATAATTCACTACCTGAAAATGTTAGATTGTCACATTATAGCATTTGCATATTTTTACATTTGATGATCCTGATGTTGTTCTTGATTCTTGAAGATTATGGCTGATATGTGATAGCTTGATTACCGTATTGATTTCCATTCTTCTATATATCCGCTCGAAAAAGCTATAGAGTATGTTGCATTAAGGAAGTATGTCTTCATAAGAAGTATGTCTCCATTCCATTTTATATTTTTTTGAAAAAGCCATAGCTCAGGATGTATGTCTCCATAAAGTATCATTCACAACCAATACATCAAGTCAAGGTGAGTGCTGACTTGAGACAACCAGACCTGTTCGTTTGTTGAAGATTATTTTTGCCAGGTATATTCTTCCTTATGTGTTGGGTATCATTTATATCACTTCACTGATTTTGTATTATTATTAATGGACCTTACAAATACGTTGTCATATGTTTTTAATTTCACCATGCATTTATTTGACAGGAGTGTATGATTTGGTTGTTGTGCTCTAAAAATTATCCCACATCTCTATTAACTATTAGTTATTTGTTTTAATTTCTCACTTACTCACTTTGTATGAATATATTTGTTTCAAATGCTCTTCAAGACACACATTACCCATTGAGGTAGAAACAGAAAAATATACAGTCCAGTAAAAAAGAAAAGAATAGGAGGTTGATTACTATTCTAAGGCCTTAATTTCAGGTTGATTACTATTCTGAGTTGCAACACTACCAGGCATAACGTCGTCTGCACCTTACATTCATAGATAAAAACATAAGCGTTCCTAAAAAAAATAAAATAGTTGCTGCAGCGAATAAAGTTCACTATGTAACCACCATTCTTGAAATCAGTTCTGCCAAAGGATGGTAATGTATCTTTACTCAAAGAGCACTAAAATATATCTTTGCTGTTTTGGACAATTTATTTTGTGCCAACTGATATAAGTTGTTGGCTTTCATTTTAACGTCTCTTACTGTTGGATAGATCTCAGTTATTTGGGTTAAAATGTATCATCGTCAATGCAGATTCAAATTCTAACGATGGTAAGTGTGACAATCCGTCAATTTATGATTGATATTTTATTCTCAGATAATTATTTGAAAATATTATTTTAATGTTACAATATGAACTCACTTATTTTTGGGAAGTAATTTGGATTTACGTCTTGAAGTAGCGTCGACTACGTCTAAACCGGAGGATTCAACGTTACGTGCTTACGTTTACATACACCGTCTTTGGTGACAGTCCGACATTTCAGAAAATAAATTTATCCGTGAATATTATTTTGGAGTTTTAAATTTGTGTTGGTTCATAAACTCACAAATTTACGAGAAGAGATTAGGACTTACGAGTTTATTTTAACGTCCTTTACGACTAAACCGGAAACCCTAGGATTACGTATTTACGTTTTCGAACTCCGTTTTTTATGAAACAATTTTTATTGGATTCGTTTTGTGACGTTGATTCATAATTTATAAAAACGTTTTTCGTAAAAACGACCCGAGGGCACGCAAATCGAGGAAACTAGAATCGAGGAATACCCGTAAATTAGTGAGGTGGGACAAAATACATTATCCCACCCCACTAATACACATGGGGCGGCCAAAAACTCACCAACACACCATTGATGTGTCAAGTGTAAGCTAACTAAGCTTACACATGTACATAGCTTAGCATGTAAGCTTACCACACATCAAAACAACTAGCTACTTACCACTTTCTCATTTCCACCATGAAAAACCACTCAACATTGTCTCTTCTCCTCCCAAATATGCCGTCCCATATCCCTTAAAAACATCCACTTTTGATCAAAATTTACCATGGAATCTTATGTTATATACACATATGTTGAAGCCCTTTTGAAACCCTATTGATTGGTGGTCCTTATAACATCCAAGGAGGAGTTTTCATGGAGTAGTAGAGCTGATTTTCCACAAGGTGTTTATGAAGAATGGTGGTCTTGAAGATGGTCTTGGCTATGCACAAGTTTCTCCATCAAAATCCATGCCAAAATCACAACCTACATCAATTTGGTGGTATAAAGATTGTCCTCCTCATCTTCTTGTTATTTTTGATTATGTAATTTTGTATTTATTTTACTTATGTATATGTATATGATGAGGAATGATGATTAAAAGTGTTGTGTGGGGATTTGGTGTTGATAAACATGCTTGAAAAGGTGAAAAACTATAAGAAACAAGGCTAAAATATTGTCTAAATTTGTTGGCTGTATAAAACAGTAAAGAATCAAATGGTTAACTGATAAAAATGGCATAGATTAATGAATAAACAGTAAGCTATGGGTCTTGTACACATGTGAGAGTTGGCCATGCAATGGAATCATTGTAATGAGTGAGATATGATCAAAACAAGTTTAAGGTACAAATCTGAGTTCACTGTTTTTGACGATTTTTAGAAAATACTTAGAAGATGATTCAACAGTAGCTATAGAAGAGTTAAATGGACCACATATCATGTAGTTTATGTGATAAAAATTTGAGCTTCTATCTCCGTATAGAACTCTAGATATGGCAGTTTTGGTGAAAGTGAAGATAAAAATCAGATTTTGGAAATTAAAGTATAATACTATTATATAAGCACTCAAAATTTAATAGTATAAAATATAAATTAAAACCCACTAACTTATATAATACATTTATATAAATATGTAAAATGGTAAATAAGTAGACATTTTATAAAAATGGTAACTTGTTAAGTTTTATAAGTTATAAAACTATAAACTTGATTTTTACGACTTTTTCGGCTATTACCGAAAAATTAACGTTTTTCGCCAACTAAAACTTAGACGATCAAACCCGTCTAATGTAAAGTTTTTAAAAGTCATATACTGATATATAAACATATATAACAAGTAAAAATCGATAAAACCCGAACTATATAACATACGGACATTAACGGACTAAATTAACGTTATTGGACTAATAAAACAACAAAATGGACTAAAACACTTATAAACTTATTTATTGGACTTAACCCATTTAGGCCCAACTTGTAAAGTGTAGATACTGATAATATAAGTATAACAAGGATTAATACAAGTTAAAGAACTTATAACAAGTTTATTGGACTTAAAGCACGTAAATAGGTAAAACTAGTAAACTAGTAAGAAGATACCAATACGTAAACACTAAAATGACTAAAAGAGAATATGTAAACCCACTTGATCATCAAATATATATAATCATCATATGTATACATAATTGATATTTTTATAAATTCATTGGACATGAGTCTAAGACAAGTATTATTTGTCTAGGTTTCCGTGATTGAAGCGCGTACCGTACGTCCGAATTACCGATAACCCGCCTTCCCACATCAACGTGAGTTCATAGCCTCACACTCTTTTAAATGTTTTTATGAAATATTTTATAAACCCGCGAGGGAGATAACATGTTAGTTTTTATAAAATAGGACACCATTTGTCCCGATTGTTTGTTTATTGATTTGGACCCGAATGATTGTATGACCCGATTGTATGACCCGATAAATGATTAAAGGACCCGATAGATGAAATAAAATGGATTATTAAAGTTAGGTTATGTCACTAAAAGTCCCATTAGCATGAATTGTGAACTACCGGGATTGGTAGACGCTTGTGCATATAATAGTACTATTTGGGGACGATCACCCCAGTTCGAGCCTTGACGGTTGATCCCCGTCGTGCCACATTGATTGGTAAGCAAATTTATGTATGAGAGGATTTCCATAGCGTGACCTTTGTGACGACACGCTACTTTAGGTGGGCAAGTTGAGTATCGGGTTAGCTACCCGTTGTTGGTTTAGTAAGGTAACAATGTCATGCGGCTTATAATAATCCGACTAACGAAATACTATTAGACGCTTCGAATTACGATGTATTGCCTGACTAGCAATACAGGGTCATACTATTGATATTATGTTCGTGTTTTGGTTTTCATAACCATATTCATATAACGGTTTTTATTTTTCATACAACGTCATAAGACGTATTGTATGGTGTTTTTAACGACAATGATTCGTATAATGGTTTTTAAGGAAAATGCCTATATTATGATTTTGATGACGATTTGTATAAAATGACTTTGGCTATTTTATGGCCTATCAAAATGATTTGTACAAAATGATTTTCAGTAATAAGTTTATACTGATATTATATTGATGGATTTTATTAAACTCTATGAATTCACTCGGCGTTATCGCTGACCTTTTCTTTTAACATATTTTATCTCAGGTACTTGAAGGTAATTCTCGAGAAGACAACCAGAATTCATGGCCCGCACCTAAATACTTATTTCCATTCAAATGCTTTGTAAAACTTTGTATGAAATGTAATGACTTGGGACCGATGTAACTTTGATATTTATGAATGGAAATGCTTTTCTATTAAACGACGCGATTTTTATGCGTTGTCTATGATGTGAGTAATGTGCTATCCCGTAACACCAACGAGTCTTCCGCTGTACTAAGTTGTATAAATTTGGGGGTGTTATAGTTTGGTACCAGAGCTCTTGTTATAGAGAACGAAAGATTTTTAAAACCAAGGTTCTGAATAAAACATTTCAAAATCTTTTAACTATAAACATTTTTCACAAAATGTCTTAAAATCTTTTGACTATAACGGTGCCGAAGAATTCCCGAGTTACCGACAAGGCCAGACTGAGAAGTGTTATTTTCATATATATATATATATATATATATATATATATATATATATATATATATATATATATATATATATATATATATATATATATATATATATATATATATATATATATATATATATATATATATATATATATATAACTTGGATTATATGTATATATATGATGTAATTTTATTACATGATTGTTTGATGATTATTTTGATTTTTATACGAGGTATTTATACGACGTAGATTGTCACAAGAAACCCTAACTTCCCTAGTAAATTAATCAAAGCTATTCTCATAGGAATTATAGCTATCCTAGATCTAAACCGAGTTGTGGATATTTATGATCCCAACAAAATGATTGATATTCGTAGAAATGTAGATATTAGTTGATTGTGATATTGAAAAAGAATTGGCGAGATTAAATCTGATGTCGATGTCATGACGATCTTTCCTTATAGAGTGGAGTTTGACAAAACGTTATCACCTGGAAAGATGTCATCTGATTCGTTGTCATCCAATTCTTAAATTGAAATCGAAAGGGTGAATGTTGCACTTGAGGCTGTCATTGGAACCATTACCCAAAAGCCTCATGGCACTAGTACCTTTCCGAGAAGTCTAGTTGAATGATCAAGTCATTTCATACTAGTGACTCATTTGATAATTGTTGTTGAAAGAGCTATAGGATTGGAAATTAAGTGTTGATCATATCGAGATTTTATTGTCCTATTAAGGTCTAAAAATAAGATTGAATGTATTGGAAAATGAGGTAGGATATCGCCTTGAGTATAAGTTGATTGAAACTTGGATAAAGTAAAATTTAACCCGTATGGAATATGAGATTGTTAAGAGTAAGTCGTTAAGTTCTGTGATTGAATTATAAGGATTTAATTGATTGTAGGTTTGTGTTAAGGGTTGTTCCTAAGCCATTGTCCACTAACGAGGATGCCCAGTGTCCAATAAATAAATTGAAGAAATCTTCTTCTGAATTGGGACCGATGGATCTTCCGGGACAGGTGGGACACCTAATGACTCTTGTAGATTAGTATTCATTGTGGTATCTTTTAAATATCCCTAACTTAACTGAGATATCAGTTGGTAGGATGAGTTTTGTAAATTGTATGACATAGTGACACGTAATGTGTTACGGTACAATTTGACTTGTTTGTGATTAATGAAAAAGACTACCTTTGATTGCTAAATTCTACATGTATTGATGTTATCTATCCTTTATTGCTTGTTCCTAATGTTCGGATTAGTGATGCAACCGTTGAACAAGTACTCATCTCGATTTAAGTTACGTTGTGGATTATTCTTTTGAGTGCCATCGAGATCATGAACCTCATGATTATTTGGCTAAGCTCATTTCTTGATATATTGAAGTTAGTTCTTGGTGAACAACTCTTCATCACTCTTTTGCAGATCACTCATTCTTTTTATAAGATAAAACCATATGCTTTGAGAAACTTTAATTTTCATCATAATAAGGATTATTCAAAGTGAAAATTATAAGTGATTGATATCAAAATGAAATTGTTTATAAAACACCTTGGAAAACTTAATTGTTTTCATAATAAAGAAAATCCTTGTAAATTTATTCTTGATTCTTATTTAAGAATTAAGCATGAAAATGTTTTTATTATAAACATGATGATAAAATTTTGACGAACTGAGTATTGCATCGTTAATCTTAAAATTGTATATAGTTGCGCGCCTACATACAATTTGGAATGGACCATGCAAGGCTGATTAGTAGTCACCATAAAACTAATGAATAAACACTACATTTTCTTTGAGGATTGTGAAAGATTAAATTTTAATGAGATCTGCAAGAAGTGAAAAATAAGGACATAATGTTAGGGACACTGATAGGTGTGTAAACACCCATCCTTTTACCACTTAATTCTGGCTAAAACAAGACCAAAACACGTATTTAATATCAATTGTTTGGAATTATGCGTGGTTTTTGTGTTTATTGTGTTTTCAGAGCTAACCGGATGAATATTAAAGAAAACATGGGATTACACGGGTTTTATCAAGGAAAAAAGACTCAAGACGAAGTCTATTGTCCAAGAGGTGCAGAATATTTGAAGTCACTGGGCCTATTCAAAGATTTATCGAAGAAAAGGACCAAAGACGGAAGATTTACATAAGTCGAAGAAACTCAAGTCTATTTAACGAAGAAATTAAAAGACGAGTTGAATTTAATCGACGACAAAATCCCGAATCAGAATCGAAAACGTCAACTTTTCTGAAAAGACGAGAAGACAAGAAGAAAGGGAGAAAGCCCACTCACCAACCAACCACTAGGAGTATAAATAGTTTTTCCCTTCACATAATTAGAGAGTTAGTTCATTTTCTTTTTCCAGTTCTTTGTGGTTCGTAGCATCACAAACACCATTAGGGTGTTTGGTGATTTTTCATTTTCTTGTTCAATCTTGTAATCCTTAATCATTAACCTTGTTACTCTTCTATTAAGGAATCTATTCCATCTTTTCATTCATCTTGTTCTTCATCATCATCTATTGCAAGTTCTTAAGTTTTTTTATTTAATTCTAGTTTGATCTTAAAAAGTTGTTGATTTAGTGTTTTTATTGGTGGGATTTATTACTTATGGTATTTAAATGGTTTGTGTTTGATTTGGTAAAACCTTTTTAAGTATTGGAGTCGATTTGAATTTAAAACCGTGACCCCCTGTTTTGCTGTTACTGTTATTGTTCTTGATTCCCAGAACTTTCCGAACAAAGATAATATTCCGAATAGGTGAGCTTCCCATTTCCCTTACTCGGAATATTTTGAATATTCCGAACAGTATAGTTTTTCCGCATAGCCAAGTTTATCTTTTCCTTATTCGGAATATCTCATATATTCCGAATAGACCAGTTTTTCCGAATAGCCCAGTTTTTTCGAATAGCCATATTTTTCCGCATAGAACCTATTTTCCGCATAGACTTGATTTTTCCGAATAGAGTTACTTTCCGCATAAGGCAAGTTTTCCGAATTGAGCACTTTATTTCGCATAGCAATCTTTCCGAATAGAGCAGATTTTTCTGTTTAATCATTACTTTCCGAATGGCCAATGTTTTCCGCATAGGAGATCTTTCCGCATAAGGATTATTTTCAGCATAGGGCATTTTTCAGTAAGAGTATTTTTCTGCTTTATCATTTAATTGTTTTTATCTACTGTTTCCGGCTTTAATCTTTATTCACTTCAATTATTTAGAATAGAAAACCAAATCCACTTTTTGTCACCAAGAACAAATCATTCCACTTTTAACTGAGATCAATTCGAGAGGATTCCGAGAAAACGAACTTTTTCATTCACCACACTAAAAAGCATGTATCAGACACCTACATATGTGCCTGTAGAATCTATTCTTCTGAGCCGAATTTACTCATCTGTGGAAATTGTCTTATTTGACAATTGACAATTCTTTCTTGTCCAATTCTCCCGTGGTGAGATTCTTAGGAAAAGTATCTGATTACCGAGTGTTGATACCCGACTTAATGTATTGACGTTCTTATCATTTCTTATGATTTGATTTCATTTGAATGACCTGGGTAACGATCCGAGGAGCTTTCGAATGCGTACTTAAATTATGAAAACATGGGATATATTCATATTCGTTAAATGTTTTCGTCTGTATCTGATTTGAAATTCTCTCGCATAGATTATGCGTTGACCTTACTCTTTTAATAGTAGTTGTGTATCCTAATATCCCTGAATTTGTGAAGGATTATGAGTTATTATTAGTCTTTTGAGAAGTTCACATCTTATCGACGACAATAAAACTGAAAAGTTGGTAATGCCAGTAGAATGGATTGATTGATTATGACATGACGACATTGTCTTAATTGATGGGAACTCGAGTAGAATTCCCTAAAAGATAAGATGTTGATTATCAAAAGTGATCTAAATAATTCTTGATGGATGACCATATCCTGCATTTAGACTTGAAATTATACCATGAATGGTTGTGAATTAGGCATAGATATTGTAATCTAGAAGAACTTAATATGAATTTATTAAAAGATGTTTAGGTTATCTAAATTTTAGGAAGTATTTGCTGGTAAATTACCTAGACTTTCGCCATTAAGGCAAGTTGAAATTGGTATTGATTATGTTTCCGGTGCTGCACTTGTGGCTTGTGCACTGTACGTCAGCACCATCTAAATTAAAGGAATTACCGTACATCTAAGAGAGTTGTCAGAGAAAGATTTTATTATACCAAGCCTGTCATCATGAAGAGCTATGGTGTTATCATTCCTTATATTTATAGATTACTGTGAACTGAGTAAAATTGACAATCGAAAACGATATCCATAACTCGAAATGGAAGATTGGTTCGATCATTTACAAGGTTCTAGCGTTTGTTTATAAGATTTGATCCACAGCATGGTTATCATCAACTTCGCATCTGCAGAAAAGATTATGTATTCCAATCACTACATCCAGTACTTGTAATGAACATTATGAGTTTCACGTGATGTCGTTTGGATTGACCAATGCACATGTAGCATTCATAAATTTGGTGAATCACGTGTGTAGGCTGTATTTTGATAAATTCATGCTCGTGATCATTAAGGACTATTTGTTTGTTTATAAGAATAAGAATGAAGTTAATAATTAATTATAGATTGCCCTGAATTGGCCAAACAATTAAAAATTGTACCTTGAATATTTAACATAAGACTTAAGACTTAATCATTTACATGATTTAACCGTGTGATTAATAAGATAATGGAATATATTGACTCTTCAAAAATTAAGAGCCCTTTTAAGACTTTGGATTTTTACCAAAAAGAAATGGAAATATGTTTTGACAAATGTTTTAACAAAGGATTTTAAAGGGATTATTCCCTTATACACTAAACATTTACTAAACTTCTGTTTAGGGGTAAATGTTTGTGTATACCTCAAGATAACTTAAGAAGGATTGAGTAAAACCATTTATACCATAACCTGAAAACTTAAAACGACAATTTTTGCTTTTCAACTAAGAAAACTTTGACCAAAGTATACACAAAGGTTTTTCGAACATTTACGAAATCTTATTAAATATTTTCGATAAATCAACAAAAATCTTGTTAATTAAATTCAAATTATTTTTGAACATTTTATATAATTGGTCGAACTAAGAAATTTAAAATTTTTACGTTTACGTTTCATAAAAATTTAATAATTATTATTTAATTAATTGTAATAATTATCGACGCTTTAAACGCCGGATTGAGAAAAACTGATAAAAATGATAGATAAGACGAAACTGAAACTTAGAAAATATGAAGAAAGGTGAATGTAATTACTGACGCATAATATAGAAAGAATATCTGAGTGAATTGTGGACATGATAATTATATCATCATGAGAAGTGAATATAGATACCGACGCATTATGTATAAAAGATAAAGAACCAGTTAGGACATGTTCCTTAATAATGAAGGTGCAAAATAACTTGCTGAACGATATAAAAATAAATAATGTTTGTAAAAAGGATAATATAAATAGTGAAAGGTTTCACGGCTAGTGTGAACCATTAGAGTTGAGAAGCCGATAGCGTTAAATGTCTTAAAGACCACATGTGATTGTCTAAATATGGAGATTGTGAGATATAGTTATGTTGGAATTTGTAAGTATAAGTATTCTATTTATGTCATTTATGAACTAAAGGTATCTTTGTCTAAAGAAGTTGTACTAATGGCAATTATGAAGGCAGACATCGCCTCATACATTAGTAAACGTCTAGCTATTGCAAAGGTCATCATCTGAATTTGATTCGATTTGGGTCATCGTCGACAGACTGACCAAATCTGCCAATATCATTCCCGTTAATGATAATTGCAAAGGAGTTATGTAAACCTAATGTGCCTGTATCGAAGATCTATATCAAGATCCTCGCTTCGCATCGAATTTCTAGAGATTTGCTCAGAAATCATTGAGAACGAACCTTGATGAGAGTACTATGTACCACCCCAATCGAAGGGACGAGGTAAAGTAACGATACAAAGTAATATAAGTGTTGTTTTATGTTTGAATGATTGACCTTTGGTAATAGACCGTATAATCGTTTTCCTTTGGAGGGATTATCCTTGATAACTATCGTATTAGGATCGAAATCGAATCTTGTTAAGATTTAGAAATTAGAGCATCTGTAAGCAAGAGTTGAGATAAAGACACCCGACATACATCCATTGTGAGTTGGACATGTCTTTTAGGTTTAAGGTTTCCTATGATGGCGAACCTATCCTTGCAAAATAACCGACCCGCGAGATCTGAAATGATTGTTGAAATTAGGATTTGATTATTAACCGCCGATAGTGGGCAGGAGGTTATGTGAATATGAAATGTAGATCATGAAGTGCCAAATGGGTAGCGAAGTTATTTTTAACCTTGGAAAAATGAATTCATGATCTGACAAATCATGGGATATAAGTCCCCGTTGTATGGGACCATTGAGATGATATAAAAGATTTGGTTTGAAAGGCATATAAGCTGGATCTACCCTAGGACTTCAAAGACTGCGTGAATTATGTTTCGTATATCGAACTTGATGGAATATCTATCAAGTGAAAATCTGATTGTTCTTAATAAAGCTTAGATCGGCGAAAAGTTGCATTCATCAAAAACCCGTGAATATCATGGATAGAGAAGGTAAGTCAACATTTAGACTGATCTTATTCCCGTAGTTATGTTTGATGAAACTCGCGTATTGTAATAAATTGCACTTGTGAGAAAAGACCGAATGTGGAGGAAATACCCACATGGCTTTAACTCTATAAGAAGCGAGTAGTAAGATGATCTTTGAGGACAAAGATCCTGTTTAGGGGTAAATGCTGTGACAATCCGTCAATTTATGATTGATATTTTATTCTCAGATAATTATTTGAAAATATTATTTTAATGTTACAATATGAACTCACTTATTTTGGGAAGTAATTTGGATTTACGTCTTGAAGTAGCGTCGACTACGTCTAAACCGGAGGATTCAACGTTACGTGCTTACTTTTACATACACCATCTTTGGTGACAGTCCGACATTTCAGAAAATAAATTTATCCGTGAATATTATTTTGGAGTTTTAAATTTGTGTTGGTTCATAAACTCACAAATTTACGAGAAGAGATTAGGACTTACGATTTTATTTTAACGTCCTTTACGACTAAACCGGAAACCCTAGGATTACGTATTTACGTTTTCGAACTCCGTTTTTGATGAAACAATTTTTATTGGATTCGTTTTGTGACGTTGATTCATAATTTATAAAAACGTTTTTCGTAAAACGACCCGAGGGCACACAAATTGAGGAAACTAGAATCGAGGAATACCCGTAAATTAGTGAGGTGGGACAAAATACATTATCCCACCCCACTAATACACATGGGGCGGCCAAAAACTCACCAACACACCATTGATGTGTCAAGTGTAAGCTAACTAAGCTTACACATGTACATAGCTTAGCATGTAAGCTTACCACACATCAAAACAACTAACAACTTACCACTTTCTCATTTCCACCATGCAAAACCACTCAACATTCTCTCTTCTCCTCCCAAATATGCCGTCCCATATCCCTTAAAAACATCCACTTTTGATCAAAATTTACCATGAAATCTTATGTTATATACACATATGTTGAAGCCCTTTTGAAACCCTATTGATTGGTGGTCCTTATAACATCCAAGGAGGAGTTTTAATGGAGTAGTAGGGCTGATTTTCCACAAGGTGTTTATGAAGAATGGTGGTCTTGATGATGGTCTTGGCTATGCACAAGTTTCTCCATCAAAATCCACGCCCAAATCACAACCTACATCAATTTGGTGGTATAAAGATTGTCCTCCTCATCTTCTTGTTATTTTTGATTATGTAATCTTGTATTTATTTTATTTATGTATATGTATATGATGATGAATGATGATTAAAAGTGTTGTGTGGGGATTTGGTGTTGATAAACATGCTTGAAAAGGTGAAAAACTATAAGAAACAAGGCTAAAATATTGTCTAAATTTGTTGGTTGTATAAAACACTAAAGAATCAAATGGTTAACTGATAAAAATGGCATAGAGTAATGAATAAACAGTAAGCTATGGGTCTTGTACACATGTGAGAGTTGGCCATGCAATGAAATCATTGTAATGAGTGAGATATGATCAAAACAAGTTTAAGGTACAAATCTAAGTTCACTGTTTTGGACGATTTTTAGAAAATACTTGAGGATGATTCAACAGTAGCTATAGTAGAGTTAAATGTAGCACATATCATGTAGTTTATGAGATAAAAATTTGAGCTTCTATCTCCATATAGAACTCTAAATATGGCAGTTTTAGTGAAAGTGAAGATAAAAATCAGATTTTGGAAATTAAAGTATAATACTATTATATAAGCACTCAAAATTTAATAGTATAAAATATAAATTAAAACCACTAACTTATATAATACATTTATATAAATATGTACAATGGTAAATAAGTGGACATTTTATAAAAATGGTAACTTGTTAAGTTTTATAAGTTATAAAACTATAAACTTGATTTTTACGACTTTTTCGGCTATTACCGAAAAATTAATGTTTTTCGCCAACTAAAACTTAGACGATCAAACCCGTCTAATGTAAAGTTTTTAAAAGTCATATACTGATATATAAACATATATAACAAGTAAAAATCTATAAAACCCGAACTATATAACATACGGACAATAACGGACTTAATTAACGTTATTGGACTAATAAAACAACAAAATGGACTAAAACACTTATAAACTTATTTATTGGACTTAACCCATTTAGGCCCAACTTGTAAAGTGTAGATACTGATAATATAAGTATAACAAGGATTAATACAAGTTAAAGAACTTATAACAAGTTTATTTGACTTAAAGCACGTAAATAGGTAAAACTAGTAAACTAGTAAGAAGATACCAATACGTAAACACTAAAATGAGTAAAAGAGAATATGTAAACCCACTTGATCATCAAATATATATAATCACCATATGTATACATATTTGATATTTTTATAAAGTCATTGGACATGAGTCTAAGACAAGTACTATTTGTCTAGGTTTCCGTGATTGAAGCGCGTACCGTACGTCCGAATTACCGATAACCCGCCTTCCCACATCAACGTGAGTTCATAGCCTCACACTCTTTTAAATGTTTTTATGAAATGTTTTATAAACCCGCGAGGGAGATAACATGTTAGTTTTTATAAAATAGGACACCATTTGTCCCGATTGTTTGTTTATTGATTTGGACCCGAATGATTGTATGACCCGATTGTATGACCCGATAAATGATTAAAGGACCCGATAGATGAAATAAAATGGATTATTAAAGTTAGGTTATGTCACTAAAAGTCCCATTAGCATGAATTGTGAACTACCGGGATTTGTAGACGCTTGTGCATATAATAGTACTATTTGGGGACGATCACCCCAGTTCGCGCCTTGACGGTTGATCCCCGTCGTGCCACATTGATTGGTAAGCGAATTTATGTATGAGAAGATTTCCATAGCGTGACCTTTGTGACGACACGCTACTTTAGATGGGCAAATTGAGTATCAGGTTAGCTACCCGTTGTTGGTTTAGTAAGGTAACAATGTCACGCGGCTTATAATAATCCGACTAACGAAATACTATTAGACGCTTCGAATTACGATGTATTGCCTGACTAGCAATACAGGGTCATACTATTGATATTATGTTCGTGTTTTGGTTTCATAACCATATTCATATAACGGTTTTTATTTTTCATACAACGTCATAAGACGTATTGTATGGTGTTTTTGACGACAATGATTCGTATAATGGTTTTTAAGGCAAATGCCTATATTATGATTTTGATGACGATTTGTATAAAATGAATTTGGCTATTTTATGGCCTATCAAAATGATTTGTACAAAATGATTTTCAGTAATAAGTTTATACTGATATTATATTGATGGATTTTATTAAACTCTATGAATTCACTCGGCGTTATCGCTGACCTTTTCTTTTAGCATGTTTTATCTCAGGTACTTGAAGGTAATTCTCGGGAAGACAACAAGAATTCATGGCCCGCACCTAAATACTTATTTCCATTCAAATGCTTTGTAAAACTTTGTAAGAAATGTAATGACTTGGGACCGATGTAACTTTGATATTTATGAATATAAATGCTTTTACTATTAAACGACGCGATTTTTATGCGTTGTCTATGATGTGAGTAATGTGCTATCTCGTAACACCAACGAGTCTTCCGCTGTACTAAGTTGTATAAATTTGGGGGTGTTACAGTAAGCCTGCTAGGTTCAAAAAGGTTTCTTATTATTAACTTGAATCTGTTTGGACTACCACACCAACCATGTTTTTTACATCATTCTTTGAGTTTCTCGAGGTTTTGCTAGAAGCTGACATGGAAATTGTGAAAATGATTTCAACTGATCCCTCAGGTATTGAGTACTATTCTAATTTTCCATGAGTAAGAAGGATTGCTCTTAAGGATCTGAAGCAAACTGTAACTTATGGCGTTATCAAAGATATTGAAAGAAAAAAAAATGTAGTTGAGGTAGGACATACATTCATTGGGAATGTGCATCTTAGAATTGATTACTTGTGAATATATATATAACAAACGCAAAAATCAAGCACAAATACACAGGAAGGTTACTTTTATAAGTTTACCTTCAATACACTATCTACCTGGATATGTGTGTTAGAACCAATTCTGGTCATAATAAAGTAATTCGTCTAAAAGATAGATGCAACACCCTATGATATGTTGATTGCAACTTTAATAGCTAAACACCCTATGTTATATACTGGATATCAGATTCTAATTAGTCAAACGTAAGAAACATTTAGTTTGTTCAACACATAAAGATTTTCACATAATATAGATCTGTGATCTTATCTCTTGTATTTCAGGGTATAAAACTTGCTGGTCTCTCAAAATTCAGACCCACAAGTCAAGGAGTTCATAGACAAACGCAATTGGGGCGCAACTCCCACTTGGTCTCATGGGAGACCACCAGGCTAAGAAAGGGCACACATCAAATAGTGACATGTACTGTTGGAGCAGGATGGTGTCTGCTGACCTTAAAGATTGTCTTGTGAACAAAGTTAGTGATTCATCTCCGACCCAATGCGTTGCTGTAGAAGTAAATTACTTTTATTTCTATGTACATATTCATACACCAAATACAATACATACATCTAAATAGTTGTTTTACTAATTTTATAAATTTTGGGTCAGATACTCTTGCATATATGATTCTCTCCGTTAGATACAACATAAAGGCAACGAGCATTTACCTTTTCCTTATACCCCTCTTCGTCAAAAAGCGTCTTCTGACTTCATACTCGACTATTCATACTGGAGATTTTTGTTCAAATAGGTATATATATTCTAGGTAATGGTAATGATATGAAATATTTATTTGACAAACTTCTTTATAGTACATGTAAACAGAAAATCCATTTACTGTACTTTGATAAAATTGGATATGAAATGAACTTAATTAGAAATTGTATCGATGTATTGAAACCAGTCTTTGTTTCTACCATCGTCACTGATAATTGACTGTAGTTAATATATATCCTAATTGACGTGAATAATTAAGGGATTTATACAGTCAATTAAAAGAACCTCATGAAGCCATCGAAGATTTTGAGCATGGGCTTCATAAAACGGAGAGTTGTGGTATTAATGTGTTGGTCTCTTAAATATAGTTTTAAAGTATATCTTACAAGGAAATTGATCTTGATATTTTTTTTGCAGTGGGGACCGTATGGATAATGGTGAGAAGCGACAAATGGGATCAACGACAATTCTGAGAACGTAGCTTCCTCCTATGGATGATGAACAACCTTCACCGGACCATGCTGTCGATATTATACAAGTGGATCCTTTGGAAGCAATTATACCAGAGGAGGAATATTTTTCTGTCTATGGTTTATGACCACAAGCTTCTTGTGAAGACAAAGCTTATTAACAAACTAAGTTACCATAAATAACATCACTAGCTCCGAATTATGGAAACGATGTCATCTTCTGAGCCAAGAAGATTTTAGAGAAGTAACTTCTTGACATGTTATTTGTGTGTATTATTTTTATGTCTTGAGAATATGCTTTTCTGCTTTGATATTTATCTTAAACTGTGATATTGTTTAGTAGGTTGTGATTGAGTTTATGTATTAGTATAGCTATCTGATTCCAGTTTATGAGACCTTACAAGGATATTATTGACACATATCTTAATCAGTATTTATGGTTTGTAAGTGACAAGCTTCATATGTTTCTAAAATGGTGCGGGGAATAAACAATTTGCTGAGTTTATGGGACAGTGATACTGGTCAGTGAGTGGTGATAAGTTTGTGGAATTTTTTGTAAAGATAGATTTGATGAAGCTTAACTGGTTTCTGTGATTGGTCCTTCACCACAAAATATTTGCTGATTATGTCACTGTGAAGAACAAAGTCGTGTTGTCTGATAAGTATATGAACTTGACTGCTGGAGGTTTTCTATAATTGTTTTCAAATTCCTTTGTCTCATCTCTCTTACTTGAGTTTTGATGTTAATTTTAGTTTCATTGCTATTTTTAATAGAAAAGGATGATATTTACCATTGTATAAGGAATAAGCATCCCAAATAGTACTGGTCATGAATTGATACATTTTGCGTCTTGTCTTGCTATGAATCCATCTTTTATAAGGCACACACTAATTCTCTAATTTACGTATCGTTTTTTTATTACTGTAGGTGCAAGAGAAGACGACTGATGAAAACGATATGGATTTCATTGATCTAATTATTTTAGTGGAAACCCAAATATTAGCAGGTTAATTTACTTATTATAAGATTTTGGGGTGTTTGGATTCAAACACCTATTTATTTGCGGCTAAACGCTCTCCATGATGATCCTATCAGAATTGCTCAAAGATCAACGTCTTGAATCAAGGATGTTTCTGTTAGATGTGGATTCTGATCCATCAATTTCTTTTCCTTCATCTTCAATGAAAGTGTGTCGGGAATCTACGTCATCTGGAAACTAGGAAGCATTATAGACTTCTTCTTTAACCTTTTGAAGTCTCGATAAAAATGCAAGATGATCCTGGTGAATTCGAGAAACATCCTTCTGCCTAAACTCATCCCCTGCTAATTTATGGAAAAATGACCAATGTTTGGGCGTGTGATTTGCAATGTTCATGTTCATTCCCTCTCCATGTTGTGGCAAAACACCCATACCAAACCCATCTTCGGCCATTTCTCTTGTGAATACGTTAGAAAGAATATCTTCGGCCATTTCTCTTGGAGATGAACACTAAACTAATTGGGATCCGGAGTTGATGTGGCAGCAAACACAGACTGTGATGAAGTTGTAGATGGTGTATCTCAAGAATAAAATCATTATTTACAACGGTAGCTAATACAGTGGTGATGCATCTGGTACAAATGTTTCCCCAAAAAGACAGTGCTTCGATCTAGCCAAACTGTATTTTTTTTGTCTATGTTATGTACAATTATAAGAAAACGTTGCTACATTTCTTATTTTGTATACATATTTTTGTCTTTGATTGTCCTGACTGCTGATTCCAACAATCACTTGGCTAATAATAGTGAAAAAATTATAGCCTTTGCAGGACTGCATGATACTCAGTTTCAACTAAAAACAATTAAAACATTTATTACAGCTGAGTGTGTTGTTGAGACTACTTTGATAAGCTAACCGAAGTATATCAGCCACAAAATTAAATTCATTACCAGTTACTTATAATATACATGTTTGGTATAATGCAGGATGAAACTATTGAGCAACTTCTCCCTATCTTTCTGTCACTTCTGAAGGATGATTTTCCGGATGTGCGCTTGAAGTATCATCAGTAAGCTGCTATTACAGTAGGTTTTAAATTTAGGTATTTTTTTCATATTAGTGCATGGAATAGAAATATAATATTTTTATGTTGTGTTGTTACAGGTGACTGGAATCGATCTTTTGTCCTAATCCTTGCTGTCTGCAATTGTGGAATAGCTCGAAGACACACATTGGAGGGTTTGATTGGCCATAATAGAATGCATACATCTACTCACAAATCAGTTGGTTGTTTGTTTTTTCGATGATAAACTTGGTGCCCTCTACATCAATGGCTATAGGACAAGGTATGCATTGTGCCACACACTCACATAGGCTGATATACGCACTTAGGCATATAGGGTAATAGAGTATAAATGCAGGTTTACACTGATAGCCTTCTCACTTAGGGCATAAGCAATATTCAAATGTCTTTTGAGAGTGTTGCTAGAAGCAATCAAAGAAACTAAAACCGGCCAAAACCCGTTTCTGTTTCTCTAAGTGTTTTTGTGGCATTAAGGATGCTAATATATGTATCTCTTTCTCACTTTTAGCTGGATTTGCGGAAAGTAAGTATTTTTCATTCTAATTGAATCTCCGAAGAAAGATTTTTTTGTGTTTTTTATATCATCATTATTTATAATTTTCATATGACCAGATGAACTCTGATCATGATCAAGGTACTAAACCACCAGCCGTTTACTCGAATTAACTATGTCTTTCTAAAAATAATTTACAGAAATACTCGACCCAAAGAAAAATTTGAAAGAAACCATCTTTCGGCTTTTTAGGCTCACACATGAATAAAGAAAAAATGATAATAGAGAAACAGAAGCAGGGTTAGTAACATGTTGAAGGAACCACAAGCTGATCAAAATGCTGCAGATTCAGATACTATGAAACTTCCACAAAGCCACTCCAGGTACTCAAAGGAAATCATGAAGATCAACAGAAGATGAAAACAAAACGCTACAATGCTGAATACAGTACATATGACCAAAGATTTGATAAAGACATTTTTGAAAGGATCAGGGTGCCTGCAAAAAGAACTTTCTTGGTTTTCGTACATTAACTAGCGTACTTAGACTAATCCATCTTCTCATATGTGTTTAGAATTCAGATCCACTCCCGGAAGATGAATGTTCACCCATATGTCGACTTTGATTAGCTGGCTCGCTCTACAGATGACTTCAATGGGGAAAAACTAAAAGCTGTTTGCGTGGAAGCAGGCATGCTCGCTCTTCTGCGTGATGCCAAGGTCAAGATATGAAGGTGAAAGGCCAACAACAAAGGAAAGTTTTTATATACTTCCTAGAAAATTTAAAATTTAAAAAAGACACAAGATTGTGCATCCCAATTATTGAGATGATGAGCCGCAATTGGCATTTGAGGACCTCAAGTTGTACCATAATGCAATATTTTCAGATAATGTGATTGACGTCTCAATTGTGATTAACAAATGAGATCTGTTTCCTAGCATTAAATAATGAAGTTTCTAACTTTTGTATTTTTATTCCTTGAGCATAAGTGCATAACCAAATGAAAGCTAACGATTAGAGAACTTTTGACTTATACGAGTATATGCTATGTATCAGCGGTCAAACGCAAGAACTGGAGATGCTAATGGCGATGAAAAGTAGCTAGAATTGTATTGTGCAAACAGAAGACGAGGCCAGTGAAACTTCAAAAGAACACTAACATTGAACATGTTCAAGTTTGAACTGGATAAACCAAATCTGCTGTAAACCGTAATCAATTCACGTATCAAACTGGTTTAGATTGCTTTGGTTCTCAGTATAGCTGGCGACTTGTGGAAAAATGTAATTTTTTATACCTGGGATGTTAATTTATTTATGGTGTTGCAAGTCCAAGCTACACATTTTCATTTGTTTATTTAATAAAAAATACAACTTCTATTAGTTTAAAAATATTATCACACACACAACTATATGACTATATGTAAATTGAAAATTAAAAAAAAATTAATAAATAAAAATACTTAAAGGTTATATGTAAATTGGAGATTAAAAAAATAATAAACAAAAACACTTAAAAAATAACTGCTATTTGTACAACCAAAATTCACATGAAATAAAACATGTCCATCGGATTGGCAAAGATCTACGTTTAAGCAACAAAATTTGTAAAAAATACAAACCGATATTTGTACAACCAAAGATTCACGTGGGACAAAACACGTCCGTTGGGTAGGCCAAACCCTAAATAATATAAAAAAAATTATTTTTTTAATTTTTCTTCTAACAAAAACGAGTCATACTACAAACAGATAAAACTAATACTCAAACGTACTTTAAAAAAAATTTGTGAAACGATCCCGCCCGTTGGGCGGGTTACGACACTAGTATATTGATGTTGAGGTTTTGCAACCCTTTAGGAAAAGAGTGCAATGAATAGGGCAAGTGAGCACGACGATTTAGGAAAACCGTGTGTGAATGACCCAATTAAGTTCGTTCTCAAGGAGGCTAGTGTGTTATATGTGTAATGATTTGGATTAATTTGTGATTATATTTGAGAAAAGAAAAATAGAAAAGGGATTAGAAGAGAATGACGGTTATGAAGACGGATTAAACTAATTCTAAAAAGGCGTACACGTAAAATCCTAAAAACCACCAAAATTAAAATTTTAACCTAAAAATTTCTAAAAATCACCAAAAATCCCTAATAATATTCTAAGAGTTTACAAAAAATCAAAACTTGCAAAAACCTTTTAATTAATTAGATAATGACTTTTTAATGCTAATTAAAGCCCTAAAAATCAAAATTAATTATTAAAAAGCCCTAAACAAGATTTTCAAGTTTTTAAACCTCAAAAATATCCTAATTAAGCTTAAAACTATTTTTCAAAATTTTAAAACCAATTAAAACTATTTTTAAACAATTAAAAACTCCTAAAATCAATTAAATCTTAAATTAATTATAACAAATAATTAAAAGACCTAAAAAATATTTGGAAAGTTGCAAAAATCCTAATTAAGTGTTTAGAACCTAGGAAAAATATAAAAACCTAGAAAATCAGACTTTTAATTTTTAATAATAAAATAATATTAAAATAATATTAAAAATCCAAAAATTATAAAAAATTCTAAAAACTTGCAAACTAGCTTAATTTAACCTAAATAACTCAGAAATGAAAGTGAAATTACCTAAATACCCCTATTGGGCCTAGAAAATGGGCCAAACCCAAAACAGTCCCTTATTGGGCTTAATTAAGGCCCAATAAGAAAAAGTGCTCAAAATAAGCTCAAAAAGCACAGGTTGACTCAAAATTTGATTTTAAACAACTTTTTCCAAAGGCCCAAAAGCTGAAAATGTGAAATAAGCTAACTTATAATAAGCAGCTTATTCTTAATGGGCTTTTTGGCCCATTAAGCCATAAGCTGATGCCATAAGCTAAAATTTAACACACAACCTTCTTTTGACCTAACAAAGACTTCTGCAAAAAGAAATTTCAAATAAGACCACTTAATAAGCCAGAAACAAGTCAACAACTTATTCACAAAACGACAAAATAGTTGTTTTTATGATCTAGACCACCTCAGAAGCTGATTCAAGTTGCAAAATGTTTCTTTTGACAAAACTAAGCTTAAAAACCAAAGAAATTTCAAATAAGCACACTCAATAAGCTGGAAAATCAAATAAGCACTTATCTTAAAAGTCAAACAAGTTGGTTTTCTAGTGAAAAGTCAAAGTCAAAGTCTCATAAGCTCCAGTTCACTTAAATGGGTCAAATAATGAAGATCTATTACAAAAAATAAGTTGTTGCAAGTCAGAATAAGCTAGAATAGCTTATTGATAAGCTGATGATAAAATTGCACTAGCAGGGGCTAGTTTTGGATGTTGAGCAGTGGGAACTTTTCCCACTGCTTGACTATTTTGATTTTTTGTCTTTAGTGACTTTTTCTTGGATTCAGATTTCACAAAGGCACCCAATTGATATTTGGATCAAAAGGAGTCAATAACAATCAAAATAACACAATCACAAACACCCAATTGATACAGTTTAATCAATTAATCACCAGACATTGCACAGACATGAACAATAAGCAGTTTAGCATTCAAGAGCAGTTTTAGCACAATTCAGCCAGCCAAATTCAACCAAATGCACACAAAAGCTATAATAAACTCCAATAAGCAAGTCTAAACAGGTTTCATGCACTGGTTCAAAGAATTAAGCAAGATTCAAGCAATGAAAGTTACTGATGAACACTAACACATGCAGTTTTCTACTTTTGCTGATGTATTTGACACACAAGCCAATTTCAACACCTCAAATCTTTCAAACAGGTTATGTTAACTTTGTTTAAACCACTTTTATCCCTAGGCATGCATACAAGCTAAGTGTTCCCAAAATCCTAGGTCAAAACAAGCAGAAACAAGGTCTATATAGCAGATTGATCAATTCAAGTGTTCAAACCCAAAAACTTGCAGCAAAACACTCTCAAACAAAGGTATATCAGATACAAAGCATAAACAACACTTTCCCTTAACACAAAAACAGATTACAAGCATAAACCAGTAGACCCAAACACCCCTTTAACTTTTCAAATCAAAATTTTCAAAAGCAAAACAAGATTTCAGGCCAACCAAGCATCAATTAACACTAAAACAAGTCTAATAAACAGGTTCAAGCAAGAACAAGCCACAAAATTCACAAGAACAACAGTTTCATACAAATATCACCAAAAATCACAATTTAAGCAGATTTGGAGATTAAGTATGCAAACCTCATGGATGTACATCCACACCCACGAATTTTGAGCTTATGTGCTAGCAAGAACAAGCACAAGCTTCCACAAAAGCCTGCTAAGATTGAACAAGGGTTAAGCACAATAACATGAAAAATCAGAAACTTGGGAAAAACTTGATTAATGCAAACTTGTTACCCCACACTTGATTATCCCCAAGTTATAAGCCTCACCACACCTTAACCAACTCAGTTAGGATGCTATGATCAGCCCTATAGCCCAAGAATTCCAAGATTGGAACAAGACTTAGCAAAATATCAAGACAATGAGGAAAATATGCAAACTTGTGCACACTCCTCTTTTGAAAACAGGTTTTAAACTTCAAAAGCAGTAAACTAAGAACATAAACAAACAGAATAAGGATGGCACTTGGTCTTTCTTCAAAGCACTTAACTCAAATTCATTAATCTGAAAAAGGATTTACAAGTGTTTGAACAAAGGAAAAACCAAAAGCAAACTGAAATGTGAAGGCCTAAGTGGCTATATATAGCCTTACAATGAGCTAAGTTACAGCTAAAAACTATAAACCCTAATGGTTGAAGTTCCAAAATTTCCCTCTTGAATTTGAACTCATATGCTTCATGTGACATATTCTTGGACGTATGTGAAGAAGATAGCTGTTGAAATTTGATCCAAGGGCTCCAACAAAGCTTAAAAAGTAAGCTTGTATCTGGATGGTTGATTCTCTGGCAAGGTTTTGGCAGTTTCCCAAAAGTGTGTAGCAGGGCACCTTTCATGTGCACCCTTGGTTGATGAGGTGGCACATATTAAGGTTGGGTTGTGATTATAGGACCCTTAATCATTATTCTGGAAAGAATTAGCCTTTAATTCATAATGATTAAGGAATGCCTAATTGTGTTCTTGAGCTGATGAACACACGGTTTGATTTGTTTTTGTGTTGGATTAAGTTTAAATAAGTGTTAATGGCGCCAAGATTAAATTAATCTTAATTCAGCTGAGTGGGATTGTGACATGGAGGAAAGGTGAGCTGCCATTGGTTGAAAAGAGATAGTGGGGCACGTGGCAAGAGCTGGTTGGTCTAGGTAAGAATCATGTCTGGCCAGCTTTGGTCCCTTGTTTTCCTTCTTCTTGCCTTTTCACTTTTAATTCTATCAACGCCCATTTCCTTCTTTGTCAACTTTTGCATCTTTACATTTTTGGCCCAAAACTTTTACAAAGTGAAATCAGGGGTATTTCTTGCCATAATTGAATTCTTCAAGGGCTGGTTTGGTATTTTCTTCAATGAATATGGTCTAGACTTGTATAATTGTCATTTTGGAGGACTGAATTTGCCAAGTCTTGATGATTGAGGGACCATTTTTGCCAATTCTTGAAAGTTGAGGGTCCTTTGTGTAATTTTGAGATTTTCAAAGGACCAAACTTGTCATTTCTTGTACTTTGAAGGACTTCATGATATATTTGACTTTGTGGATGATATTGGTTGACAATTTAGCTTTGTTGAGGGGCTAAACTTGCCAATTCTTCAAAGTTAAGGGCCCTTTTTGTAATTTTGACAAACTTTAGGGACCAAACTTGTAATTATGAGGATACAAGGGTATAAAGTGTCAATTCTTCATAATTGGAGGACCCTTCTTCATAATTCTTTAAATCTTCAAGGGTTGATCTTGGGAAAGTCTTCACTAGGGCTTGGTTCATTGTGCGGCTTCATTTCCCGTGTTCGTTTTTGTATGATTCTTGTGATCTTTTGTCATTATCTCAATATCCGTACCTAAAATACACAAGCAACAAACACAAGCATATATTTGGGTATTTTGATGATATTTAATGCATTTTAAGCCCTATTTGGACGATGAGACTATGTATAAAAGCAGTCTCATCACTCCCCCATACTAAACCATTGCCGTGCCCTCACGCAATGCTAGAATAAAGTATCAAAGCATCTCCAAAATTCATTTTATTCACTTTATTTGAATGATTAACTAGCTACACTACTACTATTACTACTACTTGTGTTATAAACATAATGTATGATTTTCATCGCAAAATGGGACGTTTAGGTTCATAGAATAAGAACACGTGAATGCTTCGTTAGAAATAATTTCATCGTCCTCGATTTTCACTTCAATTCCATGCTAAGCGTGCAACAAGATCATTGTCATTATAAGTTAGTAATGCTAACACTACTCATATGCCCTAATCACGTACTTATCCTCCCATTATTCCTAAGTTGTATCTCTTATATTTTATTTTGTCTTGAATGTTCACGAGGATACATTGTTTGACTTATGCGATAATAGAGATTTAGGTCTAAAAATAGAGTCCTAACGGTGTAACTAAGACCATCAAATCAATAACCCCTCCTAATAGACGACGATGTTAAAAAATTAAGTTGACAAGAAGAATCGATAAACACGGTTTTATAACGGTTTTGAACATGAGACTTATTACCAAGACTTTTATACGCCCCCTAACGGAAGGGCCTTATTATCTTTGGTTTACCTCCATCTTTTATTCAACTTCGCCATGAAGCTTTTATTATGACTTCGGTCTTGCCTTGCCTTTTATTATCCGCCTCATCGGTGGTTTTATTAGCCAAAGACGTATATCCTCACGCTAAGGCAAATTTTGGATCTTTAAAGCTTCGAAGATTAAGGCTTGATTCACTTTCAATTTTGCATAGATTTTTCGGCCTTGTGGGGCTTCAAATTGTTTGCTAGATTTAGGTGAGCACTTGAAATCTTATTATTGGGTGAAGCTTTCGATTATTCGGGTGCCAATACTTCAAAACCGTGACGCTGGCGATACCTTAATGTCTTCCCAATTTAATTACACGGAAGCTACTAGAAAAGACTAGAAACCCAACAATCAAAACTAAACCGCTAAGTCAATATTTATTAAGCAAAAAATATTTACAAGCGAAGGGAGAATAAGCAAACAACGAGAACACATGAGTTTTTGAAAGAATACGAGTACTCTACGTTTAGCATAGTAACTTATAATTAACTCTATCATTTCTCGTCCTCATTTAAGAGGCTTAGCCTAATGTGTAGTTAAGGAATCAAAGCTAAGTGCTCAACACGCACGGTCGAGTCAAAAATTACTCTCATTCTCGCCATCGGAAAATCTACATTCGTGTCTTCAAACACTTATAAAACATGAGAAAAATTTAAAATTTGGCCATTTTTAGCCTTATTTTGCAACAAAAACGATAAACAAAACGATAAACTTTGGAAAGCGTGAAGGTTTGGCAAGGCAAGTATCTATTCACCCCCCCATACTAAAGTTAAACATTGTCCTCAATGTTTCGAGTCTAGGGGTGCAAACACCCCCATACTAGAGACGTAGTCGAATGCCTAATCTAGCATGGAAAGGGTGTAACCAATAAGTAATAGCCGTTTATGAAGTGTGCTAAAAACCTAAGGTTAGAACATCAAAAGGATATATCATGGATATTGAGAAATGTCTCCAAAGCAAACGATCGAGTGCTCCCATAAAATGAACACGAGAGGCTCCAATCGTGAAGATCATGATCTAAAAACCACATATCACAAACAACCACGGAACAAAGGTTGGAAGGGCACAAATCCCCTCACGTAAGCTACATTAGAAAGCGATAATATGTACATAGGATAAGCATGGGACTCCCCCACGAGGCTCCTCGTTTTTGATTACCGAGTCATGAGCTCGACTCGATCCCCTCAATACTAATTATCATTAGGGAAGGTGACTTGGTCGAGGTAGTTCAAGGATGGAACTTCCCCGCCAAAGTAGTGCTTCAACCTATGTCCATTCACCTTGAAGTTAGGACCATCATTTTGAGCTAGCTCGATGGTCCCATATGGAAATACTTGAGTCACGGTGAATGGACCGGACCAACGGGATTTCAACTTACCGGAAAAGATTTTCAATCTTGAATTAAAAAGTAAAACTTGATCCCCAATGTTAAAAACCCGGTTTTTAATTTTTGAATCATGCAACTTTTTAGTTTTCTCTTTATAAATCAATGAATTTTCATAAGCAATATCCCTTAATTCATCCAATTCATTTAATTTCATTTTCCGGTGTTTTCCCGCGGTCTCCATATCATCATTACAATGCTTTAGGGCCCAATAAGCCTTGTGTTCTAACTCGATAGGCAAATGACAATTCTTTCCATACACAAGCTTATAGGGAGTGCACCCAATGGGTGTCTTATGAGCGGTCCTAAAGGCCCATAAAGCATCGTCTAACTTATCCGACCAAGATTGTCGGTTTTCTCCTACGGATCTCTCCAAGATCCTCTTCAAAGCTCGGTTTGAAACCTCGACTTTCCCACTCGTTTGTGGGTGATAAGCCGTAGAAAGACGATGTGTAACCCCATATTTCCTTAGAAACCTTTCGAATTGGTCATTACAAAAATGGGTTCCACGATCGCTTATGATCGCACGAGGGGTTCCAAACCTAGCAAACAAACTTTTCAAGAACTTAACTACCACACGAGCATCATTAGTGGGCAAGGCCTTTGCCTCCACCCACTTAGATAGGTAGTCAACCGCAACAAGAATGTACTTATTACCACGAGATGATGGGAACGGCCCCATAAAGTCTATGCCCCAAACGTCAAAGATCTCACATACTTGAATGATATTTTGTGGCATTTCATCTTTTTGTGAGGCTTTTCCTTGTCGTTGGCATGCATCACAAGACTTCACAAGAATTTGTGCATCTCGGTAAATAGTAGGTCAAAAGAAGCCGGCATCAAACACTTTCTTAGCCGTGAGATTAGCACCGTGGTGACCACCCGTGGGTCCCTCATGGCAAGCTCTAAGGATGTTAGAAGCTTCGGTGCCAAATACACAACGTCGGATGATTTGATCCGCACAAGTTCGAAACAAGTAAGGGTCGTTCCAAAAATAGAACTTGACATCACAAAAGAATTTTCGTTTTTCTTGAGTCGTCATACCCTTAACGATGAAGTTACCCGCATGGTAATTTGCAAAATCCGCAAACCATGGGGTAGAAGAATCAAGCTTAGAATTCACTACACCAAGTGTCTCGAGCGGAAATGTTTCGGTGATTTCCTTGGGCTCGTAAACACTTTGGTGAGGATCTTCCAAACGAGAGAGATGATCGGCCGCTAGATTCTCGGCTCCTTTTTTGTCAACAATGGTGTGATCAAATTCTTGAAGGAGGAGAATCCAACGAAGTAATCTCGGCTTAGCATCTTGCTTTGCCATGAGATACTTGATAGCCGAATGGTCCGTATACACTATGCATTTTGTCAAGACGAGATAAGGTCGGAATTTCTCAAATGCATACACCACGGCAAGGAACTCCTTTTCCGTTGTAGTGTATTTAAGTTGAGCCTCGGTCATCGTCTTGCTAGCATAGTGAATAGGCAAGAAGTGCTTATCATGACGTTGCCCCAAAACGGCCCCTATAGCGTAATCACTTGCATCACACATAAGTTCAAAGGGGAGGTTCCAATTTGGAGCAACAAGAATGGGAGCTTCGGTAAGTTTCCTCTTAAGGATCTCAAAGGCTCGTACACAATCTTCGTCAAAGACAAAACGTGCCTCTTTTTCAAGAAGATGTGTAATGGGTCGAGAAATCTTCGAGAAATCCTTGATGAATCGTCGATAAAAGCCCGCGTGGCCTAGGAAACTCCTAACTCCCTTGACGGTTTTGGGATGAGGTAATTTGGCGATGACGTCTACCTTAGCTTTATCTACCTCAATCCCCGCTTTCGAGACCTTGTGCCCTAAGACGATTCCACTCTTAACCATAAAATGACATTTTTCCCAATTGAGCACAAGGTTGGTTTCCTCACAACGTTTTAACATTCTCTCAAGGTTCGACAAACACGAAGCAAAGGAATCACCAAACACGGAAAAGTCATCCATGAAGACTTCCATCGTCTTCTCGATCATATCATGAAAAATAGCCATCATGCATCGTTGAAAAGTTCCCGGTGCATTGCAAAGTCCGAATGGCATTCTACGATAGGCAAACGTTCCATATGGACACGTAAACGTAGTTTTTTCTTGATCACGAGGATCGATGGGAATTTGGAAGTAACCGGAAAAACCATCTAAAAAGCAATAGAAATCGTTTCCCGCAAGACGCTCCAACATTTGGTCCATGAAGGGCAAGGGAAAATGGTCTTTTTGAGTGGCTTCATTCAACTTTCGATAATCAATGCACACTCTCCATCCGGTCACGAGTCTAGTGGGGATCAACTCGTTGGCATCGTTTGGCACAACGGTCATCCCTCCCTTTTTAGGGACACAATGAATAGGACTCACCCAAGGGCTATCGGAAATAGGGTAAATCATTCCCGCGTCAAGGAGTTTAAGGACCTCCTTTTTGATGACGTCGTGAATTTTGGGGTTCACCCTCCTTTGACTTTGGATTGTTGGCTTGAAATCTTCCTCCATTAAGATTTTGTGGGTACAAAATTTGGGATCGATTCCCTTAATGTCGGATAACTTCCACGCAATCGCCCCTTTGTGAGCCTTTAGAACATCGACAAGTGCGGTTTTTTCATCATTCGAAAGATCCTTCGCAATAATAACCGGCAACTTGTCGTCCTCCTCCAAATAGACATATTCGAGGTGAGGAGGTAAATCTTTCAACTCGAGAATAGGTGGTTCCTCAAGTGAAGATTTGGGCTCGATACTCATAACCTCCTCGGGTGGAGGAAATGGGAAATCGTTAAGAAAATCCTTGATAATCGAGAAGTCCTCATCATTGTCGAGGTCTTCGTCACAAGTACGTGGAACATTGCATTCTTCCAACGTAAAACCACCACCTTCAAATGGAGTGAAGGTTGGTGTCGAATTATCAAGAATTGGATCCAACATAGTGGGATTGCCACTAGTTTCTTCATCATCAAAACGTAGAACTTCTTGTGAAAATTCCTCGCAAACCACGTCAATCATATCAACGAGGTTTATGGTTGCAACGGAATAAACATGAGAAATTTGAGAGTTTTGAGTTGCGTTTATAACAAGTTCCTCGTCGTTGAAACGTAAGGTGATCTTTCTAGCATGCACATCAATTAAAGCCATAGACGTATCTAAAAACGAACGACCTAAAATGAGAGGAACTTAAGGATCCGTGGGGATATCAACAACAATGAAGTCTACGGGATAGTAGAACTTCCCCACTTTCACAAAAACGTCTTCCGCCAAACCACATGCGGGAATTATGGAATGGTCGGCCAACTCGATAGACATTAGTGAAGGAGTAAGATTAGGAAGATTGAGCGACTTGAAGATTGCAAGTGGCATCAAGTTAATGCTAGCACCAAGATCGGCCAAGGCGAAGCATTCTTCCATGTCTTGGATTGCACAAGGGATCAAAAATTTACCGGGATCACCGACTTTTTGAGGTATGCGATTAAGATAAACCGACGAACAACTAGACAATTGGTGCAATTTCTCCTTGTTGTTCAACATACTCTTAAAGTTAGCGGCAAATCGAGGCATCATGACCAAAGCATCGGCGAAACTCACATTAAGGTGCAAATCACGAAACATT
This sequence comes from Glebionis coronaria, assembly GCA_025667525.1. Taxonomy (NCBI): domain Eukaryota; kingdom Viridiplantae; phylum Streptophyta; class Magnoliopsida; order Asterales; family Asteraceae; genus Glebionis; species Glebionis coronaria. The sequence goes on from JANFOE010001151.1 coordinate 67,021, forward strand.
TTCATAAAAAGCTCAAATTGGTAATTGTCGCGCTCTTGACGTTTCTCCTTCCTAAGTCTCGATGGATAGGGCAAAGGTGGTGTGGGTTGAGGCATAGTAGGCATAGCCTTTGGAATCTCGGGTTCCAATGATGGTAATGGGTCAACCGTAGGTGTGGTATGAGCGGTACTTCGTGGGATTGGGACATGCTCCTTTTGTACCACCACCTCGGGTTCTTCCTCAATTGCTTCCTCCGTAGGAGCAATTGGTTGAGGAATCGGCTCCTTAAGTGTCTTACCACTACGTGTGGTAATCACTTTCATCTCACCCTTAGGGTTGGATATGGTGTTACTAGGAAGACCACTTGACGACGGTTTACACATTATTGCCTCAAACATAGACGAGATTTTATCTTCAAAATTAGATTGCCTCAATACGGCTTCGGTTTGCCTTTTCTCTGCCTTAAGCATCTCTTGTTTAATCTCATGTTGCCCTTGTTCCATTTTTTGTTGGTTTTGTTGCAACCTAGTGACATTTCCTTCCATCTTGTTGGTGTGGATTTTAAGTTCATTAGCTAACTCATTTTTCAACTCTTTCTTCAAGTCGTTTTTGAACTCGGATCTTAGGCTAATTATTTCTCTTTGAATGTTGTCAAACCTAGCATCATTACCACTAGCATATTCAATAAACTCACTTGGAAGATCTTTCAATGTTTGCAAACTTTTGTTGTTATTTTGAAAATCATTTTTGTTTGAAACTTGATTATTAGCCCCTTGATTCCCATAGTTTCCCTTGTTGTAATTGTTCTTAAAACCAACTTGATTGTTGCGATAGTTGTTAGCATTTTGATTTGATCCAAAACCCGATGGAGTCATTTGATTAGAGCGGGAAACTTGACCGTTTTGGTTGTAATTTCCCGTGGCCGCGAAGGCACTCGAAGTGTTACCACCGTTGGTAATGCACTCGGAGAAATCATGACCTCCACCACAATACATGCAAGAAACCTCAACCGCTTTAGCCGTAGCGGGAGCACTTGGTTCACCAACTTTAAACTCAATCAAAAGTCCTTTCAACTTATCAAAAATCTTGTTTTCCAAGTTTGCCTCAATTTGGCAAGCATCGATGGTATTAGACAAAGAAGGTGAAGCCGAAGACGAAGCCTTACGAACACTAGACGTGCTACGAGGACTATACACCTTAGATCTATTTTCAATTATCACCAAAGCTTCCTCAACCGTTTTACACAAAAAATTACCACCCGCGGCGGCATTCAAATAATCCCTTTCATGATCATTAAGTCCATTGTAAAACGTGTCAATTTGATGCAAATCGGAAAAACCGTGATGAGGACATTCATGTAACATTTCCTTAAACCTATTCCAAGCCGTTGAAAAACTTTCATTAAATTCTTGTGAAAACTTTGAAATCTCGTTTTTCAAGTGCGTAGTCTTAGAGGGCGGAAAAAATTGGTTCACAAACTTAGACACGCGATCCTTCCACGTCAATATAGAATTGGGTGGCTCTTTCTCTAACCAAATTTTTGCGGGCCCCGCTAAGGAATACGGAAAAAGCATCATCTTAATCGAGTCGTTAGACACATCCTTAAACTTGCAAGTAGCGGTAAGACGATTGAATTGGCGGATATGGTTGTGTGGATTGTCCTTCTCATCACCACGGAATTTGTTGTTTTGAATCATGGACAACAAACCCATTTTCACCTCAAAATTCTCCGCAAGGATAGCGGGAATCACAATAGCCTCTCCATAACCCTCGGTGGGTGCTTGAAGTAACTCCATCATAGTTCGATTCGCCATGGTTGGTGCTTCTCTTACAATGGGTTCGTCAATAGGAGACTCCTCACTAGAAGGAGTGATGGATTTGTTCTTTCGTTTACGAGCACGTCTTGCTTTGTTACGAGTTAGCATAAACGTCACGTACAACGAGGGGACGAGCTAAGAAGATTCTTTTTGGTGTTTTGTATTTTTTCAATTTTTTTTGTGGTTTTTGATTGTATTAACCTTTTTGGAACTTGGTGAAATGTATTAAGTAGACAAAAAGTCCACAAATCTCCTCACTAATCAAATCTCTTGATTAACGAAGCCTCAAGGAATGAAAACGAACACGTGGATTGAACGCCTTCGATGACTTTAGAACGATGGTGGAACACCAAATCGTTCAAGAGGGTTTAATCAATAGAAACCAAGAAATTATATATGATACTTAGTAATACTTTGGGCGGCAAAACCCTCGATTCACTCTCACAATCAAATACTCACAAGCAAGCGGGGAAACGAGGCGGCGCGAAGCACTTAAGAGCCTTTTTCCTTAGGATATATTTTATAATATCCGCCTTATACCCACCTTATAGTTTGTATTTTCAAGATTAAGCTTCACGAAAGTATTTATCTATTTTTGCCTTTTTCCTTGGTTTGAGATTCGAATACAATGATTGGGTAATGACCTCCCAAGTCAAGGTTGTGATTTCTCACGTATTTGGAGTACTTGTGTATTTATTGTTCTACGTATACAATATAGTAATAATATTCACACAAAAACCGAAAAACGATAATACGTATTAGTAGAGTGCTACTAATACAAATACTAATTATGGTTAGTATAAAAACAACAATGCCAAATCAAAACACAACACGCCTCCCCGGCAGCGGCGCCAAAAATGAGGTTGTGAGTTTTGCAACCCTTTAGGAAAAGGAAGCAATAAATAGGGCAAGTGAGCACGACGATTTAGGAAAACCGTGTGTGAATGACCCAATTAAGTTCGTTCTCAAGGAGGCTAGTGTGTTATGTGTGTAATGATTTGGATTAATTTGTGATTATATTTGAGAAAAGAAAAATAGAAAAGGGATTAGAAGAGAATGACGGTTATGAAGACGGATTAAACTAATTCTAAAAAGGCGTACACGTAAAATCCTAAAAACCACCAAAATTAAAATTTTAACCTAAAAATTTCTAAAAATCAGCAAAAATCCCTAATAATATTCTAAGAGTTTACAAAAAATCAAAACTTGCAAAAACCTTTTAATTAATTAGATAATGACTTTTTAATGCTAATTAAAGCCCTAAAAATCAAAATTAATTATTAAAAAGCCCTAAACAAGATTTTCAAGTTTGTAAACCTCAAAAATATCCTAATTAAGCTTAAAACTATTTTTCAAAATTTTAAAACCAATTAAAACTATTTTTAAACAATTAAAAACTCCTAAAATCAATTAAATCTTAAATTAATTATAACAAATAATTAAAAGACCTAAAAAATATTTGGAAAGTTGCAAAAATCCTAATTAAGTGTTTAGAACCTAGGAAAAATATAAAAACCTAGAAAATCAGACTTTTAATTTTTAATAATAAAATAATATTAAAATAATATTAAAAATCCAAAAATTATAAAAAATTCTAAAAACTTGCAAACTAGCTTAATTTAACCTAAATAACTCAGAAATGAAAGTGAAATTACCTAAATACCCCTATTGGGCCTAGAAAATGGGCCAAACCCAAAACAGTCCCTTATTGGGCTTAATTAAGGCCCAATAAGAAAAAGTGCTCGCAATAAGCTCAAAAAGCACAGGTTGACTCAAAATTTGATTTTAAACAACTTTTTCCAAAGGCCCAAAAGCTGAAAATGTGAAATAAGCTAACTTATAATAAGCAGCTTATTCTTAATGGGCTTTTTGGCCCATTAAGCCATAAGCTGATGCCATAAGCTAAAATTTAACACACAACCTTATTTTGACCTAACAAAGACTTCTGCAAAAAGAAATTTCAAATAAGACCACTTAATAAGCCAGAAACAAGTCAACAACTTATTCACAAAACGACAAAATAGTCGTTTTTATGATCTAGACCACCTCAGAAGCTGATTCAAGTTGCAAAATGTTTCTTTTGACAAAACTAAGCTTAAAAACCAAAGAACTTTCAAATAAGCACACTCAATAAGCTGGAAAATCAAATAAGCACTTATCTTAAAAGTCAAACAAGTTGGTTTTCTAGTGAAAAGTCAAAGTCAAAGTCTCATAAGCTCCAGTTCACTTAAATGGGTCAAATAATGAAGATCTATTACAAAAAATAAGTTGTTGCAAGTCAGAATAAGCTAGAATAGCTTATTGATAAGCTGATGATAAAATTGCACTAGCAGGGGCTAGTTTTGGATGTTGAGCAGTGGGAACTTTTCCCACTGCTTGACTATTTTGATTTTTTGTCTTTAGTGACTTTTTCTTGGATTCAGATTTCACAAAGGCACCCAATTGATCTTTGGATCAAAAGGAGTCAATAACAATCAAAATAACACAATCACAAACACCCAATTGATACAGTTTAATCAATTAATCACCAGACATTGCACAGACATGAACAATAAGCAGTTTAGCATTCAAGAGCAGTTTTAGCACAATTCAGCCAGCCAAATTCAACCAAATGCACACAAAAGCTATAATAAACTCCAATAAGCAAGTCTAAACAGGTTTCATGCACTGGTTCAAAGAATTAAGCAAGATTCAAGCAATGAAAGTTACTGATGAACACTAACACATGCAGTTTTCTACTTTTGCTGATGTATTTGACACACAAGCCAATTTCAACACCTCAAATCTTTCAAACAGGTTATGTTAACTTTGTTTAAACCACTTTTATCCCTAGGCATGCATACAAGCTAAGTGTTCCCAAAATCCTAGGTCAAAACAAGCAGAAACAAGGTCTATATAGCAGATTGATCAATTCAAGTGTTCAAACCCAAAAACTTGCAGCAAAACACTCTCAAACAAAGGTATATCAGATACAAAGCATAAACAACACTTTCCCTTAACACAAAAACAGATTACAAGCATAAACCAGTAGACCCAAACACCCCTTTAACTTTTCAAATCAAAATTTTCAAAAGCAAAACAAGATTTCAGGCCAACCAAGCATCAATTAACACTAAAACAAGTCTAATAAACAGGTTCAAGCAAGAACAAGCCACAAAATTCACAAGAACAACAGTTTCATACAAATATCACCAAAAATCACAATTTAAGCAGATTTGGAGATTAAGTATGCAAACCTCATGGATGTACATCCACACCCACGAATTTTGAGCTTATGTGCTAGCAAGAACAAGCACAAGCTTCCACAAAAGCCTGCTAAGATTGAACAAGGGTTAAGCACAATAACATGAAAAATCAGAAACTTGGGAAAAACTTGATTAATGCAAACTTGTTACCCCACACTTGATTATCCCCAAGTTATAAGCCTCACCACACCTTAACCAACTCAGTTAGGATGCTATGATCAGCCCTATAGCCCAAGAATTCCAAGATTGGAACAAGACTTAGCAAAATATCAAGAAAATGAGGAAAATATGCAAACTTGTGCACACTCCTCTTTTGAAAACAGGTTTTAAACTACAAAAGCAGTAAACTAAGAACATAAACAAACAGAATAAGGATGGCACTTGGTCTTTCTTCAAAGCACTTAACTCAAATTCATTAATCTGAAAAAGGATTTACAAGTGTTTGAACAAAGGAAAAACCAAAAGCAAACTGAAATGTGAAGGCCTAAGTGGCTATATATAGCCTTACAATGAGCTAAGTTACAGCTAAAAACTATAAACCCTAATGGTTGAAGTTCCAAAATTGCCCTCTTGAATTTGAACTCATATGCTTCATGTGACATATTCTTGGACGTATGTGAAGAAGATAGCTGTTGAAATTTGATCCAAGGGCTCCAACAAAGCTTAAAAAGTAAGCTTGTATCTGGATGGTTGATTCTCTGGCAAGGTTTTGGCAGTTTCCCAAAAGTGTGTAGCAGGGCACCTTTCATGTGCACCCTTGGTTGATGAGGTGGCACATATTAAGGTTGGGTTGTGATTATAGGACCCTTAATCATTATTCTGGAAAGAATTAGCCTTTAATTCATAATGATTAAGGAATGCCTAATTGTGTTCTTGAGCTGATGAACACACGGTTTGATTTGTTTTTGTGTTGGATTAAGTTTAAATAAGTGTTAATGGCGCCAAGATTAAATTAATCTTAATTCAGCTGAGTGGGATTGTGACATGGAGGAAAGGTGAGCTGCCATTGGTTGAAAAGAGATAGTGGGGCACGTGGCAAGAGCTGGTTGGTCTAGGTAAGAATCATGTCTGGCCAGCTTTGGTCCCTTGTTTTCCTTCTTCTTGCCTTTTCACTTTTAATTCTATCAACGCCCATTTCCTTCTTTGTCAACTTTTGCATCTTTACATTTTTGGCCCAAAAACTTTTACAAAGTGAAATCAGGGGTATTTCTTGCCATAATTGAATTCTTCAAGGGCTGGTTTGGTATTTTCTTCAATGAATATGGTCTAGACTTGTATAATTGTCATTTTGGAGGACTGAATTTGCCAAGTCTTGATGATTGAGGGACCATTTTTGCCAATTGTTGAAAGTTGAGGGTCCTTTGTGTAATTTTGAGATTTTCAAAGGACCAAACTTGTCATTTCTTGTACTTTGAAGGACTTCATGATATATTTGACTTTGTGGATGATATTGGTTGACAATTTAGCTTTGTTGAGGGGCTAAACTTGCCAATCAAAGTTAAGGGCCCTTTTTGTAATTTTGACAAACTTTAGGGACCAAACTTGTAATTATGAGGATACAAGGGTATAAAGTGTCAATTCTTCATAATTGGAGGACCCTTCTTCATAATTCTTCAAATCTTCAAGGGTTGATCTTGGGAAAGTCTTCACTAGGTCTTGGTTCATTGTGCGGCTTCATTTCCCGTGTTCGTTTTTGTATGATTCTTGTGATCTTTTGTCATTATCTCTATATCCGTACCTAAAATACACAAGCAACAAACACAAGCATATATTTGTGTATTTTGATGATATTTAATGCATTTTAAGCCCTATTTGGAAGATGAGACTATGTATAAAAGCAGTCTCATCATATATATATATATATATATATATATATATATATATATATATATATATATATATATATATATATATATATATATATTTATAATATATATATGGGGCTAAGTTTGACTTGGTAAATAGATAGGTGCCATGTCATATCCTACGTGGCATTATCTCATTGGCTAAATTATATTTTATTTATTTTGGAAACTGTATATTTCTAATCGACATGTGATTCGCTATACGATAATTACCAAACATAAAATTCGGATCCTAAAATATAGCAGATTGCATTATTCGATATTATCATAAAATCTTAAAAAAACATTCGACAAAACCTTACAAAAACATTTGACAAAACCTTACAAAACATTCAATATCATTCACAACCCTAATATCATTCATAAGGGTTTATCATACCGACCCAAGATATACTATTAATCCAGGGTGGACATTTTTTTCTTTGCTAAAGATCTCATAGTCACACATGATCTTTCCAGATTTGATCGATTTGAAACTACATGTAAATAAGAGGTTTGTTATTTTTTATATATGTCCTTTATATATCAAATATGAAGTTTCTGATTGTATGGACTTTTTCATTATTTTAGAGAAACAGTTTAAGGTTATACTCATAAAAAAACGTGTAATAATTGTGTTATGTTTAAAAAAGCAACGATTCAAACAAACAGCTCAATTCAAAAGCCCGATTCATTGTTATGATTCATACATTATTTACAGAATCATATTGCATGGCCGCTTTGTCTCTCAAAACTCCTAATATAATTATTAGTTTTTGTTAAAAGGATTTCATAAGAAGGATATTGGTAAGATTTGCAGGTCAGTCTTTGCTATATAATAAGTTGTTCGAGCATATTTTCACATCTTAATAATAGATGTATCATGGCCATCTTATATGATCATCGAATTTGCAGGTAGACGTATCATTGATTGGCCATCTTTTCTTAAGATGGTATAATAAGTGCAGATATGTTGTTGTTTGTATAACCTATTTTTGGGTATGGTTTAAGCATGTTCTTCTTCTAAGAGAAATAACGATTGTTTGTGCAATGGATGAAGGAGATCAATCGATGTCTAAGCGCATTTAACATTTAGGACCGTGGGATAAATCAGGTAGATGTCATAGTATATTTCTCTACAACAATGTTGGCAGGAGTTCTTAGCCGTTTACAAAGAGTTTATAAAAAATATATGATGTTTCCAGGTGTACATTATTGGTGGTGATAGCACTCGGAAAGGAGAAACTGCCATTTACGAGGTGATCCTCTTTTTAATGGTTATTTATTTTAAGTTAGATTGGTAAATTTTCGTTATGTATGACAGGATGTTATTGGTAAATTTTTGTTTTATTCGCTAAATAAGTGTTTAGTTATAACCATATAATCATGGATTTATCAATTGAAATACCATTATAGTCTACAAATCTGTTTCGTGCTGAACTCTTGTGTCGCATAGGCGATTTCGATGACCATATTGCAAGCTGCATTTTTAAGATTAGTCCTAATAATATTATATTCTAAAATATGTATGTAATTTTCCTTACGAACACTATTATGGTAACAATGATTCAATTTTTGTGCAACAAAGCAATATACGAGGTTATGAATACTTGATTATGTTATTAGTGACTTTTATAACCCTCCACTCATTTGACTTTTTTCCCTAAGGTATTTTCTAAAAACATTTCTCACATATTTGACCTGCTAGCAATAGATCATAACCACAAGCACCCATTCTCACATAAATTACTTTTTTTATTACTTGCGTGATTGAGTTTATATATTATGTTTATCTTATTTAACGACAGATGTATGAAAGATTTATTTTACATCATTAGCAGGCCGACCATCCAGAAACCCGAAAGTTTGCCTTTAGGTGCATCTGTATAAAAGGTTTGACCCTTAGTCAAACAAATCATAGAGTGTCATAGTTTTAAGATGACAGTTAGAAAATTTTAAATAGACTATATGTTAAATGCCCTTATTGATAATTTTCAATGCCTTGATTTTGTTTGTACTCTATAAATGTTTAATTTCTATGCTTTGTTGTTTCAGGTATCGCACTTTGTATGGGTCTTGAACTATCCACTTTCTGGAAGAAAGTATTAAGTTGGTAGCAATATTGTCCATCTACAGCTGTTGATGTGTCTTGCCTGGCCGAGTGCAATGTTTCGACCCTTTGATGCAATCTTTGATGTTTCAGTAAATACGTTACATATCTAGCTGATCCCACCCACAAGTATGCAGACCGAAGATGTACAACTTTGCTCTGATCATTTGGATGTCATGAAAGGAAACAGATGTCGGGATTTGCGGTCCAACATCTTGATAAAAGAAATAGGAGACACACGTTTCAAATACAAAAACTATATGTTTTTTGCTATGTTAGCTCATATGTGCTTTATCTAAATAATTTATAGGATTATACGTACTGACATTTTTATTCTTATAGATTTAGTATTGGCAAAGGCTTTGGTATTTCTCCACTTACGTGCAAAACCTACAGTTCCAATTTCTCTCACCCCCATAAATTAAGTTATAATCAAAGTCTAATTCTACTTCATCTTTCATGTTTGCAGTGTAAGTTAGGATTCCTCAGCTGCTGCAGAATCTTCTATTAATAAAGTAAATGGAAACAAGTTTTGTGGTAAAAAAGTGAAGGTTGATCAATGAAGATCATTAATAATTAAATTATAGTGTTATGAAAAGTAGTTGTATGCACATATAATTCATAAGATACAAAGGTGGAGCAGCTTAACGACCAAATAAACACCCTCGAGGCTTTTTTCTATGATACTCGCAGCAAGGTACTTATTTTCGAGAAATTAATCACTCTAATGGCATGTACGTTCATAATCATTAGTGCTTTTGATTTCTTAGATTGCAAATAAGCTGACAGGTTTTGTGTATTTTAGCTTTCGAGTGCCTACAAAGCTTTGCCACTGATATAGAGAAGGATGGAATCACTAGAAGTCTGTAAGAAACCGAAGATTGGCTAAATGAAGACAGTGATGACGAATCTGATGAACATGACTATACTGGGAAACTCGATGATCTCAAAAAGGTATCTATAAAATGCTATTTATCAGTTGATTATATACTTTCGTAACAACATGCATACACCTAATCACGTTCTTTTATGTAGATATTAGGTCCAAATGAAAAGAGATTCAAGGACGCAAAGGATAAAGTAAACACGACTACTTATTATGTCTGCAGCAACTACAAGTCCGTATTCAAAGGTTCATCTCCCAAGCGCAATGGACCTTTGGACTCGGACCAGAAGGAGCATCCCGTGAATACAATACAGAGGAATCATTCAGTGGACTCGGACCTAAAGAGAATTTCCATTAACTCAGACCAAAAAGACCGTTTAGTGCACTCGAACAAATGTGTGACTACATCTTCATGCAAGATATCAGAGGAAGCTTGTGAGAAATGGCGATTAAAGTGAGATAATTCTACCTTATATGGTCTTAAACTGTAATTTGTATTATTTGAACCCAATATTATAGTAATGGTGTGCTTTAATATTAACTCTAGAACTTATAAGCAGCGAACCACACTACATCTTCCACCAAGATAGCATAGTTAGCTTGCGAGAACGGTCAATACATCTTCCAATGATAACTTGCAGGAACCACATAGCTGACGTGACTGTCTTCCCACCATAACGCCTTCAGCTGCTGCTTCTACTTATGTGTGTAATCTAAGTTTGTTTGTAGGTCTTAGGATGCACACTATACTACAATTTTTTATGAGCCCTTATTTTTCATACTTCAGTTGCTTTTTATGAACTGTTAATTGATGCAGCTGTTTAATAGCGAGGAATATTTTGAATGGTATGAGGACATGTGCGGAGGTGTTTTTTGCAATGAATTCCTCTAAGAATAAGCTATATTCTCAACGGGGTGACGGCACAAGCTTTCTAGATGGATCCAGAATTGATTGTAATGGGAATATGATTAGGACTGTCATACTATATAATCAATCTTTTGTTTATTGTTGCTATTTCGTTCAGGTGTAACTACTTATAAAGGTTGGTTGGAATGCTTATTTTGACTACTTATATAGTTTGTTTTTGGGTTCTTATTTAAACTAATATCAGCTATCATTTTTCCGATAGGTTTGGTAACTAATTTGACTGGTGGTCAAAAGTACAAAATGACTGGAGCTATTTCTCATCTTATTCTTTAATAGCAACACCTATTAAACTATATGTGCATAATAGTACCTTTTTATAGCAGAGAATATCTTTCTAAATATATTACGATTACTGATGTGTATGCCAAAGGTTACCCAGCCGAGTAATTCTTTAAGATGGCCATCAAAGTGAAGGGGTTTCAACCCACTGTAAGTTTATTAGTGGCCCGGGAATTTCACATACGTGGTAAGAAGCAAGTAGGCAGTTTGGAACTGCTTTATTCCTGTAGCTGAACATACCCGAATAATCCCAAACACCCCCTTAAAACAAAAAATAAACAATATTGGTTCAGAAGTGTGTCAAGCTTCTACCTCAGTTCGTGTCACTACAAGGATAATCCCTATAAGAGATATTAGCTGAAAGAGTTTAAACGACACTAATTATTGGAAGGTGGGTGGGTCATGTAGACTGGTGGGTTGTTTTTGTTTGCGCCTTTGCACCTGAAGCGTTATCTAGAGTAAAACGTTATCTTCCTACCCAGTATGCTTCAAAGAGGTAAGTCCATAACATGTTACTTGTGTGAAAGTTACCATAGCTGAACAGTAGGATCTTCAACTCTGTGTGATCTCAAACTAAGCGGTTTACCATTTTGCAGGTTGGAAATTGGGATTGAGTGTATGGATTTGAATAGCTATCTAAATTTCCTAAATTCACTCACAGTACCATCATCTGCATTCTCTTTATTGCATTCAAAAACTGGGATTCCCAACTACAGACTCGATATGTGGGGCCACGTCAATGGAGCAAACGCTTAAGGGTCACCAACAAATTTGGAACAAATTTGGTGGTCTCTATTAATTTGGAATTCCAATATCTATGATGAAAAAAAGTTGCTGCGAGTACGCAGACTCCAACAATCAACATTGGCTAAGGTATAAACAATTTTTACAGAAATGTTACATTATTGAGGTTCTCTAATTATAGATAATTAGCTGTAATGAAGCAGGTAGTAGAATATTGTGATTTTAATTAAAGTTGTGTGTACCGGGTTACATACTATGTATATTCCTGGTAAGCCAATTACATTTTTGTGTTTGTTATTGATAAGTATTAAGAAAAGGTGTATGAGGGTGCTTGGTATTGCGTATTTTAAAAAACGTTTTTATAAACAAAATTTCCCCTTAAGAATTTAGTATGCCAAAAAGGTGTAGGACTTGATCGAGACCTTATCTTATTGATGGAGCTTGAGCAGCTAATCTTAAGGGAATATCAGTTCCCTGACTTAAGGGGTGTAGGATTTGGTCGAGCCTTGGCTGGGTTAGATTTAAAGGACAAGGGAAAAGGCCCATTCCTTTTCAGTTTTTAGTTCTCAATCGGCGCGAGGTGGCGGTTGTTCTGGAGAGTGTACAACGGCAGCAAGGCGAGTCCTTAATGACTAAGGAGGCACCGATTAGGTAGTCAAAAATTGATATTTAAACAATTGTTTCAAGATGTTCTATTGTCCTGGTCCATATGCGGGCGGGATGCTATCTGGGCTTTGGCTTTGATGTCATTCGAGCCATCTGACCTTACTAGCAACATTGATGGTCTTGGTCCGTCTGAGCTTGAAGTTCTTGAAGACTGGAAGCTAAAGATCCAATATTTAGAAGTTCAAAGAGTGCGTAATCTTAGTTCCTCCTAAGTTGTAGTTTCATAGTCGAAGCTAAGGCTTTATCTAAAGATACATATAACTTTAGAAATGTACCAACATGTTGTAGATAGCTTGATGAATGTTTGAGAATTCAAATGAAAAAGAGATTTGTCGACCCTATACATATTATAAGATCCATGTTCCAAATGTATTACCCGGGGAAGGCATGTCTTTCACTTGCCTAACGCGGTATCCTGTGACCATTCCCTGGCCACCTTCAAATGTGTACTTTAATGAGGTTTGAACACTTGATGCCTTCTTTTATATAGTGGTAAAGAATATTAAATGCCACAAAGTAGGAGAGTGTTTATAGCTTAAATGATATGAAGTTAAGGGAGTTTTTAAGAAACCGGCTTTGTTTGTTAAGTGTAATGGACGTGTTTTTGCCTTCTAAATTTTTTAACAGCGGGAGTGTTCTTTTTTTTTGCTGATGCACACATTAAAAACGTAGAACTGTATTACTGTATTTAAAAATGATAGTGACCAACTGTTAAATGATATGGATATCAATGCTTTAGGGTCACTCAATGATATGGAGTTCGCTTTTATAAAAAAAATGTGTTTTGTAACAACGAATTTCAGATTTTTTTTGATTTGTAAGTAAAGAAGACGATAAAGTCGAACTTTTGTAAACAAAGATTGTGTCTTTAGTAAAATATAATCCTGTAATCCACACTTTCCTATCATAGTCACCGAAAGGTAAGATATCTGATATTATTGGTCTGTGTTGATGCTGCTGAAGACGAGTTCTTTAGGTTGATTAGTAAAAAAGGACAGTTTACTGTCAAAAGAGAATTTTTTAGGACTGAACAATTAGACCTTTCGCAAATCTTGCAGTTTAAACAAGACCATGTTCAGATTATTGATGCTTTATTGCCATTGTATTTGAACAGTCAGATTTTGAGGCTTTGTAGGAATTATTTAGCAAGTGAACTTGCTGCAAGAATGACTCCTATGGGGAACGCAACTGATAATGTTTCGGAGTCGAAAGTTTCGCTGGTCCACCAACTGAATTGCAGCCGATAACTAACCTACTTTTCATCTATCTGCACATTTAGAGTGTGTTAATTGTAAGAAACAAATATTTAAATTGAAGTTTCTTTGGTGTATGCAGTTAGTTTACGAGCCCATCAAGAAAAAGAACCCATAAGCTGTTAAAATCACCCCGTGGACCATGGCCTGTTTAAACGCAGAGGATGTGTCAAAACTTACAGCAGAAGTCTGGAAGAAGTCTAAAATCATGAAGCCAAACAGCATACTTGGACTATCCCGTGGTTTCCAACTTAGTCAGTTGCAATCAATTGGTCTTGACTTCCCTTAAGACATCAGTGTGGTTGCTGTATGTCCAAAGGTGATGGGACCGTCAGTTAGGAGGTTGTAAGTTCAAGGAAAGGAGGTCAATGCAAGCTGGATCAATAAAAGTTTCGGAGTAAATCAGGTTAGTTGAAACTCAAAAGAATTTTTGGTACAAATTAATGTGAGTGATGTATTGACATAACGGAAATGTGAAATCAATACACAGGTTATAGCGTTCCTTCTCAGGATGAACCACATGATGGTCCTGCTGGCTCTGCCCCAATTGACCCTACATTTCAGGATGCTCTTCCCGAGGATTTACACGCTGAGGTTCTTTCTGGTCGACAGGGTCAAGTGGCACATCCTCCGAACATAGAGCCTCAAAACGATGGTGACATAGACCTTGATTTCCTTGCAGTACTTCCACCCGACATTCGAGCAGAAGATTTAGCACAACAGCAGGCCCAAGGGGTTCACCGGTCCTGTGAGTTTGAAGGTCAACCTGTGGAAATGGATACAGTTTCAGTAAATGTTATATTCCCATCAGAAACAATTTCAAAACATGAACGGTAACGAACAGGCCAGCAGAAGTGATATATATGACCTTCCCAGGAATGATCATGGTGTTGGTGAGGTCAGCTGCATTCCAATTGTTTCCTCAAAGGGGTCTGTCAGACTCGACAATGCGTTATGAACTACAATTACAGCTGTTTGAAATACCATCTGCTATATGTAAGTACACGTTCTCAAGTCCTATTTTTTTATATATGAATTTCTATGTCCAATTTCTTATGTGTTTGTGTAATAACCAGGCGGTCAAAGACAAATGCGGTCAGTTACAGAGATTCGTACTTGACGCTTCTTTAGCGCTGGGTATAAAGATTAAAGACAGAGGTAAATGAAAGAAAGCTGATAACTAATAGTTACCGTCATTCGAAATAAGTTAAATAATATTGCTGTTTATATAATGTTTTTATAAACATTATATACATTGTTACTGATGGTGGATGAGGTGTTAAATAACATTATATAGTGTACATTGTTAGTGGTGAACTGGTTGATCAGTCGTTGATCAGTCTAATCGAAGAAAGAACGAAACCTTTAAAAAATATTGGACCTATTTTTAATAAAGATTTTTTTTTTCTATCGGACCTACTTTACCCTTTATACCCTTTTATTTGTTCATATTTTTTTAATAAATGTTCTTATTTAGATAAAATCAACTTACAACTAAAATAATTCTTATTAGTAAAATTGCTAGAGGCCAGAAAATGAGAATACAATTAATATATTTGTTAAAAAAAGTTAATTAATATATTTAAAAAAAAAAAACTTATTCAAGAATAACTCAATTAACATTTTTTATGACATAACATGTTATATGCAAGTCTAAACAATTGCACGATAATAATCTAACATGTAAAATCATTGTTACAAGTTAAACATCTATTTTAAAAGGTTTTAAAGTTTATGACACATACGATACTAAGACGATAACAAAAGTGTCATATAACAAATAGCAAACATTGGTTTAAAAATATATACAAGCAAACACACACATGTTTATTTATCTACATCGAAAGATTAACATGAGACAATCCGTCAGAAGTGCTAACATAATCAGAAAACAGAAACGCGTCATCCTATTTATTTAACAAAAATTGTATATTTCTCTTATTTTTATTTTGGTCCCTTGGTCGGCCTGATAACTCGATGACTGGACCAAGTTAACTGGATGATCGAATCAGTGACCCAATGACTCGACAGAGTCGACTCGTGGGTTAGATTTATGACCCGGTCCACCGAATTGAACCGATAGTCGAACTCATGAGTCGTGTCTCAACCGAGTTTACTTGGTGATAGAACATCGAATGACACTTTACGTTTAAGAAACATAAGAATTAAAAAACCTTATTATTAGAAAGAATGATTCACATGGGACAAAACACGGCCCTCGGGTCGGCCAAGGCGTAAAAATATCAAAGATTAGTTTTCATTAGGTTTTCTTTTAACAAAAACGTGTCCCACTACAAACAGATATAATTAATACAAACACGTACTTTTGAAAAAAAATTACGAAACGACCCCGCCCGTTGGGCGGGTTACGACGCTAGTATATATACATATATATATATATATATATATATATATATATATATATATATATATATATATATATATATATATATATATATATGTATATATATATATATATATATATATGTATATATATATATATATGTATGTATATATATATATATATATATATATATATATATATCGTGATTTCAGTATGTAGCTGCTTAATAATTATTTTTATGCTAATACGAGATATATTATATAATGCAGATTTGTCATGGCAGACCGTAACATTCCTGTAGAGAACCCTGGTATTCTTGAACCTAACGTAGATGATAACCCTTACTTAGACTTAGTGGATTATAAGATGATATGTATGATGAAGAGGAGAAACCATTTGAGGATCCTGAGCCCGAAATAGGACTAGGAGATCAGATTGCCCCTCAGGTTGATATTGTAGAGAATGATAATGTTGGTGTCGAGGAAGATGATGAGGTTGATATAGATGATGTAGGTAATGAGGATGACGTGGAGGATGTTCAGGAGGAGGTAGATATAGGTGATGAGATTGATGATGATGAGGTAGAGCTTATCTTTCCTTATGATGTAGAGGATGGTGAGCCCTTACCCCCTCCAGTTGAGTGGTCTGATTCTGATTCTGAGTTACCTAGTGATGAATCGCCTGAATCTGGTTCAGAGGATGATGAGGATGATGATACACCTGATGGCACTAATGGGATTACTACTCGTAGGCAGATTGATAAGGATGTTTTTCAAAGGAGTGTGCAGGTGGTAGGAGAGTCGTCGAGAGTTCGAGAGACTCATATTGATGGACTTGTACCTTGGGCCTTAAGACGTGATTTAGATGCTTCCCGAGTCCAGGGTAGTATGACAGAGATTGGTTTAGGTGTTGTTCAGACTCATGTTGCTTTATTAGAGTCGAAGACAAAGATTGGTGAGAAAGAGCGAGAGTTGCTTGATATGGGTTTGAGTGATGTTGAGCGTAGTTTGAATGAAGCATTTAGGAGATTGTCTGTGTTGGAAAGTGGTGAGTATGCAGAGATGAAGAAAAAGGTGAACTCGATGGAGATTCAGTTTAGTGTGGCTCGTACGATGCGTGAGAAGGTGGAAAAAGAGTTAAATGTGTCTGTTGGTTGGAACAGTAGATTTTATGCTGAGATGGTCGAGAGAGGAGTGATTCATAAGCGGCCAAATGATGATGATGAGTCTTGTGATCGTCCGAGGAAGATATCAAAGAAGAATGATGATGGACCTTCTAGCAGTTCTCAGTAGACTAGTTATCTTTAGTAGTATCTTTGTATCTTTTGTAAAACTTTAACTAAACCGGTATGTCGGTTAGCAGATCTAGCTCAATTTTTGGGTTTGTATAGTGCTAGAATTATGATGTGGAAGTTAAGTAAGACAAATTGGTTGTTTATGATATAATGAAATGTGTATCTTTTGTCTCAAATTTCATGGCGTACCTTATATATATTGCTTCCTTGATTATCAATTCGACCCTTTTTATTTAAACCCCTCATTGAGTGAATGCTTATTATACTTTGAAATGTGCGATAATAGAAGCATGCCGCCCAAGAGAGTTGTGACTGAGGAAGATGTGCGTAGGATCATTGCGGAGCAAGTTGCCTCATCTATGGCTGAGTTTATGGCAAATGCTAGAAATGGAGCCGGCAGTAGTGGAGTTGGCGGTAGTAGAACTGGTGGTAATAATGTGAATGTTAATAATGTGAATGCTAATGCTGGAGGAAATGTGGGAGGACCTGGACCTAATGCACCTGAAATCGGTGGTTGTACTTATGTGACGTTCCTAAAGTGTGACCCACTCCCTTTTAATGGAACTGAAGGTGTAGTAGGATTAAGACAGTGGATTGAAAAGATTGAGTCTGTGTTTCGCAATAGTAAGTGTAAGGAGGAAGATAAGGTGACTTTTGCTATGGCTACCCTTAGAGGCCGTGCTTTGACTTGGTGGAATGGGAGGATTGCTTTTATGGGCATTGATGTTGCTAATGCTACTCCATGGGCTGAAATTAAGAAGAGGATGACACAGGATTTTGTCCTCGTAGTGTGATCATAAGGTTGGAACAAGAGTTGATTCATTTGAAGATGAAAGGTGTGGAAATTGATAGTTATACAAATTGATTCCATGAGTTGGCTTTGTTGTGTCCCTGGTTGGTTGAACCTAAAGAGATAAGGATTGAGCAACACATTAAGGGGTTGACCAAGAACATCTGAGGGGATGTGACATCGTCAAAGCCATTGACCATTGATGATGCGGTTCGGATGGCTTACCAGCTAATTGGACAAATCATTCAGGATAGGGAGGATGAAGCACATGCTGGTGAGAAAAGAAAGGGTGAAGGCGATCGTGGAGGTAGAGGTGACCATAGGCAAAGTTTAATCGTCGTCAAAACCAAAGGAAAGGAAATGCAAACGCTTTGACCAACAATGCACCGCGAAATGACGAAAAGTGTCCAAAATGTGGTAATAAGAGGCATGTTGGTGATTGCTGGAAGTGCCAAAATTGTGGAAAGCTAGGACATAAGATGGAAAAGTATAAGAGGGGAGTCGTTTGCTAACATTATGGAGAAGAGGGTCATAAGAAGCCAGATTGTCCAAAATTGAAAAAGAATGGCCCAGGAAGTAACAACCAGGGAGGTGTTTATCAACTTGGGATGGTTGAGGTTAAGAGGGAGGATCCGAATGTCGTTACTGGTACATTTTTACTCAACAATCATTATGTTGTTGCTCTATTTGATTCGGGTGCTGATAGGAGTTTTGTATCTACCAAATTTAGTGCCCTTATTGACATTGAACCTATTGAGATAGATACCAGTTACGAAGTAGAATTGGCTGATGGTAAATTAGTAAGAACTAATAAGTTATTGCAAGGATGCTCTTTAAATCTCTTGAACCATTCCTTCCCGATTGATTTGATGTTAATTGAACTAGGTAGTTTTGACATTATTATTGGTATGGATTGGTTATCCATGAATGATGCTACAATTTTATATGGAGAAAAGAAGGTTAAAATTCCTCTTAAGAATAGGACGCTAGTAACTGATGGTAATCGAGGTGAATCCCATTTGAAAGTCTTTTCATGTATTAAAGTCCAAAAGTACATCAAGAACGGTTGCGAGCTGTTCTTAGCTCAAGTGACCGGGAATGAGTCTAAGGAGAAACGATTGGAAGACGTTCCTATTATGTGTGCTTTTCCTGAGGTATTTCCCAATGATTTACCCGGGCTTCCGCCGATAAGGCAGGTTGAATTTCGAATCGATGTAGTTCCTAGTGCTGCACCAGTGACACGTGCGCCTTACCGATTAGCACCATCCGAATTGAAGGAATTATCCGAACAACTCAAGGAGTTGTCTGATAAGGGTTTTATTCGACCGAGCTAGTCACCTTGGGGAGCTCCAGTCTTGTTAGTTAAGAAGAAGGATGGATCTTTCCGTATGTGCATCGATTACCGTGAACTGAACAAGTTTACGATTAAAAATCGATATCCTTTACCAAGGATTGATGATTTATTTGATCAACTACAAGGCTTTAGTGTATATTCTCAGATAGATCTGCGGTCTGGATATCATCAACTTCTCGTCCGCAAAGAAGATATTCCTATTACTGAATTTAGGACTCCTTATGGACACTATGAATTTCAAGTGATGCCATGTGGGTTAACTAACGCACCGGCAGTATTCATGGATCTATTGAATCGAGTGTGTAAACCCTATTTGGATAAATTTGTGATCGTGTTCATTGACGACATTCTAATCTATTCTAAGAATAAAGAGGAGCATGGAGAACACTTAAGGGCTATCTTGAATTTGTTAAAGGATGAAAAGTTGTATGCAAAGTTTTCAAAATGTGATTTTTGGTTGGACTCTGTTCAATTTCTTGGTCATGTGATTAACAAAGATAGAATTCATGTTGATCCGGCAAAGGTTAAAGCCATTAAGAGCTGGTCTGCACCGATAATGCCAACGGAGGTGCGACAATTCTTAGGATTGGCTGGCTATTATAGACAATTCATTAAGAATTTTCTTTAATAGCTAAACCCCTGAGCAAGCTTACACAGAAAAATAAACCTTTCATATGGGGAAGTGAAGAAGATGAAGCATTTCAGGTATTAAAGCAAAAATTATGTAGTGCACCTATTTTATCATTACCCGAAGGTAGTGAGGATTTTATGATATTTTGGATGCGTCTCTTAGAGGTTATGGAGTTGTCTTAATGCAGCGAGAAAAGGTAATAGCTTATGCTTCTAGGCAATTAAGGAAAAATGAGGAAAATTATACTACTCATGATCTGGAATTAGGGGATGTAGTCTTTGCTCTTAGGTTGTGGAGACATTATCTGTATGGCACCAAGTGTACGGTATTCACCGATCATAAAAGCCTGTAGTATATTCTTAATCAAAAAGAATTAAACATGAGGCAACGAAGATGGATAGAACTGTTAAGTGATTATGATTGTGATATAAAATATCACCCAGGTAAAGCAAATGTTGTTGTCGATGCATTAAGTAGAAAGGATAGAGAGCCTATCAGGGTACGTTCTCTAGTCTTGACTGTGCACAATAATTTGCCATAACAAGTTAGAAATGCACAAATAGAAGCTTGTAAGAAAATTTTCTTTTATAATGAAGGGTTTCGAGGTGAAGGAGATCCTTTAGAGGTTAGAGCAGACGGAGTGAAATGCATAAGAGGTTGTATGTGGATACCTAAGTATGGAGGCTTAAGCGATTTAATCATGCTAGAATCCTATATGTAACACTCTCATTTTTCGTATCGGTACAGCGGAAGGGTCTTTCAGAGTGTTACGGGATAGCACAATAACTCCAATCATAGACAACACATAAAAATGGTTGTACAAGGTTTAACAAACATTCATTCGATAAAAAGTTTCAAAAGTGTACAACAGGTCCCAAATTATACAGGTCATTAAGTTTACAAAACACAGATCAAATGAACATTTTTAATATTAAGTGTGGGCCATCAGAGTCGATCTCCATCCGGATTACCTTCAAGCACCTGAGATAGAAAACATGCAAAAACATATCAGCGAATGCCGAGTGAATTCATAGAGTTTAATGAAAACCGTTATATAAAACAATCATTTACAATCATTTAAAATCAGAACACAAGTATAATATCGGAAGTAAGTCCTCATATTGCTAGTCAGGCAATATATATCAAGCATACATCTTAAACCGTCCATGAGACCGTAGTCTCTATATTACCATGATAGGTAATATAATCATCGTAATAGCGTCGTCATCGTTTATTATTTATGTCTTATAGCATACGTTGTATATTGTATAGGATTATTATTAGCCGCATGACATTGTTACCTTACTGTGAAAACAGTGGGCCGCGAACCCGACAAACAATTTGCCCATCTAAGTTAGCGTGTCGTCACAAAAATCACGCTATGGAATCTTCTCATACATAAATTCGCTTACCAATCAATGTGGTACGACGGGGATCAACCGTCAAGGCGCGAACTGGGGTGATCGTCCCCAAATAGTTCTATCAAATGCATAAGCGTCTACCAAATCCCGGTAGTTCACAATTCATGCTAATGGGACTTTAAGTGACATAACCTAACTACTAAT
The DNA here is from genome assembly GCA_025667525.1 of Glebionis coronaria. Taxonomy (NCBI): domain Eukaryota; kingdom Viridiplantae; phylum Streptophyta; class Magnoliopsida; order Asterales; family Asteraceae; genus Glebionis; species Glebionis coronaria. The sequence goes on from JANFOE010001151.1 coordinate 88,750, forward strand.
AATCCTTTTAGTCTCGAATATAGGGTCATAGCATCATTCGGGTCCATATCATTAAGCATACAATCGGGACTACTTGTGTTCTATTTTTATAAAAATCTAGCATGTTATCTCCCTCGCGGGTTTACAAATCATTTTATAAAACATTTAAAAGAGTGCGAGGCTATGAACTCACGTTGTTAATGAAAGGCGGATTATCGGCTACGGGCGTGCTTCGGTCACGGAAACCTATATAAATAATAATCGGTTTTAGACTCGGTCCAATGACTTTTATCAAAATAACAATATACATATGATGATTTTTGTACATATGATGATAAAAATGTTGTGTGGGGATCAAGTGTTGATAAACATGCTTAAAAATGATGATAACTATAAGAAATGAAGCTAAAATCTTGACTAATTAGTTGGCTGTATAAAAACAGTAGATAACTAAAAGATGAACTGATAAAATTGCATGGTTTGATCCATTTACAGTAAGTAGATGATGTTATACACGTGTGAGAGTTGGCCATGCAATGGAATCAAAATAATGAGTGAGATATGATCAAAACAAGTTAGGTGGTATAATCTGAATAAGCAGTTTTGTAGGGACTGTTAAGGCAACTTAAACTCAAAATGGGCAGTATCTATAACTAAGTTATATGTAGCACATATTATGAAGAAGTTGTCATCCAAAAATGAGTTTCTAAGTCATTGTAGAACTCTAGATATGATAAAAATGGTGAATATGAAGTTAAAAATCAGATTTTGGAAATAATGTTTATTATTATTATATAAGCACTCACTTTATAATGTATAAAATGTAAAATATAAACCCACTAACTTATAGAACTTATTTATATAAATGTATAAAAGGTTAATTAAATGGGTAAATTATATAAATGGTGGTAAAAATAATATTTATAAGTAATAAAAACTATAAACTTGATTTTTACGACTTTTTCGGCTATCGCCGTGAAATTAACGTTTTTCGCCAAATAAAACTTAGACGACCAAACCCGTCTAATGTAAAGTTTATAAAAGTTATATACTGATGTATAAGTAACTAATAAAAGTAAAAACCGATAAAACCCGAACTATAAGAATTACGGACATTTACGAGCTAACTAAACCTATTGGACTAATAATTAGACTTAATAAGATAAAAACTTGTAAAAAGAATTATTGGGCTTAACCCATTTGGGCCCAACATGAAAGATATATATACTGATCATATAGGTATAAAATGGGTAAAAACAAGTAAAAGAACTTATAAAATAATTAATGGACTTAAAATAGGTAAAATCGATAAAACTAGTGAACTAGTAAGACGTTACCAAAACGTAAACACTAAAATGAGTAAACGAGGATTTATAAACCCACTTGATCATCATCATATGTACAAAAATCATCATATGTATATTGTTATTTTGATAAAAGTCATTGGACCGAGTCTAAGACCGATTATTATTTATATAGGTTTCCGTGACCGAAGCACGCCCGTAGCCGATAATCCGCCTTTCATTAACAACGTGAGTTCATAGCCTCGCACTCTTTTAAATGTTTTATAAAATGATTTGTAAACCCGCGAGGGAGATAACATGCTAGATTTTTATAAAAATAGAACACAAGTAGTCCCGATTGTATGCTTAATGATATGGACCCGAATGATGCTATGACCCTATATTCGAGACTAAAAGGATTATTAGTAGTTAGGTTATGTCACTTAAAGTCCCATTAGCATGAATTGTGAACTACCGGGATTTGGTAGACGCTTATGCATTTGATAGTACTATTTGGGGACGATCAACCCAGTTCGCGCCTTGACGGTTGATCCCCGTCGTACCACATTGATTGGTAAGCGAATTTATGTATGAGAAGATTCCATAGCGTGATTTTTGTGACGACACGCTAACTTAGATGGGCAAATCGTTTGTCGGGTTCGCGGCCCGCTGTTTTCACAGTAAGGTAACAATGTCATGCGGCTAATAATAATCCTATACAATATACAACGTATGCTATAAGACATAAATAATAAACGATGACGACGTTATTACGATGATTATATTACCTATCATGGTAATATAGAGACTACGGTCTCATGGACGGTTTAAGATGTATGCTTGATATATATTGCCTGACTAGCAATATGAGGACTTACTTCCGATATTATACTTGTGTTCTGATTTTAAATGATTGTAAATGATTGTTTTATATAACGGTTTTCATTAAACTCTATGAATTCACTCGGCATTCGCTGATATGATTTTTGCATGTTTTCTATCTCAGGAGCTTGAAGGTAATCCGGATGGAGATCGACTCTGATGGCCCACACTTAATATTAAAAATGTTCATTCGATCTGTGTTTTGTAAACTTAATGACCTGTATAATTTGGGACCTGTTGTACACTTTTGAAACTTTTTATCGAATGAATGTTTGTTAAACCTTGTACAACCATTTTTATGTGTTGTCTATGATTGGAGTTATTGTGCTATCCCGTAACACTCTGAAAGACCCTTCCGCTGTACCGATACGAAAAATGAGAGTGTTACAGTTTGGTACCAGAGCTCTCGTTGTAGAGAACAAAAGATTTTAAAAACCAAGGTTTTGAACAAAACTTTTCAAAATATTTTGACAATGAACATTTGAGAAAATATTTGAAAAATCTTTTGACTATAACGGTTCCAGAGATCTCCGACGTTACCAACAAGCCCTATTGAGAAGATATATATTTTGATATATATAATTTAATTTATATATATGTATATATCGTGATTTCATTATGTAATTGTTTAACTAGTATGTTATCCTAATACGAGATAAATATATATAAATGCAGATTGTCATGGCTGACCCTAATATTCCTGTAGAAAACCATGCTATTCCCGAACCTAATATAGAAGATGATCCTTATTTAGACTTAGTAGATTTTGATATCGATGATGAGGAGGAACCATTTGAGGATCCCGAGCCCGAGTTAGGACTAGGAGATCAGATTGCCCCTCAGGTTGACTTAGTAGAGAATGAGATTGAGAATGTGGGTAATGAGAATGTGGAGATTGAGAATGTGGGTAATGAGAATGTGGAGATTGAGAATGTGGATATTGAGGACGTGGATATTGAGAATGCTGATATTGAGAACAATGATGAGATTGGGTTAGATGAGTTAGATGATGAGATTGACGACGAGGAAGTCGAGGAAGATGTAGGTATAGATGTTGAGGTTGATGACGATGAGGAAGCTGAGCTTATTTATTCGTATGATGTTCCAGAGGGCGAGCCTTTGCCCCCACCAGTTTGTTTGTCTGATTCTGAGGATGAGTTACCTAGGGATGAAATGTCTGAATCGTCTGAATCTGATTCTGAATCAGAGGAGGATGAGGATGACGATGCACCTGACGGTACTGATGGTATTGATACTCGTAGACGTGAGATAGGAGAGTCGTCTAGTACTCGAGAGGCTACTCATATTGATGGTCTTGCACCATGGGCCTTGAGACGTGATCTAGATGCTTCCCGTGTTAAGAGTTGTGTGACAGAGGTTGGATTAGGTGTTGTTCAGACTCAGGTTGCTTATTTGGAGTCGAAGACTAAGGTTGGCGAGAAAGAGCGAGAATTGCTTAGTTTGGATTTGAGTGATGTAGAACGTGGTTTGAATGAGGCTTTTAGGAGGTTATCGGTGTTGGAAAGTGGTGAGTATGCTGCCATGAAGAGAAAGGTGAATTCTATGGAGATTCAGTTGAGTGTGGCTCGTGCGATGCGTGAGAAAGCTGAAAAGGAGTTGAATATATCTGTGGGTTGGAACAGTAGATTTTATGCCGACATGGTTGAAAGAGGAGTAATCCGTAAGCGCCCAGCTGAAGATGTGTCTAGTGATCGTCCGGCGAAGATCCAAAAAAGGATGGATGATGGACCATCTGGCGGTTCTCAGTAGACCAGTCTGTGTTTAGTAGTGACCTTTATATCTTTTGTGTTTGTAGCTTTGACTGAACCGACTTGTTAGTAGTAGACTTGGCACGAATTTTGAGTGTATATAGTGCTAGAACTTTGATATGGATGTACTAAGACAATACTTTTGTTTCAGATCGAATGAAATATGTATCTTGTCTTGAATTCCATATTGTGCTTTATTTGTATCTTGATTATGAATTCGATCCATATTATATGAATCCTTTGTTGGATGAATGCTTAATGCTTTGAAATTGTGGAATTATAGAACTATGCCGCCCAAGAAGGCTGTGACTGAGGATGATGTACGTAGGATTATTACGGAGCAAGTTACCGCATCTATGACTGAATTTATGGCAAATGATAGAAATGAAGCTGGCGGTAGTGGAGCTGGCGGTAGTGGAGCTGGCGGTAGTGGAGCTGGCGGTAGTGGAGCTCGCGGTAGTGGAGCTGGCGGTAGTGGAGCTGGCGGTAGTGGAATTGGCGGTACTAATGTGAATGTGAATGCTAATAATGTGAATGCTAATGCTGGAGGAAATATAGGAGGACTTGGAACGAATGCACCTGAAGTTGGTGGATGTACTTATGTGACGTTCATGAAGTGTGAACCTCTACCTTTTAATGGAACTGAAGGTGTTGTAGGACTAAGCCAGTGGATCGAGAAGATTGAATCGGTGTTTAGGATTAGTAAGTGTAAGGAGGAAGATAAGGTGACTTTTGATATGGCTACTCTTAAAGGTCGTGCGTTGACTTGGTGGAACGGGAGAATTGCTTTCATGGGTCTTGATGCTGCTAATGCTAATCCTTGGGCTGAAATTAAGAAGTGGATGACTTTGGAGTTTTGTCCTCGTAGTGTGATTATTAGGTTAGAACAGGAGTTGATTCATCTGAGAATGAAAGGTGTGGACATTGATAGTTACACGAATCGATTCCATGAGTTGGCCTTGCTATGTCCTCGATTGGTTGAACCCGAAGAGATCCGAATTGAGCAATATGTGAAAGGGTTGACCAAGAATATCCGGGGGGATGTGACATCATCGAAACCACTGACCATTGATGATGCTGTTCGAATGGCTTACCAACTCATTGGACAGATAATTCAGGATAAGGAAGATGAAGCCCGTGTTGGTGAGAAAAGAAAGGGAGACGGTGAGCGTGTAGATAGAGGTGATAATAGGAAGAATTTCAATCGCCGTCAGAACAAGAGAAAGGGGAATGCAAATGCTCTTACCAACAATGCACCGCGCAACGATGATAGATGTCCTAAGTGTGGCAACAAGAGACATCCTGGCGACTGCTGGAAGTGCCGAAATTGCGGAAAGCTTGGACACAAGGTTGAAAGGTGTAAGAAGGGAACCATTTGCTTCAACTGTAATGAAGAAGGTCATAGGAAATCGGAATGCCCCAAGTTGAAAGCGATTGTACCTGGAAGAAACCCCCAGGGTGGTATCTACCAACTTGGAACAATTGAGGTGAAGAAAGAGGATCTGAATGTCGTTACCGGTACGTTTTTACTCAACAATCATTATGCTGTTGCTTTATTCGATTCGGGTGCCGATAGGAGCTTTGTATCCACTAAATTTAGTGCCCTTATTGATATTGAACCTGTTGAGATAAGTACCAGTTACGAGGTGGAATTGGCTGATGGTAAATTAGTGAAAACTAATAAGCTATTAGAAGGATGCTCTCTAAATCTCTTGAACCATTCCTTTCCGGTTGATTTGATGTTGATAGAATTAGGTAGTTTCGATATTATTATTGGTATGGATTGGTTGTCGTTGAATAATGCTACTATTTTATGTGGAGAGAAGAAAGTTAAGATTCCTCTTAGGAATAGGACGTTAGTAATTGATGGTAGTCGAGGTGAATCCCGTTTGAAAATCGTTTCATGTATTAAAGTCCAAAAGTACATCAGGAACGGTTGTGAGTTATTCTTAGCTCAAGTGACCGGGAATGAGTCTAGGGAGAAACGATTGGAAGATGTACCTATTATTTGTGAATTTCCTGAGGTATTTCCTAAAGATTTACCCGGACTTCCACCGATAAGGCAAGTAGAGTTTCGAATCGATTTAATTCCTGGTGCTGCACCGGTGGCACGTGCGCCTTACCGATTAGCCCCTTCTGAATTAAAGGAGTTATCTGAGCAAATTAAGGAGTTGTCTGATAAAGGTTTTATTCGACCGAGCTCGTCGCCTTGGGGAGCTCCAGTCTTGTTCGTTAAGAAGAAGGATGGATCTTTTCGTATGTGCATTGATTATAGGGAACTGAATAAGTTGACAATTAAAAATCGATATCCTTTACCTAGGATTGATGATTTGTTTGATCAACTGCAAGGATCTAGTGTGTATTCTAAGATAGATTTGCGGTCAGGATATCACCAACTTCGCGTCCGTGAAGAAGATATTCCTATAACTGCATTTAGAACTCGTTATGGACACTATGAATTTCAAGTAATGCCATTTGGGTTAACTAACGCACCTGCGATTTTCATGGATTTAATGAATCGAGTGTGCAAGCCCTACTTGGATAAATTTGTGATTGTGTTTATTGACGATATTCTAATCTATTCTAAGAATGAAGATGAACATAGAGAACATTTGAGGATTGTTTTGAAGTTGTTGAAGGATGAAAGATTGTATGCTAAGTTTTTGAAGTGTGATTTCTGGTTAGATTTTGTGCAATTTCTTGGTCATGTGATTAACAGAGATGGAATTCATGTTGATCCTGCAAAGGTTGAAGCTATTAAGAATTGGTCTGCACCGACAACGCCAACGGAAGTGCGACAGTTCTTAGGATTGGCTGGCTATTATAGGCGATTCATTAAAGAATTTTCTTTGATAGCTAAACCCTTGACTAAGCTTACCCAGAAGAATAAACCTTTCGTTTGGGGAAGTGATGAAGATGGAGCATTTCAGACATTGAAGCAAAAATTATGTAGTGCGCCAATCTTATCATTACCCGACGGAAGTGAAGATTTTGTAGTGTATTGTGATGCATCTCTTAGAGGTTATGGAGCTGTTTTGATGCAGAGAGAGAAAGTGATAGCTTATGCTTCTAGGCAATTAAGGAAGAATGAGGAGAATTATGCTACTCATGATCTTGAGCTAGGAGCGGTGGTCTTTGCTCTTAGGTTATGGAGACATTATCTATATGGCACCAAGTGTACGGTATTCACCGATCACAAAAGCCTACAGTATATTCTCGACCAGAAGGAATTGAACATGAGGCAACGAAGATGGATAGAGTTGTTAAGTGATTATGACTGTGATATAAAGTATCACCCAGGAAAAGCCAATGTTGTTGCTGATGCGTTGAGTAGGAAAGATAGAGAGCCTATCAGGGTGCGTTCTCTAGTCTTGACCGTGCACAATAATTTGCCTGAGCAAATTAGAAATGCGCAAATAGAAGCTTGTAAGAAGGAGAATTTTGTTAATGAAGGGTTCCGAGGAGAAGGAGATCCTTTAGAGGTTAGAGCTGATGGAGTGAAATGTTTAAGAGGTCGTATGTGGATACCTAAGTTTGGAGGCTTAAGAGATTTGATTATGTTAGAATCCCATAAATCTAAGTATTCCATTCATCCGGGATCTGATAAGATGTACCATGATTTGAAGAAGTTGTATTTGTGGCCGAATATGAAAGCTGACATAGCTATGTATGTTCTTCAATGCTTGACTTGTGCTAGAGTTAAAGCCGAACATCAAAAACCATCAGGACTACTTCAACAGCCAAAGATTCCTGAATGGAAGTGGGAGCGAATTACGATGGACTTTATCACCAAGCTTCCTAGAACATCATCTGGAAACAATTCGATTTGGGTTATTGTCGATAGACTGACCAAATCAGCACACTTCATTCCGGTTAAGGAGCAGTTCTCACTAGAGAAGCTGACTCGAATATACCTTGATAATGTTGTATGCAAGCATGGAGTGCCTGTATCGATCATTTCAGATCGAGATCCTAGATTCACATCGAATTTTTGGAAATCTCTCCAAAGATCTTTGGGAACGAATCTCGACATGAGCACTGCTTATCACCCCCAGACTGATGGGCAGAGTGAAAGGACGATACAAACACTGGAAGATATGTTGAGAGCTTGTGTGTTAGACTTTGGTAAGAATTGGGATAAACATTTGTCGTTAGCAGAGTTTTCGTATAACAATAGTTACCATTCTAGTATTAAGGCTGCACCGTTTGAAGCTTTGTATGGTAGGAAGTGTAGATCTCCTGTATGTTGGAGTGAAGTTGGGGATACCCAGCTCACGGGACCGGAATTGATCCGGGAGACTACGGAGATGATAGTTCAGATTAAGAAGAGGTTGTTGACTGCCCGTAGTAGACAGAAAAGTTACGCGGATGTGCGGCGGAAGCCAATGGAGTTTGAAGTGGGTGACCGAGTAATGTTGAAAGTATCGCCATGGAAAGGCGTTATAAGATTTGGAAAACGAGGAAAATTGAATCCCCGTTATATTGGACCCTTTAAGATTTTATCTAGAGTAGGCCCGGTGGCTTACAAACTAGAGTTACCCCCAGAACTTCATGGTGTTCACAACACATTCCATGTATCTAATCTGAAGAAATGTCTAGCAGTGAGTGATGAGAAAATTCCGTTAGGTAAGGTTCGAATAGATGGGAAGTTGCATTTTATCGAAGAGCCCGTAGAAGTTATGGAGCGTGAGGTAAAGCAACTGAAACAAAGTCGGATACCTATTTTCAAGATCCAATGGAATTCAAAGCATGGACCGGAGTATACTTGGGAACGAGAGGATGAAATGTGGAAGAAATATCCGCACCTCTTCGATTTCAATAAGAAACGGACATCCAAATGAAATGGATCACGAGGACGTTGATCCCTTTTAGGAGGAAAAGCTGTGACAAGTCTAACATTTTCAGGTAGTGAAATATTTTCTCGTATAATATTTTGAAACTTATTTTTGTGTTGGTTGACGAACTCACAATTTACGGATTTAAATTTGGGCTTACGTGCATAATTTGGCGTCTTTTACGACTAAACCGGAAACTTTAGGATTACGTATTTACGTTTTTGAACTCCGTTTTTGATGAGACAATTTTTATTGGATTCGTTTTGTGACGGTGATTCATAATTTATAAAAACGTTTTTCGTAAAACGACCCGAGGGCACGCAAATCGAGAAAACTAGAATCGAGAAATACCCGTAAACTAGTGAGATGGGACAAAACACTTTGCCCCACCCAAGCTTATATGGGACGGCAATATTGACACCACCACACATAGGTGGCATCAAGTTAGCAAGTTTACACAAGTGTAAGCTTGTGCTTACACCTTAAGCTAACCATTTCCACTTTAACACAAAACTAGCAAATAGTTTCATTTCTACCATTTCCTTCCATGCAATCCACTCTAAAACTCTCTCAATCTCTCCCTCCTTGCCGTCCCAAATAAAGCAACAAACACCATCATTGATCTTTTCTAGCCACAAACCACATGTTTACTAGTCCTATTAAGGTGTTTCCTTGAAGCCTTGATCATTTGGTGGCCATATAAACAACTTTGGAGGTGATTTGCTTGTGTCCTAGGGCTGATTTTCCAACCTATGTTCTTGATATTTGATGGTCTTGGAGATACTTGTTGTGTTCATCAAGTTCTTGTCTTCCTAAAACAAGAAATCCACTTGGATTGGTAAAGAAGACCATCCTCTACATTTTTCTCTTATTATTTTGTAAAGAACAAATGTATTTTCTTTCATTTTGTATATGTATATGATGTATATATGATGATAAAAATGTTGTGTGGGGATCAAGTGTTGATAAACATGCTTAAAAATGATGATAAATATAAGAAATGAAGCTAAAATCTTGACTAATTAGTTGGCTGTATAAAAACAGTAGATAACTAAAAGATGAACTGATAAAATTGCATGGTTTGATCCATTTACAGTAAGTAGATGATGTTATACACGTGTGAGAGTTGGCCATGCAATGGAATCAAAATAATGAGTGAGATATGATCAAAACAAGTTAGGTGGTATAATCTGAATAAGCAGTTTTGTAGGGACTGTTAAGGCAACTTAAACTCAAAATGGGCAGTAGCTATAACTAAGTTATATGTAGCACATATTATGAAGAAGTTGTCATCCAAAAATGAGCTTCTAAGTCATTGTAGAACTCTAGATATGATAAAATGGTGAATATGAAGTTAAAAATCAGATTTTGGAAATAATGTTTATTATTATTATATAAGCACTCACTTTATAATGTATAAAATATAAAATATAAACCCACTAACTTATAGAACTTATTTATATAAATGTATAAAAGGTTAATTAAATGGGTAAATTATATAAATGGTGGTAAAAATAATATTTATAAGTAATAAAAACTATAAACTTGATTTTTACGACTTTTTCGGCTATCGCTGTGAAATTAACGTTTTTCGCCAAATAAAACTTAGAAGACCAAACCCGTCTAATGTAAAGTTTATAAAAGTTATATACTGATGTATAAGTAACTAATACAAGTAAAAACCGATAAAACCCGAACTATAAGAATTACGGATATTTACGAGCTAACTAAACCTATTGGACTAATAATTAGACTTAATAAGATAAAAACTTGTAAAAAGAATTATTGGGCTTAACCCATTTGGGCCCAACATGAAAGATATATATACTGATCATATAGGTATAAAATGGGTAAAAACAAGTAAAAGAACTTATAAAATAATTAATGGACTTAAAATAGGTAAAATCGATAAAACTAGTGAACTAGTAAGACGTTACCAAAACGTAAACACTAAAATGAGTAAACGAGGATTTATAAACCCACTTGATCATCATCATATGTACAAAAATCATCATATGTATATTGTTATTTTGATAAAAGTCATTGGACCGAGTCTAAGACCGATTATTATTTATATAGGTTTCCGTGACCGAAGCACGCCCGTAGCCGATAATCCGCCTTTCATTAACAACATGAGTTCATAGCCTCGCACTCTTTTAAATGTTTTATAAAATGATTTGTAAACCCGCGAGGGAGATAACATGCTAGATTTTTATAAAAATAGAACACAAGTAGTCCCGATTGTATGCTTAATGATATGGACCCGAATGATGCTATGACCCTATATTCGAGACTAAAAGGATTATTAGTAGTTAGGTTATGTCACTTAAAGTCCCATTAGCATGAATTGTGAACTACCGGGATTTGGTAGACGCTTATGCATTTGATAGTACTATTTGGGGACGATCACCCCAGTTCGCGCCTTGACGGTTGATCCCCGTCGTACCACATTGATTGGTAAGCGAATTTATGTATGAGAAGATTCCATAGCGTGATTTTTGTGACGACACGCTAACTTAGATGGGCAAATTGTTTGTCGGGTTCACGGCCCGCTGTTTTCACAGTAAGGTAACAATGTCATGCGGCTAATAATAATCCTATACAATATACAACGTATGCTATAAGACATAAATAATAAACGATGACGACGCTATTACGATGATTATATTACCTATCATGGTAATATAGAGACTACGGTCTCATGGACGGTTTAAGATGTATGCTTGATATATATTGCCTGACTAGCAATATGAGGACTTACTTCCGATATTATACTTGTGTTCTGATTTTAAATGATTGTAAATGATTGTTTTATATAACGGTTTTCATTAAACTCTATGAATTCACTCGGCATTCGCTGATATGATTTTTGCATGTTTTCTATCTCAGGTGCTTGAAGGTAATCCGGATGGAGATCGACTCTGATGGCCCACACTTAATATTAAAAATGTTCATTCGATCTGTGTTTTGTAAACTTAATGACCTGTATAATTTGGGACCTGTTGTACACTTTTGAAACTTTTTATCGAATGAATGTTTGTTAAACCTTGTACAACCATTTTTATGTGTTGTCTATGATTGGAGTTATTGTGCTATCCCGTAACACTCTGAAAGACCCTTCCGCTGTACCAATACGAAAAATGAGAGTGTTACATATAGGATTCTAGCATGATTAAATCCATCAGGACTACTTCAACAACCAAAAATTCCTGAATTGAAGTGGGAGCGAATCACGATGGATTTCATCACTAAGCTTCCTAGAACGTCTTCTGTAAATAACTCGATTTGGGTTATTGTGGACAGACTCACCAAATCAGCTCATTTCAATCATGTTAAAGAGAAGTTCTCACTGGAGAAGCTGACTCGTATTTATCTTAGGGAGGTTGTATATAAGCATGGAGTGCCTGTATCGATTATTTATGATCGAGATCCTCGATTCGTAACGAATCTTGATATGAGCACTGCTTATCACCCCCAAATTGATGGGTAGAGTGAAAGTACGATACCTACACTAGAGGATATGTTAAAAGCATGTGTAATAGATTTTGGTAAGAATTGGGATAAACATTTGCCATTGGCAGAATTTTCATATAATAATATTATCATGCTAGTATTAAGGCTGCACCGTTCGAAGATTTATATGGTAGAAAGTGTAGATCTCCTGTATGTTGGATTGAAGTTGGGGATACCCAGCTCACAGGACCGGAATTGATCCGGGAGACTACAGAGATGATAGTTCAGATTAAGAAACGGTTGTTGACAGCCCGAAGTAGACAGAAAAGTTACAAGGATGTGCGGCGGAAACCGATGGAGTTCGATATAGGGGACGGTGTGATGTTGAAAGTTTCGCCATGGAAAGGCGTCATAAGATTTGGAAAGCGTGGGAAATTGAATCCCTACTATATTGGACCATTCGAGATTTTATCTAGAGTTGGTCCAGTGGCTTATAAATAAGAGTTACCCCAAGAACTTCATGGTGTCCATAATACATTCCATGTATCTAATCTGAAGAAATGTTTAGCTACGTGTGATAAGAAAATTTCATTGGATAAGATCAGGATTGATGAGAAGTTGCGTTTTATTGAAGAACCCATAGAGGTTATGGATCGTGAAGTAAAGCAACTTAAGCAAAGTCGTATACATATTGTTAAGGTTCGGTGGAAATGAAAGCATGGGCCAGAATTTACTTAGGAGTGAGAGGATGAAATGTGGAAGAAATAACCACACCTCTTTGACTTCAATAAGAAACGGGCATCGAAATGAAATGGATCTACGAGGGCGTAGATCCCTTTTTAGGAGGAAATGTTGTGACAACTTCATATTTTCAGGTAGTAAATTTATTTTCGTATATTATTTTTATATTTTATTTTAATGTTGGTTCATGAACTCACATATTTACGGGATGAAATTAGGGCTTACGTGAATAATTTAACGTCTGGTTTACGTATTTACGCTTTTATGCTCCGTTTTTTATGGGACAATTTTTATTAGAATCATTTTGTGCCGTAGATTCATAAATTATAAAAACGTTTTTCGTAAGTCGACCTGAGGGCACGTAATAAGTGTGAAAACACTTATCCTTTTACCACTTCATTATAATAATAACAAGACCAAAACGTGTATTTAATGTCGTAAAAGGCGGAATTATGCGTGGTTTGTGTTTTTATTATGTTCTAGGACAAAAATATGAAAAAGAAAGAAAACACAGGCTTTCACGGGCTTTTATCAAAGAAAAAGACAAAAGACGAAGTCAAAAGATCAAAAGTGCAAGAAGAACGGAAGTCAAAGGCCTATTCTGAAGATTTATCGTAGAAAAAATCTAAAGACGGAAGTTTAACGAAGTCGAAGAACCAAGTCTACTAAAAGAAGAAAATTAGAAGACGAGTTCATGTTATCATTCGACTAATCCCGAGACAAAGTCGAGAAAGACGAGTTATTTAAAAAGACGAGAAGACAAGAGAAAGAAGGAAGCAACAACACCCTCCCCTTCTCCTATAACTACCCTCCTAATCTTTCGTTAGGGGGAGTTAGTTAATTAGTTTATTTTTAAGTAAGGTAATTAGGAGTAGGTGTTACTTTCTCTCTCTAGAATTTTCTCTCATGTTTACTTAATCTTTCATCTTTTAAATCTTGTAAATGAATCTTAATCATCTTCATTAATTTAAAGATTTTTATTTAATTCTCATTCTACCTTTCTTGTTTTTAATCTTTTGTTTTGATTTCATAATCATGTAGTTGGTTTAATCTTGTTGATTGATTGATTGATTTGCTTATTAGATTGTGCTTATTGATTTGATGTGTTTGATGTATTAGATTATTGTGCTTTTTGGTTAATTAGTGTTTAGCTTATTTTTAATTAGGTTGTTTTTTATAGTTTGAATCTTTTAAAAGTTTATTTTTAATATTTAGATTATTTAGTGTTTTTAAAGGTTTTAAATTGTGGCTTATTAGCTTTTTCTTAAAATCATTTTGGTTAAGTTTTAGTTAAGTGCTTATTTGGATTTAGCTTATTTTGCATTTTTTTTGTTATCCGGGTTTTTGAAAACCCTCTTATCCTGGATTAGATAGAATTCATTTTATTCCGACTTATTTTATACATGTTCATTCCGAATTGTTTGCAAAAGCTTCATTCCGACTTACATACAAAACATAGAATTCCGGATAAGCTTCAGTTTCAAATATTCCGGATTAGCAAGTAAAATTTATCCCGGATTACTGGTTTCATTACATTCCGAATAGCTTTAAAATCCCACATTCCGGATAAGAGTAAACTCCACATTCCGAATAGCAAGCATTTTTAGTTATTCCGGATAGCATTTGAAGGCATTCCGGATTTGTACTAGTACCACACATTCCGGATAATGAAGAGATCACGGATTCCGGATAACATCAAGACTTACATTCCGGATTACTTAAAAAGTGGTGATTCCGGATTTTATCCAAAAGGTGGATTCCGGATAAGGACCGAGTCTCACATTCCGGATTGTATTGGTTTGTGGATTCCGGATTAGGTTGTGACACCTTTTCCAAATTACATGCAATTTTGTTTATTCCAAATTAGTTTAAATTTGTAATTTCCAGAATTGTTTTAAATTTGTATTTTCCCCGCCATTTCTATTTAGCTTTATTTTCACTTGTTTTGTCTTAGTTAATTTTCAAGTTTAATTTTTATAAAGTTTTCATTTTTAAAGTTTTCATTTTATTTAGTTTAAAATTTGTTTTATTTCTTTTAATCTTTTGTCATTTTCTTTTAAAGTCTTTATTATTAGTTTAATCTTTTCAAGATTTAATTCTTTAGTTTAAAATAAATAATCAACGACATTTTCTTTATTTTCACCAAGAACAACTGAGTCACACATTTAACCGTGGTCAGTTCGATTAGAACGATTTCAAAGAACAATTTTCTCTATATTAAAATGGCGTCGCTGCCGGCTCTTTTCGTAAAGATTAACGGTTTTTTGTGAGAGACGTGTTGGATTTTAGGATCCGTTCACTCTTGAACGTTATTTTTCGTGTCAAAAACTTTCAAAAATCCTAAAAATTAAAATTTTCAAAAAATCCAAAAACATTTAAAAAATCATAAAAAGCAATTCTTTTTCAAAGGTTTTGCACCAAAAATATTTTCTTTTCACGTTAACCATTATTTTTCTTCTATTTTGCTATCTTTTTCTTTTGTAGGTGTATGCGTACCCGTTCAAGAAGGAGGAAATCCATTCAAGCCGCTACTATTGAACCTCCTGTTGTAGAGCCTCCCGTTGTCAATACAATGGAGAACCGTCCATTGATCGAGCTCTTGCAATCACACGTCGAAGGCAACGATGATGCGATTGTGGTGCCGGCTATTGACGCCAACAACTTCGAGCTCAAATCCGGGTTTATCCAAATGGTTTCTGCAACACCTTTTCTGGGCCGTACTCATGATGATCCTCATGATCATATCAAGAGGTTCGTACACTTATCGAATACTGTTAAATACAATGGGGTTTCACAAGAGGCAATTCGTTTGCTCCTCATTCCTTTTTCCCTCGAGGGACAAGCCCGGACTTGGCTTGATAAGGAACCACCCCAGAGTATTACAAGATGGACGGACCTTGAGACAAAGTTCATAAACTATTTCTTTCAACCCTCGCGTACTACCGCTTAGCGGAATGACATTATCAACTTTGAACAAAAGTACTGTGAGACATTTAGCGAATCTTGGGATCATTTTAAGGAACTTTTAAGAAATTGTCCACAACACGGTTTTACAAAGGTACATCAAATTAATACTTTTTATAATGTATTAACTTTGAATGACCAAGATTCACTAAATAGTGCCTCGGGGGGGGGGGGGGGGGGGGGGGGGGTAATATTCTTGAGAAAACTATGAATGAGGCTTGGGCAATTATTGAGAACAAAGCCAAAGTCCAAACCAAGAGTGTTAGGGCTACTATGGGTAGTTCTAGTTCTAGTGAGACCGACAAGAAAATTGACGCACTTACTTCACTAATGACTGACCTTGCTTTACATGTTAAGAACAATGTGCAAGTTAATGCTTTGAGTGAGTCATGTGAAATTTGTGGGGTATCACATTCATACTTAAATTGTGATAAGGATCATGACCCCTCTCAATAAGAAGTGTATGCTTATAAAACTAATGAGAGGGTGCATTTTAAACCAAATGTGGATGCTAATAATCTTTCTTATAGATCTACTAATTATTTTGCTCCTCCCGGTTTTCAACCTCATGCTAGACCCCCTCCTCAATTGACCAATGCCCAATACCCACCAAGGAACCAAGGCCAACAAAGGAATAATTATCAAGGGAATTCGTCCAACAATTAAAGGAATTTTAATTCAAACCAAGGGAATTTCAATGGTCAAAATCAAGGGAATTAAAATGGGCCAAACCAAGGGTTTCAAAACAACAACTTTATCAAGGTTTTCATAATAACAATGGTGTTTAACCACAATTTCAAAACCAAGATTTTAATAATCAAGGGTATAATAAAATGAACATGCAAAATCCTATGGACTTGGTTCTACAAAAGTTGACTGAACATGAGCGAACAATGAAATCGCTGCAAGAATCAACCAGAGAGATACAAGAATCAACCGATAGGAAAATTATGCAAATGATTCAAACCCTTCGTCCCCAAGGTGCCCTCCCTTCTAACACCGTGACCAATCATAGGGCCAACTTTAATGCCATCACCACTAGGGGCGGTAAGACCATCGTAGAACCTTCTTATTCCCCACCTAACCAAGGACCCGTCATTCCTTCTACTTCTACATACCGTCCTTCACCTTCTACTTGTGACATACCACCCGTTATACCTTCGTCTACACCTTATGTTCCACCTATACCTTAAGTTTATACCACACCTTCGGTTCCAAAACCGGTTCCTCTACCTTCCACTTCTACCCCTCCTCCACCCAAGGATGTGAGTGAGAATTCCATTACAAAGCCTTCATCTCAATCCAATATACCTTATCCCTCAATGTTGAGGAAAGAGAAATTGAAGAATAAGGATGATATTCAAGTTTCGAACTTTCTAAAAATGTTCAAACAATTTAATTTTAATATCACCTTTGCCAAGGCTCTCGCTCACATGCCTAAATATGATAAGATGTTTAAGGATCTTTAAGTGATAAGGAAAAATTGCTCGATATCGCCAATACCCAAGTGAATGAGAATTGTTCTGCCGTTCTTTTGAGAAAACATCCGGTTAAGTTAAGAGATCCCGGTCGATTCCTTATTCCTTGTAATTTCCTGGTTGTTGAGACTTGTGTGGCTTTGGCGGATCTCGGTGCGAGTATCAGTCTTATGCCATTGTCCGTATGGAAGCAATTATCTTTACCCGAGCTAGTCCCCACTCGTATGACATTGGAATTAGCTAACCGTTCGGTTGCTTATCCGATGGGGATAGCCGAGGATGTGTTCGTTGGAGTCGACAAATTCACTTTCCCTACCGATTTCGTTGTTGTTGACTATGAAATGGATCCCCGTGTTCCCTTAATTGTGGGACGACCCTTCTTGAGAACTGGGCGTACATTGATTGATGTAGCCGCCGGTGAACTTATCATGAGGGTTGGGGATGATAAAATCGTCTTTAACATGGGTAAACTTTCCAAACGTCCCGATGAGCCTAAATCCGTGAATTTCATCGATGTGCTCGACGAAGCATGCGAAGAACATTTTCACGAGGCTTCTAAGAGCGGGGGTTCTCTTTTACCTCATCTTGAGAACGTATCTTCAATTGCTCCAACATTGACTCCATTTGGAGAAAGTGACTTTCTTTTAAAAGAATTTGAAGCAACTTTAGGGGATGTGGACTTAAAATATGACGATTCTCCCTCCAATTGGGAAGAAGACATTCATACCATTGAGAAACTTCTCAATGAGGACCATATTTCTCCACCTTCTCCTATGGAAGTTATAAACGATGACCCGAATTTGATTAAGCCTTCCATCAACAATCCTCCAGATTTAGAGCTTAAAGAATTACCGTCTCATCTTGAATACAAATAACATGATGATGATTAAACTAAAAAAGAAGGATTAGATTAAGATAAAGAAAAGAAAAGAAATACAAAGTTGGTGTTTTCCTAGTGAGGGAAACAGACACCTTTCTCTCTCTAGAACTAATCAAAATGGAAAGCACACACACAAATGAGGATTAGGAAGCCTTTTATACTAACTAACAAATGCTTAGGAGGCCTTCCTCATTTGTGTGTTCGGGAATAAATCCCGTTACATAAAACAATAATAATAAAAACTCTCGACATCATTAAATAACATTTTTCACGAGCTTCACAACGATATATTATATGACCATCACTTTAATTACTTCAACAATCTCCCCCTAAGGGGTGGTCATGTAATATGTGACTTCACTTCTTTGTTGTTGTAGACTTTGAAGCTCGATGTCTTGAGAGTTTCTTCATAGTTCCTTTCATGACTTGTGATCTTGGATCTTTGATCTTTGCCTTGACTTGATCTTCTAACTTTCCAGCTTGTGTTCTTGTGTCTTTTTCCACATACTCATGTTTTGTGTTGACTTGAAAGCTTGTTAACAATCTCCCTTGATCATCAGAGTAGCGGAAGTCTTTGTCTTTAGATGTTCTTGAGCTTTCTTCATTTATATGAGCATGTGGACTTGAATTACGACTTCTTGAAGTTACGCCACCGTTTGCATTCCTCCGGTTTCCCGTTATACAGTAAGAATATTGTAACTGTGATTAGGTAAGTTCAAAGAACTTCCTTGACAGGGTTTCCGGCTGTGGTAGCCGTTCTCAATACTTGAATTCATCGAAAGATAATTCATAGTAAGGAGTGAATCATACAGTTCCATTCTGCTGATTAAGTCGTCAATTCAATTTCCTGGAACAAGTTTGAATCAATTAAGAATCAAACCATCGTTGCTTTCCAGTTGACACAAGTTTGATTCATATAGAATCGCACAAGTTACCTACCGCAGTACTGTTTGATGATGACACTGGAAGGATTTCCATTCGTCATTGTAAATACAGAAAAGTATTACTCTGAATGTTCTGGCAAGATCATAAAGACATTGCGTAGAGACCTGGAACGAGTTTGAATCAATTAAGAATCAAACCACTGTTGCTTTCCAGTTAGCATATGTTTAATTTAAACTGAATCATACATATGACCTACTGCAGTGCTGTTTGATGTTAACACTGGAAGGATTTCCATTCATCACTGTGAATACTAGAGAGTATCACTCTGAATGTTCTAGCAATACCACAAGGATAGAGCGTAGGACTTTGAAAAAATATCGCTTGTGTTCTAATGATGAACAACAATTGATATAAGGGATAAGTGTCATAATGAGATTTTTTATGAATCTCGATGGCTCTAGACTCTATAAGTGCCCGTTTATTTGGTGACCGGAGGCTGGAGCAGACTGCCACCTATTCAATATCAACTATCTCGGAGTGAGAGAGTCGATAGAAATTAGTTGAACTCTGTGACAATAAAACAAACTTCTTTTGAGAGAAGCTTGAGTAGGCTGGGAAGGGTTGTGCATTGCATCACTGGGTCCATGATGCTTTGTTTTCAATACCAGAAATCATCAACATGATTCTGATAGTAGATGTATTGACCCGGTTTCTGCCTAAGTTGTTTGGAGGCCTATTTTCTTTACACCCTTTATCCTTACATTTCTTTTTCATTCTTCAGCCCTTTCAATCCTTACCAAGACGTCTTAACTAGCACCTTGTTGTGATTGTTCCAGTGCTAGCTTAAGTCATTAGTCGGCATTATTCCCGTACACTCAACTACTCCATCTTTCCTAAGGACTTATAATTTCTAATGGATTGTCCCTGGGAAGATCCCACCGGTTCTGGTTGGATCATAGGATGAATACCTAACCACCTTTTGACACCAATACCATCGTGAATTAATGTGTTGAAGGGTATCGATATCGTAACTAGAAATATCAATTGAAAATGCAATCAAGGTGTTGAAGAAATTAATGTTTACACCGTGAAAGTTTTCTATATCACCCAAAACGCTCCCCCTACATATGTGCATCATAAAAAGGAAAGTTTTTTGCACATATTAGGGAGAGAAAGCACTTATATCAAAGATCTTATCCAAGATAACACATTTTAATCACTATTCTCCCCCTCAAAAATTGTATGAAATTGAAATTTTTGTGAAACTAGTGATAAAACATGGAGAGAATAATGTGTCATGAAACTTTGGAACAAATGTTTATGAAATCATTATACTCCCCCTCAAAAAGAGATTCTATTTAAATAGGGGAGTATATGAGCACATTGTTTTGAAATACCTTGAAAAATTGTGCTCAAAAGTCCGAGAAAAATGAATTCATGAGCTTGAAACTTTGAATGTTTTGATATAAGCTCATGACCGAGAAAAACGAATTTCTCGTTGTTGAGGATAAGTCAAAGACTTTCCTTTATTTAGGGACCGGGTTATAGTCTGACATGTGACTATAAGCCATTATGAGAAGAAAAACAGAAAAGACATGTTTTGAAAACATTTGAACTCTCATTCGAACTTTATGTACGTACCCGTGTCATTATTGAACAACATTTCTAAGACATTGGCACCTTGGCCAGGTAGATCCGTCCCTATAAGACCGAATCCATTCTATTTATAAAAAAGATTACTAATCCTTAACTTTTCACGTCCATATTATCGATGCTGAGAGACATGTCGAAGAAGAATATTTTTGGTATTTTGAAAGATTTTCTCATTTTTTATTTTGTTTTTATAGGTTTTTGTATTTTTGTATTTTGATTTTCTGATAGATATATACAAGGTTACTGCGAATGTGCAAGACGTTCAAGTTCATCAGAAGTCAAACTACGCATACCAAGTCGACGAACCAAGAATTCAAATCTGGCATGAGAAAGAGCTTTGGTGAAGATGTCGGCTAGTTGGTAGTCCGTCTTGACAAAATACAGTTCGATCGTTCCTCTTTCCACATGCTCCTTTATGAAATGGAATCGGACAACAATGTGCTTGGTCTTGGAGTGTTGGACCGGGTTGCAGGATATGGCTATGGCTAATTGTGAGTCACAATAGATAGGCACTTTGTTAAAGTGAAAGGCATAATCCGTGAGTTGTGTTCTCATC
The DNA here is from genome assembly GCA_025667525.1 of Glebionis coronaria. Classification (NCBI taxonomy): domain Eukaryota; kingdom Viridiplantae; phylum Streptophyta; class Magnoliopsida; order Asterales; family Asteraceae; genus Glebionis; species Glebionis coronaria. The sequence continues at coordinate 110,108 of JANFOE010001151.1, forward strand.
CAAAGTACTTGAGCACTACACATGGATAGAGACACATATTTTGCTTCTGCGGTGGACAACGCCGTACAGTCTTGTTTTCTTGATGATCAGCTCACTAGCTTCTCACCTAAGAAATGTGTGCCACCGGAAGTGCTCTTGAATGAATCATGACATCCTGCATGGTCGGCATCTGAAAAGCCCGTGAGATTAAAACCATAATCCTTCGTATACCAGAGACCCATGTGAATGGTTCCCCGGAGATAACGAAAGATCCTTTTAACCTCCTTAAGGTGCTTCTCGGTTGGCTTAGCCTGGTGCCGAGCACATAAACAAGTAACATGCACAATGTCCGGTCTACTTGAGGTTAAGTACATAAGGGACCCACTCATACTTTGGTATTTTGTAGCATCTACAAATATCCCTCTCTTATCCAAATCAAGCTTGTGTTTATTGTCTATTGGAGTACCAATAGGATCACAGTTTTCCATTCCAAATTTCTTTAGAATTTCAAGCACATATTTGGCCTAATATATGAAAATTCCACGGGGGGATTGGTGAACTTGGAGACCAAGAAAAGACGTCATTTCCCCCATCATGGACATTTCAAATCGACTTTTCATAAGGTCAGCAAATAATATGGAATATTTTAGGTTAGTAGAACCAAATATAATATCATCTACATAAACCTGAGCCACCAATATCTCGTTGACGTAGTGCTTGATAAACAAAGTTGGATCAATGGTTCCTTTGCTGAAGTGATTTTGTAGAAGAAATGATGCTAATTCGTCGTACCATGCCCTCGGTTCTTGTTTCAAACCATAAATTGCCTTTTTCAACTTGTAGACATGGCTTGGATGTTTGGTGTTGATGAAACCTTCAGGTTGACATACATACACATCTTCTTTTAACGGTCCATGCAAGAAAGCCGTCTTTACGTCCATTTGATACACAGTGAATGATTTGTGTGTAGCGTATGCCAAGAAAACCCTAATAGCTTCCATCCTAGCTACAGGGGCGAAGGATTCAGCGAAATCAATTCCCTCCTATTGTTTATAACCTCTCACAACTAACCGATTCTTATTCCTAATGACCGTTTGCTCCTCATCCATCTTGTTTTTGAATAACCATTTCAGAGTAAGGGGATCGATATTGTCCGGTCAAGGTACTAACTCCCTTACATCAAGTCGGATGAACTGATTGAGTTGTTCTTGCATAGACTCAATCCATGATGCATCGGTCATTGCTTCTTTCACACTAGCTGGTTCCATTGTGCTGACTGATAGTGCATAGATACACATATCACCATCAGTACGCAGCTGATTTCGTGTTGAGACTGGTCTTGAGAGATTACCAATCACTTGAAGCAAAGGATGATTCTTAGTCCATTTTTGTGCATGTGGAAGTGTATGAGAAACTTGGTGCGAGCTCGACGGATCCACATATGATGTTGAAGGCTGAGTAGAACTTGTGGAAGCCGCAAATGGATTAACAAACTCGTGTTCGTTGAGCATCGCATTGTTTGCATTTTCAGCAACTATTTCATTCTGAAGATGAACATGAGTAGGAATTTTCTGAGAATGTTGTTGAGTTGCGTCAGCAGTCGGAGACGTGGTTGGAATGTTTGGAGTCAATATGGTTGAGGTTGACGTAGATGGTGCAAAAACGGATGTCATTGGTGTAGATGCAGTTGGTGGTTCTGGAACTACCGTAGCAGGTGCAGCCGGGGCATTTTGAGGAACACTAAATGACGAAGGACCCTCCATATATTCATCATAAATTGGCCCAAATAAAACTTCCAAGTCACGTTCCGAGGGTTGTAATGATGAGATTGCTGACGGTGCAAATTGAAGTGCGAGTCTTGAACTTACGTGTCCAGAAGTCTGTCCTTGAAGCTCGGGATGTGAACTTCTATGTTGAGAGGCCATACCCGAGAGTTCATCAAAAGTAACATTCATAGTCTCCATTACCTTTCTTGTCCTTCGATTATAAACCCTGTAAGCACAAGCAGTTGAAGAATAACCAATGAAAAATCCAATATCACCTTTAGGTTCAAGTTTACCGATATCTTCACGGTCATTCTTCGGATAAGATAAATCACCAAAGACATGTAAAAATGAAATATCCGGTTTTCTTCCATTAATGATCTCATTAGGTGTTTTGTTGAAGCGGGTGTGAATAATGGAGCGGTTTTGAGTATAACATGCAGTTGCTATAGCATCAGCCCAAAAGAATAACGGTGCACTGGAGGAGAGAAGCATCGTCCAAGCAGCTTCAACTAACGTACGATTCCTTCGTTCCACAACTCCATTCTGCTCTAGAGTTCTTACAGCCGAAGTTAGATGAGAAATCCCAACTTCGTCAAAATAAGATTTTAGTTTCTGATTGGTGAATTCTGTACCGTTATCCGTTCTTACAATGATAACATGGGCTTGACGTAGCACTGATGTTTTCTTCAAGAAATTTATGATTACATCCACGGCTTCATCTTTCGAAGCAAGAAAATGAACCCATGTGTAACGAGAATAATCATCCACAATCACAAGGACATACCGCTTTCCATTAATGCTTTTGATTCTCATTGGGCCACACAAATCCATATGAAGGAGATGCAACCTATTCGTCTAATTTGGAATAGGTTTGGGTTTGTGAGGCTTCTTCTTGCTTTTACCTTGCTCACATGATGGACAAAGATGGTCTTTAGTATATTTGAACTTTGGAAGACCGGTAACGAGATCATCTTTTGCAAGTTGGGTGATGGCATCAAAATTGAGATGAGATAACCTTTGATGCCATAACCATGACTTTGTTGAAGTGGCCCGGGCCATGAGACAAATTGGAGATGCAGCAGATATTTGAAAAAGACCAATGGTGTAAAGGTTTGTTGTGCGATTTCCATTCAACAAATAAATTCCTTCAAGATCCCTAACAAAGCATGTATGACTCTGAAGGCAACCTCCAAATCGGAATAACAAAATTGCCCAACCGAGAACAAATTGTGTCCCAAGCCATCAACAAAAGAAACTCTGGTGATGATAATATTTCCCCAATGAAGATCACCATAGCCTAGAATTGCCGCAACATGATCATTTCCAAATCGAACAGTTCCCATAAAATGCCATAAAAAGTTCTTGAGAAGACTTCGATTCCCAGTCATATGTTTGGAACAGCCCGAGTCTACACACCAGAGACAAATTTCAACAGCCTGCCAATGATAAGAGAAAAGAAAATTTGGCAACCGAAGAAACAGGTTCTTGTGTGGTTAGGTAATAATCAAGCAATATCACATACCGACATTTCACTGTCAGTATGAGATCTACTAGTATCAATAACATGACCATTAGAGGCAAAATATCTTCCAGTAGGCAACCATTTAGAGGTAACTCTATGACTTCTAGGCGTAGCAAGATTTTCAGTGGACCCTACCTGCTTAGTTTTCGGAATATACACTTTAGCCTTAGGAGTGTTATGTGTTTCGCTGATAGAAAGCTTGTCAAGTCGAGTGTAACCACCATAGTTCAAACCATTCATAGTCAAACAACAAACATCGTGACTAAAAGTAAAGAAACATTTATTACATTTAGCACAAATTACTTCAGAATTTTCATTCTGAATAGCAAGTTTAAAGTCATTACATTCAGAAGAATTAAGTTTTTGATTATGAATAAAAAGCGATAAATTCCTACGGTGTTCTTCTACTTCCACATTATTAGCCTTGGGACGACTACTTCTAGAGGCAAAAGGGACCCTATCATTCCTTATATTGCTCGTAGGCTGTGGCCTTCTTCTCTTAGTGTGGTTGTTCATTCCTGTAGAAAAAGACACACGCTTGTTAGAATTAGCATTTTTTAGATCAATGACTTGTGGTTGTGCAATAGTGGTCGGTTTTGTCCTAACGCTTGCTTTACGTTGGTTGCTAGGCATAGAGATATCTACCCTAGTTTGAGATGAAGGTCTAACGTGAAACATTCTTGGGGCTATAACAACAGCTTTCATTCCAGCAGCCTTGGGAAACGGTGTTACAGCAATACGAGTGGGTCCCGAGGTTGCTGGTTTCTGGATCATCGTATCCACAATCGAGCTAGGCTCAGAAGTCTTATCTTTTAACAAGGCCTTTAATTTACAGTTCTCACATATTTTATCAATAAGTTTCTGATAGACAAACTTGCTTTATTCGATAGCCTGCTTATATGAAACGACAACAGATTCTAAATCTGCAATCTTAGCCTTAAGCATCTGATCATTAACATCACTAGATCTCTAACCCTGAAGAGGCCAAATTCGTTTCCTTAACCCCTCCTAACTGAGCCTGCAACCGAGCGATAGCTTGTTGCGTTTCGTTGTAAGCTTTTTCATACGAAATCTTATCATATTTACATTCATCACATTTTTTGACAAATTTATTCCAAAGATCGGTGAATTCTTTATCCTTTTTAATGACATAAGATTCCATTTTCTCTTTCATAAGATCAAGCTCAGTTTGAAGGTTCTCATTATGCAACACAGAGGTACCTAACTCAACAGGGCTACTATCAATGCAATCACTAGCTTTAGAGAGACGTTCAAGATCATTTTCCAAAACTTGGATTTTATCAAGAGATTCATCAGCTTCCTTCGCCAAAGATTTAAAGTCTTCAACAAAGTTGTCAAATTCTTTTAGAAAAGCGTTTTCCAAATTGCCTAACCTAGCATCAACTTGATTAATAATCGGATTAATATCATTTTGAAAAATTTTCTGGACCTCAATCTGAACAGGTGATGTAAAATTTCCTCCAGTTATTTTGGAATTAACAACACGTTTAAGGATGACAAAGTTATCTTTAAGCTCGTTTAGAAATCGGCGTGTGATACTCGGTTTAGGAGGGTCATCAAACAATTCCTCACTTGGCAGCAAAAGCATTTTAGTACTCGTTTTAGACCGAACAAAAACAGTTGGAGGATTGATTTTCGGATAATAAACGGGTGTCACTTCTTTATCAAGATTTTTCATTCTTAAACGAGTCTCTTCAGCAAGTTCAGTAGTTTCCTCGGAATCATGCACAATAGGAGGATCATGCTCATCATACAATAGCACACTACCATTATATAAAGTTTCATTAGTGGCCTAAACTTGCTTAAGGTATCCGGGATTAGGGGGAAGAGGACAACCTAAAGCCAATTTGTATCGAGTGTAATTTATCTCATTCACTTTTGGTGCGAGCATATTTATCGTCTGCATAGTTTGGCCACGTTTAACTAAAAGGTTGTCTAATTCTATAATCATATCCCGAGCTTTGCAAAAATCCTCAAGAAGCCCATCTTCTCGAATTTTGAAATCATGTTTCAGTTTTTTTCGTTCTTCTTTTAACTCTAAAATAGTAGATTTTTCAGTTGAAAGCTGTTTATTAAGAGACGTGATTTCAGCATTCAATTCGCTTATCTTTTTAGCACTACTTAAGTGTAAGGCATTTAATTTCTTAGTTGTGCATTTTTCTTGATAAACCGATGTAGCATGAGCTTGTTCAAGTTCTTTAATTTTAACCTGATGAATTTCAAAACATTTCTCCCGTTCCTTATATCCCGCAAGCTCAGTGGTCAATTTGGCATTAGTTTCTCTAAACTTATTATAAACCACCATAGCATGATCTACATCCTTAGCAAGCTTATCAAATAGAGATTTATAATACGCATGAGTCTGATCAGGAAGGGTTGTAGGCTAAGCAACTTGATCCATATTATGGTCCACACTAGACTCACTCGAAATAATATTACTATTATTCGTTTGATCCTCGTGTGTCTCAATGTAGGGCTCAAGCATCTCAGTATACTCTTCCTCCTGATTAGACATATTATATATATCATTATCATCAAAACTTGGGTGTACCTCAGAGGGACTGTCTGAATCATAGACGGGAGCTTTGTCATCATGCATTCCTGAGATTGATGCTTGATGTAAGTTTTCCATCAAGATGTAGTTGGCATTCAACTCTTCTTCCTCATCATATTCTGCAGCAGAAGCCATAAGATCAAATTCCTCAGCTTGAAGTGGAATCCCTGCCTCTTCTTTTTGTGCTATGAGAAGCTGAGTCTGAAGATAAGCAGCATCCCTCTTCTTTTTGGCTGTGCAATCTCAAGCATAATGACCAATTCCCCTGCAGTTGTAGCACTGGACCTGACGATTGTTGTTTCCATTTCTCGTACCAGTATTCTCAGCCCTTGCAGCCACAATGTTTCCCATCTGATTACTAACCGCTGGCACAAGTATTAACCCATTCTGATTACCCATATTTGGAACATTCGGATTCTAACCACGAATTTGTCCATACCGATTTCCTGCTTTCCCAGCATTCTGACCATATTGTGTCCCAGCAGCTACCAATTGACAATCTTGATTCGCATTCATGAAAGGTTGAGCAATCTGCCTATTTCTAGTGTTCGAGGAGATTCTCTGATTGTTGTTGGTGGGGTTAAAAATTTGAATGCCTTTGCAAGAAGTGCAAGACCAGTATTAATCACATGAGTAGGATCGGTGATGTCATCAAAACAGGCAATGGGTTGTTGTAAGTAGTTCACCGCACCAGGAGGTTGATATCAATAAGGAGTGAGTTGTTGTTGTTGTTGTGGCATAAAGTTACTTGATGAGGGTTGATGGTAAGGTACCACGGGATATGACATGGATGATGGAGAGTTTGCCATGAAAGCCAATGGATCTTGTGTCTTGGCACGTCTTTCAGCCCTAACTTCGTTAGCTTCATCTTGTTTCATCTTCAAATAATCATATACTTGAGTGTAGTCCACTACATGAAGATCCTTGGTTTAATTGACAAGAGTGACATATCTTGACCATTCAGAAGGAAGATTATCAAGAAATTTGATGTTTGCAGCAGTTTGTGCAAGTTCATGTTTGTTTCTTCTAAGATGATTCATGAGGGTTGAAAATCGATGATAGTAAGGTTTAATTTGTTCCCCTTTAGTAGACGTAAATTTATCCCATGCACGAAGCAACTTAGTTTCTTTCTCTTGTAAACCAATTTCACTCCCCTTTATCATTTTTTGAATCCTAAGCCACATCTCGTGTGCGGTTTCATATCGACAGCAGCATAAACATCTTCGGCAAGTCTCATAAGGATGACTTGAATTGCTTGATCATCAGCGTCGAGTTGTTTAGATTCAGCTTCAGTTAATTCTTCATCCGTTTGCTCATGACTTGAGTCAACCACTGGGTTAGCATTCGTAGGGTCCCCATGCACAACGATGGTTCTTCTAACATACGGACCTTGTTGAATCGATTTGACAATCAATTTTCCCAAAGGTTTACATTTTGCATAACGAAGGAGAGGACTAGTGTAACACCCCCAAATTTACACAATTCAATACAGCGGAAGACTCGTTGGTGTTACGGGATAGCACATTACTCACATCATAGACAATGCTTAAAAATCGCGTCGTTTAATAATAAAACATTTCCATTCATAAATATCAAATTTACATAGGTCCCAAGTCATATTATTTCATACAATTTTTACAAAACATTTGAATGGAAATTGTTGTTTAAGTGCGGGCCATGAATTCTTGTTGTCTTCCCGAGAATTACCTTCAAGTACCTGAGATAAAACATGTTAAAAGAAAAGGTCAGCGATAACGCCGAGTGAATTCATAGAGTTTAATGAAATCCATTAATATATCATCGGTACATAATTATTACCGAAAATCATTTGTACAAATCTTTATAATAGGCCATTAAATAGCCAAAGTCATTTTATATAAATCCTTATCAAAAATCATAATATAGGCATTTGCCTTCAAAATCATTATACGAGCCAATGTCGTAAAAACATCATACACGTTTTATAAGGTTGTATAAAGTTAAATAAAAACCGTTATATGAATATGGTTATTTAAAACCAAAACACGAACATAAAATCAATAATAAGACCCCGTATTGCTAGTTAGGCAATATATCGTAATTCAATGCGTATAGCAGTATTTCGTTATTTTTGGATTATTATAAGCCGTATGACATTGTTACCTTACTACAATAAACAACGGGTAGCTAACCCGACAATCATTTTCCCATCTAAATTAGCGTGTCGTCACAATAATCACGCTTGTGTTAATCTTCTCATACATAAATTCGCTTACCAATCAATGTGGCACGACGGGGATCAACCGTCAAGGCTCGAACTGGGGTGATCGTCCCCAAATAGTACTATTATATGCATAAGCGTCTACCAAATCCTGGTAGTTCACAATTCATGCTAATGGGACTTTTAGTGACATAACCTAACTTTAATAATCCATTTTATCTCATACATCGGGTCATATAATCATTCATCGGGTCATACAATCATTCGGGTCCAAATCAATAAACAAACAATCGGGACAACTAGTGTCCTATTTTATTAAAACTAACATGTTATCTCCCTCGCGGGGTTATAAAACATTTCATAAAAACATTTAAAAGAGTGCGAGGCTATGAACTCACGTTGATATAGGAAAGCGGGTTATCGGCAATTCAAATGTACGGTACGTGCTTCAATCACGGAAACCACCATAGTGATGAAAATGTGAGGTTGATGAACAAGGCTTGGATTTTGATGGAAAAACTTGTGATATACCATTATCATCTTCAATATCACCTATCTTCATGAACATCTTGTGGAAAATCAGCCCCAAGACACCAACAAAACTTCTCCTTGGATGTTAAAATGACCACCAATCAATAGAGCTTCAAGAGTCCTTCATCATGTGTATGAATAACACATGATATTGTGGTAAAAATTGATCAAGATGGGGTGTTTTGTGTGGATATGGGACGACATCATAGAGAGAGAGGGAGGAGAATGGAAGTTGTTTTGCATGTATGTGAAATGGTTTCAAGATGTAGCTAGTTTTGTGTAGTGGTTTGTAAGTAGGATGAGACATGTGTCCATGGAGTATGTGTAAAGTTGACACCACACATGGTGTTGGCTTATATTGGACGCCACATATAGTGGGGTGGGCAAGTGTAAAACTTGTCCCATCCCACTAATTTACGGGTACTCCTCGATTCTAGTTTCCTCGATTTGCGTGCCCTCGGGTCGTTTTACGAAAAACGGTTTTAAAAATTATGAATCAACGGCACAAAACGAATCTAATAAAAATTGTCTCATCAAAAACGGAGTTCGAAAACGTAAATACGTAATCCTAAGGTTTCCGGTTTAGTCGTAAAGGACGTTAGATTATAATCGTAAGTCCTAATCTCTTCTCTTAAATTAGTGAGTTTATGAACTAACCCAAATTTAAAATCCCAAAATAATATTCACGGATAAATTTATTTTCTGAAATGTCGGACTGTCACCAAAAACGGTGTATGTAAACGTAAGCACGTAACGTAGAGTCCTCCGGTTTAAACGTAGTCTATGCTACTTCAAGACGTAAATCCAAATTTCTTCCCAAAAATAAGTGAGTTCATATTATAACTTTAAAATAATGTTTTCAAATAAATATTGAGAATAAAATATCAATCATAAATTGACGGATTGTCACAGCATTTACCCCTAAACAGGATCTTTGTCCTCAAAGATCATCTTACCTTACTACTCGCTTCTTATAGAGTTAAAGCCATATGGGTATTTCCTCCACATTCGGTCTTTTCTCACAAGTGCAATTCATTACAAAACGCGAATTTCATCAAACATAACTGTTAATGCAATAATGCCTAAAAACGTTACTTGCATTTTTCGGTCTCGCTTTGTTTTGATTACGACAATATGTAAAAACAAGCATTTACGAAAACAACGAAAAACGAATTCTTGAGTTCAAGTATTTTTCATTTTACCCATTTTCACTTAAGGTATGGATAAACAAGTACTAACCTTAATCAAGTGATCAAGTGATTTAATCTTTTCTTAAAACTCACTTTTTATTAAGTGTGACAAGTTTTTATTAAACTTTCTTTTTAAGAAAATATTTTATTAAATTAATTATTTGAAAATTTGAAAATGGCATATTCTTATTTGGTTAAGAATATTCTATCAGGATATTTTTTAAGCCAGATATGACCTCCACCACTAAAAGACAAAAAGGGAGCGGAGTCTAGTCCGGCGGTACCTTAGCCCCTAGGCGGTACCTTATCGATAAGGTACCGCGGGCTAAGATAAGGTACCGCGGGCAGATATAGCCGTTGGCCTTCTTGTCCTATAAATAGTGGACCATTCTCAGCTTTTCAACTCACCTCTTTTGCACATTTATTTCCAGATTCAAAACCCTTCTTTAATCACTCAAAACCCTTCTTTAATCTCTTCCTCTCCAAGTGCAAAGAGAAGAACACTATCATTGTGAAGTGTTGAGTCCACCACCAAATATCCATTGAAGATCTAATTTTATACATTTGTAGTTGTGTCATAGTTGTGAAGATCCAAGTAGTTGTATCTATTTGGAGGTTTTGTATGTACTAATATAGTTGTGTAGATTGGTCCTAGCTACGATTAGGGCTCGACTTTTAGCTTAGAGTCGGAAATTGGTTAAGCGACGTGTACGGTTTTCTCCACCATAAGGAGCTTGTTGTGTAGTGAACTCTCGAGTAAGGAGTACTCGAGGAGTGGAGTAGGGACGAGGAGTGAGCTTCGTTGCCGAACCACTATAAATCCTTGGTGTTCGGTTTGATCTTTCTTTACACTTAACTCTTTACATTCTTTATTCTTTATGCATATACATTTGTTAGTATTAGCTTAGATACACTATCATTCTTTATTCTTTGTGCATATACTTTTGTTAGTATTAACTTAACTACACTATCATTGTTCATATTGTGCATAAGAAGATTTCACATATTTCCTCAAGCCTAAGTTTTTGAAAAAGGATTTTTGGAAACCACATTTTAACAAGTAAATATAAGAAACTATTCAACCCCCCCCCCCCCCCCCCTTTAAGTATCTACAATTGGTATCAGAGCGGGTTGCTCAAGAATTTTTAAAGTATATTGTATTTTAAAACTTGAATCGATCTATGGATTCCAACAAATACCTAGAAGGGCAATCTATGCAAAGACCACCACTTTTTGAAACCGATAGTTTTATTTATTGGAAAAATAGATTTGAAACTTATGTGAAATCAAAAGATTTAGATCTTTGGCATGTTATTACCAATGGTGATTTTTTACCCTTTCAATTTAATGAAGTTTCTAAATCAAAAGAATTGGTCACTTTTGACAAAGCTAATGATGAAACTATAAAGAAACTTTTAAAAAATAATGAGGCTAAAATGGTGATTTATAATGCTTTACCTAAGAATGAGTATGAAAGGATTTTTATGTGTGAAACCGCTAAAGATATTTGGAACACTCTTTTAGTAACCCACCAAGGTAATAGCCAAGTCAAAGAAAGCAAAATCGATCTTCTTGTCCAACAATATGAACAATTTGTCATCTTAGAAGATGAAATTATTGATAGTGAATTTGCTAGGTTTAACACTATTATTACTAGTCTAAAAGCACTTGATGAAGGTTTTTCTAGCAAGAACAATGTTAGGAAGTTTCTAAGGGCTTTACATCCAAAGTGGAGAGCAAAAGTCACGACGATTAAGAGTCGAAAGATCTCTCAACTTTATCACTCGATGAACTCATAGGAAACTTAAAGGTTCATGAGATGATAATTTTGAAGGACTCGGAATTAGTGAAAACCAAGAGTGAAAGGAAATCTCTTTCACTTAAAGCCAAGAAGGCACAAAGTGACCATGATAGTTCCTCGCATAGCGATGATGCGGAGTATGCATTGGCGGTGAGAGATTTCAAGAAGTTCTTCAAGAGACGAGGTCAACACGTTAGGCAACCCAACAATGACAAGATACCATTCTCAAATAATCGGTTTGCCAAGAACAAAAAAGGCGATAGGAATTGATTTAGATGTGGTTATCCAAATCACTTCATTGGTGATTGTCCAAAGCCCGCTCGTGATAAGAACCACACGGCGTTCGTTAGTGGAGCTTGGAGTGATAGCGGTGAAGATGATGATGACAACCCCAAAGAGGAGAAATGTCTTATGGCTCACACTTCTAAAGAGGTACATTCCGAAACCGAATATTATAGCAATGATAGTTCCACTCTTGATGATATTGAATTTGAAGGCAAATATGATAGTTTACACAAACTTAGTCTTAAATTCATAGAAAAGAATAAAACCTTAAAATCAACCAAAACTAAACTTGAAAATGAGATCAATGAACTTAGGGAGAAATTTGCTAAACTTGAGAAAAATAAAGAGGTTGATTTAAGTTGCTTAAGTTGTGAGAAACTTAGATTAGAGAATGAAGATCTCAAGAGCACCTCCATTAAATTGGAAAAGTTCATGAAAGGTACTAGTGCTCTTGATGATATGTTAAAAAAACAAGTTCATTTTAAGGAAAGACTTGGTCTAGGTTTTAACCCAAATGAAGCCTCAACTAGTGAACCAAAACAAGTCAGGTTTTCACAAAAAACGCCCACTGTACGCGGTTCCAAATTGTATGGCGCGGTTCCTTATCACTATGGAACCGCCGCCATAGATAAGGTACCGCGGGCAGAGGATGATTTTTGTGAAAATTCTGAACTTTCTGAAAAATCTAAGTTATATGAAAAACCAAAGCATCTTATTGTTAATAAGGTAAAATTATCCATACTTGACGACAATGCTATTGATAAGTTCTACAAGCCATTAAGTAAACCTCTCATGGGAAATATAAGTTTATTAAGACCATCTTCTACTCCACCTAAAATACGGAATGAGTCTAAGCCTAGAAGTAGAACGACAACGCCTAGAAGAGATAATCAAAACAATTCACGGTCTAGAAGTAAAACTGTAACACTCTCAATTTTCGTATCGGTACAGCGGAAGGGTCTTTCAGAGTGTTACGGGATAGCACAATAACTCCAATCATAGACAACACATAAAAATGGTTGTACAAGGTTTAACAAACATTCATTCGATAAAAAGTTTCAAAAGCGTACAACAGGTCCCAAATTATACAGGTCATATAGTTTACAAAACATAGATCGAATGAACATTTTTAATATTATGTGGGATATCAGAGTCGATCTCCATCCAGATTACCTTCAAGCACCTGAGATAAAAACATGCAAAAATCATATCAGCGAATGCCGAGTGAATTCATAGAGTTTAATGAAAACCGTTATATAAAAACAATCATTTACAATCATTTAAAATCAGAACACAAGTATAATATCGGAAGTAAGTCCTTATATTGCTAGTCAGGAAATATATATCAAGCGTACATCTGAAACCGTCCATGAGACCGTAGTCTCTATATTACCATGATAGGTAATATATTCATCGTTAATAGCGTCGTTATTATGTATAGGATACACTTTTATTTGGATTAGGATTATTATTAGCCGCATGACATTGTTACCTTACTGTGAAAACAGCGGGCCGCGAACCCGACAAACAATTTGCCCATCTAAGTTAGCGCGTCGTCACAAAAATCACGCTATGGAATATTCTCATACATAAATTCGCTTACCAATCAATGTGGTACGACGGGGATCAACCGTCAAGGCGCGAACTGGGGTAATCGTCCCCAAATAGTACTATCAAATGCATAAGCGTCTACCAAATCCCGGTAGTTCACAATTCATGCTAATGGGACTTTAAGTGACATAACCTAACTACTAATAATCCTTTTAGTCTCGAATATAGGGTCATAGCATCATTCGGGTCCATATCATTTAGCATACAATCGGGACTACTTGTGTTCTATTTTTATAAAAATCTAGCATGTTATCTCCCTCGCGGGTTTACAAATCATTTTATAAAACATTTAAAAGAGTGCGAGGCTATGAACTCACGTTGTTAATGAAAGGCGGATTATCGGCTACGGGCGTGCTTCGGTCACGGAAACCTATATAAATAATAATCGGTCTTAGACTCGGTCCAATGACTTTTATCAAAATAACAATATACATATGATGATTTTGTACATATGATGATGATCAAGTGGGTTTATACATCCTTGTTTACTTATTTTAGTGTTTACGTTTTGGTAACGTCTTACTAGTTCACTAGTTTTACCGGTTTTACCTATTTTAAGTCCATTAAGCCTTTTATAAGTTCTTTAACTTGTTTTTATCCATTTTATACCTATATGATCAGTATATATACTTTTCATGTTGGGCCCAAATGGGTTAAGCCCAATAAGCTCTTTTTACAAGTATTTATCTTATTAAGTCTAATTATTAGTCCAATAGGTTTAGTTAGCTCGTAAATGTCCGTAATTCTTATAGTTCGGGTTTTATCGGTTTTTACTTGACTTAGTTGTCTATACATCAGTATATGACTTTTATAAACTTTACATTAGACGGGTTTGGTCGTCTAAGTTTTATTTGGCGAAAAACGTTAATTTTACGGCGATAGCCGAAAAAGTCGTAAAAATCAAGTTTATAGTTTTTATTACTTATAAATATTATTTTTACCACCATTTATATAATTTACCTATTTTATTAACCTTTTATACATTTATATAAATAAGTTTTATAAGTTAGTGGGTTTATATTTTTACATTTTATACATTATAATGTGAGTGCTTATATAATAATAATAAACATTATTTCCAAAAATCTGATTTTTAACTTCATGTTCACCATTTTTACCATATCTAGAGTTCTATAATGACTTAGAAGCTCATTTTTGGATGACAAGTTCTTCATAATATGTGCTACATATAACTTAGGTATAGCTACTGCCCATTTTGAGTTTAAGTTGCCTTAACAGTCCCTACAAAACTGCTTATTCAGATTACACCACCTAACTTGTCTTGATCATATCTCACTCATTATTTTGATTCCATTGCATGGACAACTCTCACATGTGTATAACATCATCTACTTACTGTAAATGGATCAAACCATGCAATTTTATCAGTTCATATTTTAGTTATCTACTGTTTTTATACAGCCAACTAAATAGTCAAGATTTTAGCTTTATTTCTTATAGTTATCATCATTTTTAAGCATATTTATCAACACTTGATCCCCACACAACATTTTTATCATCATATATACATCATATACATATACAAAATGAAAGAAAATACATTTGTTCTTTACAAAATAATAAAAGAAAAATGGAGAGGATGATCTTCTTTACCAATCCAAGCGGATTTCTTGTTTTAGGAAGACAAGAACTTGATGAACACAACAAGTATCTCCAAGACCATCAAATATCAAGAACATAGGTTGGAAAATCAGCCCTAGGACACAAGCAAATCACCTCCAAAGTTGTTAATATGGCCACCAAATGATCAAGGCTTCAAGAGAACACCTTAATAGGACTAGTAAACATGTGGTTTATGGCTAGAAAAGATCAAAGATGGTGTTTGTTGGCTTATTTGGGACGGCACAAGGGAGGAGTTTGAGAGAGTTTTGGTGTTGAGTTGCATGTGAGAAATGGTGTAAATGAAACAAGTTGCTAGTTTAGCTAGTAAGTGGTAAAGGTTAGCTTAATGTGTAAGCATATGCTTACACTTGTTGTAAGCTACTTAACTTGATGCCACATTGGTGTTGTGGTGTCAAGTGTAGCCGTCCCATATTGCTAGTGGGGTGGGACAAAGTGTTTTGTCCCATCTCACTAGTTTACGCGTATTTCTTGATTCTAGTTTTCTCGATTTGCGTGCCCTCGGGTCATTTTACGAAAAATGTTTTTATAAATTATGAATCACCGTCACAAAACGAATCCAATAAAAATTGTCTCATCAAAAACGGAGTTCAAAAACGTAAATACGTAATCCTAAGGTTTCCGGTTTAGTCGTAAAAGACGCCAAATTATGCACGTAAGCCCAAATTTAAATCCGTAAATTGTGAGTTTGTCAACCAACACAAAAATAAGTTTCAAAATATTATACGAGAAAATATTTCACTACCTGAAAATGTTAGATTTGTCACAGCTTTTCCTCCTAAAAGGGATCAACGTCCTCGTGATCCATTTCATTTGGATGTCCGTTTCTTATTGAAATTGAAGAGGTGCGGATATTTCTTCCACATTTCATCCTCTCGTTCCCAAGTATACTCCGTTCCATGCTTTGAATTCCATCGGATATTGACAATAGGTATCCGACTTTGTTTCAGTTGCTTTACCTCACGGTCCATAACTTCTACGGGCTCTTCGATAAAATGCAACTTCCCATCTATTCGAACCTTACCTAACGGAATTTTCTCATCACTCACTGCTAGACATTTCTTCAGATTAGATACATGGAATGTGTTGTGAACACCATGAAGTTCTGGGGGTAACTCTAGTTTGTAAGCCACCGGACCTACTCTAGATAAAATCTTAAAGGGTCCAATATAACGGGGATTCAATTTTCCTCGTTTCCCAAATCTTATAACGCCTTTCCATGGCGATACTTTCAACATTACTCGGTCACCCACTTCAAACTCCATTGGCTTCCGCCGCACATCCGCGTAACTTTTTTGTCTACTACGGGCAGTCAACAACCTCTTCTTAATCTGAACTATCATCTCCGTAGTCTCCCGGATCAATTCCGGTCCCGTGAGCTGGGTATCCCCAACTTCACTCCAACATACAGGAGATCTACACTTCCTACCATACAAAGCTTCAAACGGTGCAGCCTTAATACTAGAATGGTAACTATTGTTATACGAAAACTCTGCTAACGACAAATGTTTATCCCAATTCTTACCAAAGTCTAACACACAAGCTCTCAACATATCTTCCAGTGTTTGTATCGTCCTTTCACTCTGCCCATCAGTCTGGGGGTGATAAGCAGTGCTCATGTCGAGATTCGTTCCCAAAGATCTTTGGAGAGATTTCCAAAAATTCGATGCGAATCTAGGATCTCGATCTGAAACGATCGATACAGGCACTCCATGCTTGCATACAACATTATCAAGGTATATTCGAGTCAGCTTCTCCAGTGAGAACTGCTCCTTAACCGGAATGAAGTGTGCTGATTTGGTCAGTCTATCGACTATAACCCAAATCGAATTGTTTCCAGATGATGTTCTAGGAAGCTTGGTGATAAAGTCCATTGTAATTCGCTCCCACTTCCATTCAGGAATCTTTGGCTGTTGAAGTAGTCCTGATGGCTTTTGATGTTCGGCTTTAACTCTAGCACAAGTCAAGCATTGAAGAACATACATAGCTATGTCAGCTTTCATATTCGGCCACCAGTACAACTTCTTCAAATCATGGTACATCTTATCAGATCCCGGATGAATGGAATACTTAGATTTATGGGATTCTAACATAATCAAATCTCTTAAGCCTCCGAACTTAGGTATCCACATACGACCTCTTAAGCATTTCACTCCATCAGCTCTAACCTCTAAAGGATCTCCTTCTCCTCGGAACCCTTCATTAACAAAATTCTCCTTCTTACAAGCTTCTATTTGCGCATTTCTAATTTGCTCAGGCAAATTATTGTGCACGGTCAAGACTAGAGAACGCACCCTGATAGGCTCTCTATCTTTCCTACTCAACGCATCAGCAACAACATTGGCTTTTCCTGGGTGATATTTTACATCACAATCATAATCACTTAACAACTCTATCCATCTTCGTTGCCTCATGTTCAATTCCTTCTGGTCGAGAATATACTGTAGGCTTTTGTGATCGGTGAATACCGTACACTTGGTGCCATACAGATAATGTCTCCACAACCTAAGAGCAAAGACTACAGCTCCTAACTCAAGATCATGAGTAGTATAATTCTCCTCATTCTTCCTCAATTGCCTAGAAGCATAAGCTATCACTTTCTCTCTCTGCATCAAAACAGCTCCATAACCTGTAAGAGATGCATCACAATACACTACAAAATCTTCACTCCCGTCGGGTAATGATAAGATTGGCGCACTACATAATTTTTGCTTCAATGTCTGAAATGCTCCATCTTCATTACTTCCCCAAACGAAAGGTTTATTCTTCTGAGTAAGCTTAGTCAAGGGTTTAGCTATCAAAGAAAATTCTTTAATGAATCGCCTATAATAGCCAGCCAATCCTAAGAATTGTCGCACTTCCGTTGGCGTTGTCGATGCAGACCAATTCTTAATAGCTTCAACCTTTGCAGGATCAACATGAATTCCATCTCTGTTAATCACATGACCAAGAAATTGCACAGAATCTAACCAGAAATCACACTTCGAAAACTTAGCATACAACCTTTCATCCTTCAACAAATTCAAAACAATCCTCAAATGTTCTCTATGCTCATCTTCATTCTTAGAATAGATCAGAATATCGTCAATAAACAAATTCACAAATTTATCCAAGTAGGGCTTGCACACTCGATTCATTAAATCCATGAAAACCGCAGGTGCGTTAGTTAACCCAAATGGCATTACTTGAAATTCATAGTGTCCATAACGAGTTCTAAATGCAGTTATAGGAATATCTTCTTCACGGACGCGAAGTTGGTGATATCCTGACCGCAAATCTATCTTAGAATACACACTAGATCCTTGCAGTTGATCAAACAAATCATCAATCCTGGGTAAAGGATATCGATTTTTAATTGTCAACTTATTCAGTTCCCTATAATCAATGCACATATGAAAAGATCCATCCTTCTTCTTAACGAACAAGACTGGAGCTCCCCAAGGCGATGAGCTCGATCGAATAAAACCTTTATCAGACAACTCTTTAAGTTGCTCAGATAACTCCTTTAATTCAGAAGGGGCTAATCGGTAAGGCGCACGTGCCACCGGTGCAGCACCAGGAATTAAATCGATTCGAAACTCTACTTGCCTTATCGGTGGAAGTCCGGGTAAATCTTTAGGAAATACCTCAGGAAATTCACAAATAATAGGTACATCTTCCAATCGTTTCTCCCTAGACTCATTCCCGGTCACTTGAGCTAAGAATAACTCACAACCGTTCCTGATGTACTTTTGGACTTTAATACATGAAACGATTTTCAAACGGGATTCACCTCGACTACCATCAATTACTAACGTCCTATTCCTAAGAGGAATCTTAACCTTCTTCTCTCCACATAAAATAGTAGCATTATTCAACGACAACCAATCCATACCAATAATAATATCAAAACTACCTAATTCTATCAACATCAAATCAATCGGAAAGGAATGGTTCAAGAGATTTAGAGAGCATCCTTCTAATAGTTTATTAGTTTTCACTAATTTACCATCAGCCAATTCCACCTCGTAACTGGTACTTATCTCAACAGGTTCAATATCAATAAGGGCACTAAATTTAGTGGATACAAAGCTCCTATCGGCACCTGAATCGAATAAAGCAACAACATAGTGATTGTTGAGTAAAAACGTACCGGTAACGACATTCGGATCCTCTTTCTTCACCTCAATTGTTCCAAGTTGGTAGATACCACCCTAGGGGTTTCTTCCAGGTACAATCGCTTTCAACTTGGGGCATTCCGATTTCCTATGACCTTCTTCATTACAGTTGAAGCAAATGGTTCCCTTCTTACACCTTTCAACCTTGTGTCCAAGCTTTCCGCAATTTCGGTACTTCCAGCAGTCGCCAGCATGCCTCTTGTTGCCACACTTAGGACATCTATCATCGTTGCGCGGTGCATTGTAGGTAAGAGCATTTGCATTCCCCTTTCTCTGGTTCTGACGGCGATTGAAATTCTTCCTATTATCACCTCTATCTACACGATCACCGTCACCCTTTCTTTTCTCACCTACACGGGCTTCATCTTCCTTATCCTGAATTATCTGTCCAATGAGTTGGTAAGCCATTCGAACAGCATCATCAATGGTCAGTGGTTTCGATGATGTTACGTCCCCCCCGGATATTCCTGGTCAACCCTTTCACATATTGCTCAATTCGGATCTCTTCGGGTTCAACCAATCGAGGACATAGCAAGGCCAACTCATGGAATCGATTCGTGTAACTATCAATGTCCACACCTTTCATTCTTAGATGAATCAACTCTTGTTCTAACCTAATGATCACACTACGAGGACAAAACTCCAAAGTCATCCACTTCTTAATTTCAGCCCATGGAGTAGCATTAGCAACATCAAGACCCACGACCTTTAAGAGTAGCCATAGCAAAAGTCACCTTATCTTCCTCCTTACACTTACTAATCCTAAACACCGATTCAATCTTCTCAATCCACTAGCTTAGTCCTACAGCACCTTCAGTTCCATTAAAAGGTAGAGGTTCACACTTCATGAACGTCACATAAGTACAGCCACCAACTTCAGGTGCATTAGTTCTAAGTCCTCCTACATTTCCTCCAGCATTAGCATTCACATTATTAGCATTCACATTCACATTAGTACCGCCAATTCCACTACCGCCAGCTCCACTACCGCTAGCTCCACTACCGCCAGCTCCACTACCGCCAGCTCCACTACCGCCAGCTCCATTACCGCCAGCTTCATTTCTAGCATTTGCCATAAATTCAGTCATAGATGCGGTAACTTGCTCCGTAATAATCCTACGTACACCATCCTCAGTCACAGCCTTCTTGGGCGACATAGTTCTATAATTCCACAATTTCAAAGTATTAAGCATTCATCCAACAAGGGATTCATATAATATGGATTTCATTCATAATCAAGATACGAATAAGGCACAATATGGAATTCAAGACAAGATACATATTTCATTCGATCTGAAACAAAAGTATTGTCTTAGTACATCCCATATCAAAGTTCTAGCACTATATACACTCAAAATTCGTTCCAAGTCTATTACTAACAAGTCGGTTCAGTCAAAGCTACAAAAGCACAAAAGATATAAAGGTCACTACTAAACACAGACTGGTCTACTGAGAACCGCTAGATGGTCCATCATCCATCGTCTTCTGAATCTTCGCCGGACGATCACTA
Source organism: Glebionis coronaria (assembly GCA_025667525.1). Lineage (NCBI taxonomy): Eukaryota > Viridiplantae > Streptophyta > Magnoliopsida > Asterales > Asteraceae > Glebionis > Glebionis coronaria. Next base: position 130,876 of record JANFOE010001151.1, read on the forward strand.
GGCACATCTTCAGCTGGGCGCTTACGGATTACTCCTCTTTCAACCATGTCGGCATAAAATCTACTGTTCCAACCCACGGATATATTCAACTCCTTTTCAGCTTTCTCACGCATCGCACGAGCTACACTCAACTGAATCTCCATAGTATTCACCTTTCTCTTCATTTCAGCATACTCACCACTTTCCAATACCGATAACCTCCTAAAAGCCTCATTCAATCCACACTCTACATCACTCAAATCCAAACTAAGCAATTCCCGCTATTTCTCTCCAACCTTAGTCTTCGACTCCAAATAAGCAACCTGAGTCAGAACAACACCTAATCCAACCTCTGTCACACAACTCTTAACACGGGAAGCATCTAGATCACGTTTCAAGGCCCATGGTGCAAGACCATCAATATGAGTAGCCTCTCGAGTACTAGACGACTCTCCTATCTCACGTCTACGAGTAGCAATACCATCCGTACCGTCAGGTGCATCATCATCCTCATCCTCCTCTGATTCAGAATCAGATTCAGATGATTCAGACATTTCGTCCCTAGGTAACTCATCCTTAGAATCAGACAAACAAACTGGTGGGGGCAAAGGCTCGCCCTCTGGAACATCATACGGATAAATAAGCTCAGCTTCCTCATCGTCATCGACCTCAACATCTATACCTACATCCTCCTCGACATCCTCGTCGTCAATCTCATCATCTAAATCATCTAACCTAATCTCATCATCGTTCTCAATATCCACATTCTCAATATCCACATTCTCAATCTCATTCTCTACTAAGTCAACCTGAGGGGCAATCTGATCTCCTAGTCCTAACTCGGGCTCGGGATCCTCAAATGGTTCCTCCTCATCATCGATATCATAATCTACTAAGTCTAAATAAGGATCATCTTCTATATTAGGTTCGGGAATAGCATGGTTTTCTACAGGAATATTAGGGTCAGCCATGACAATCTGCATTTATATATATATCTCGTATTAGGATAACATACTAGTTAAACAATTACATAATGAAATCACGATTATATACATATATATAAATTAAATTATATATATCAAAATATATATCTTCTCAATAGGGCTTGTTGGTAACGTCGGAGATCTCTGGCACCGTTATAGTCAAAAGATTTTTCAAATATTTTCTCAAATGTTCATTGTCAAAAGATTTTGAAAAGTTTTGTTCAAAACCTTGGTTTTTAAAATCTTTTGTTCTCTATAACGAGAGCTCTGGTACCAAACTGTAACACTCTCAATTTTCGTATCGGTACAGCGGAAGGGTCTTTCAGAGTGTTACGGGATAGCACAATAACTCCAATCATAGACAACACATAAAAATGGTTGTACAAGGTTTAACAAACATTCATTCGATAAAAAGTTTCAAAAGCGTACAACAGGTCCCAAATTATACAGGTCATATAGTTTACAAAACATAGATTGAATGAACATTTTTAATATTATGTGGGCCATCAGAGTCGATCTCCATCCAGATTACCTTCAAGCACCTGAGATAAAAACATGCAAAAATCATATCAGCGAATGCCGAGTGAATTCATAGAGTTTAATTAAAACCGTTATATAAATACAATCATTTACAATTTAAAATCAGAACACAAGTATAATATCGGAAGTAAGTCCTTATATTGCTAGTCAGGCAATATATATCAAGCGTACATCTGAAACCGTCCATGAGACCGTAGTCTCTATATTACCATGATAGGTAATATATTCATCGTTAATAGCGTCGTTATTATGTATAGGATACATTTTTATTTGGATTAGGATTATTATTAGCCGCATGACATTGTTACCTTACTGTGAAAACAGCGAGCCGCGAACCCGACAAACAATTTGCCCATCTAAGTTAGCGTGTCGTCACAAAAATCACGCTATGGAATCTTCTCATACATAAATTCGCTTACCAATCAATGTGGTACGACGGGGATCAACCGTCAAGGCGCGAACTAGGGTGATCGTCCCCAAATAGTACTATCAAATGCATAAGCGTCTACCAAATCCCGGTAGTTCACAATTCATGCTAATGGGACTTTAAGTGACATAACCTAACTACTAATAATCCTGTTAGTCTCGAATATAGGGTCATAGCATCATTCGGGTCCATATCATTTAGCATACAATCGGGACTACTTGTGTTCTATTTTTATAAAAATCTAGCATGTTATCTCCCTCGCGGGTTTACAAATCATTTTATAAAACAATTAAAAGAGTGCGAGGCTATGAACTCACGTTGTTAATGAAAGGCGGATTATCGGCTACGGGCGTGCTTCGGTCACGGAAACCTATATAAATAATAATCGGTCTTAGACTCGGTCCAATGAATTTTATCAAAATAACAATATACATATGATGATTTTATACATATGATGATGATCAAGTGGGTTTATACATCCTTGTTTACTCATTTTAGTGTTTACGTTTTGGTAACGTCTTACTAGTTCACTAGTTTTACCGGTTTTACCTATTTTAAGTCCATTAAGCCTTTTATAAGTTCTTTAACTTGTTTTTATCCATTTTATACCTATATGATCAGTATATATACTTTTCATGTTGGGCCCAAATGGGTTAAGCACAATAAGCTCTTTTTACAAGTATTTATCTTATTAAGTCTAATTATTAGTCCAATAGGTTTAGTTAGCTCGTAAATGTCCGTAATTCTTATAGTTCGGGTTTTATCGGTTTTTACTTGACTTAGTTGTCTATACATCAGTATATGACTTTTATAAACTTTACATTAGACGGGTTTGGTCGTCTAAGTTTTATTTGGCGAAAAAAGTTAATTTTACGGCGATAGCCGAAAAAGTCGTAAAAATCAAGTTTATAGTTTTTATTACTTATAAATATTATTTTTACCACCATTTATATAATTTACCTATTTTATTAACCTTTTATACATTTATAGAAATAAGTTTTATAAGTTAGTGGGTTTATATTTTTACATTTTATACATTATAATGTGAGTGCTTATATAATAATAATAAACATTATTTCCAAAAATCTGATTTTTAACTTCATGTCACCATTTTTACCATATCTAGAGTTCTATAATGACTTAGAAGCTCATTTTTGGATGATAAGTTCTTCATAATATGTGCTACATATAACTTAGTTATAGCTACTGCCTATTTTGAGTTTAAGTTGCCTTAACAGTCCCTACAAAACTGCTTATTCAGATTACACCACCTAACTTGTTTTGATCATATCTCACTCATTATTTTGATTCCATTGCATGGCCAACTCTCACATGTGTATAACATCAGCTACTTACTGTAAATGGATCAAACCATGCAATTTTATCAGTTCATCGTTTAGTTATCTACTGTTTTTATACAGCCAACTAAATAGTCAAGATTTTAGCTTCATTTCTTATAGTTATCATCATTTTTAAGCATATTTATCAACACTTGATCCCCACACAATATTTTTATCATCATATATACATCATATACATATACAAAATGAAAGAAAATACATTTGTTCTTTACAAAATAATAAAAGAAAAATGGAGAGGATGATCTTCTTTACCAATCCAAGTGGATTTCTTGTTTTAGGAAGACAAGAACTTGATGAACACAACAAGTATCTCCAAGACCATCAAATATCAAGAACATAGGTTGGAAAATCCGCCCTAGGACACAAGCAAATTACCTCCAAAGTTGTTAATATGGCCACCAAATGATCAAGGCTTCAAGAGAACACCTTAATAGGACTAGTAAACATGTGGTTTATGGCTAGAAAAGATCAAAGATGGTGTTTGTTGGCTTATTTGGGACGGCACAAGGGAGGAGTTTGAGAGAGTTTTGGTGTTGAGTTGCATGTGAGAAATGGTGTAAATGAAACAAGTTGCTAGTTTAGCTAGTAAGTGGTAAAGGTTAGCTTAATGTGTAAGCATATGCTTACACTTGTTGTAAGCTACTTAACATGATGCCACATTGGTGTTGTGGTGTCAAGTGTAGCCGTCCCATATTGCTAGTGGGGTGGGACAAAGTGTTTTGTCCCATCTCACTAGTTTACGGGTATTTCTCGATTCTAGTTTTCTCGATTTGCGTGCCCTCGGGTTGTTTTACGAAAAACGTTTTTATAAATTATGAATCACCGTCACAAAACGAATCCAATAAAAATTGTCTCATCAAAAACGGAGTTCAAAAACGTAAATACGTAATCCTAAGGTTTCCGGTTTAGTCGTAAAAGACGCCAAATTATGCACGTAAGCCCAAATTTAAATCCGTAAATTGTGAGTTCGTCAACCAACACAAAAATAAGTTTCAAAATATTATACGAGAAAATATTTCACTACCTGAAAATGTTAGATTTGTCACAAAAACTCCAACACCTAGAAGGAATAATCATAACTCTAAACCTAGAGCAAACACACGTAGGAGAAATAATGAACCACAAAATGGTTACATGAATTACTACCCTCCTCCATTTTATTCTCCATGAGGAACCCCTCCTTCATTCATGCATCCCAACCAAATGCAAGGGATGTTTGGAACTAACAATTTTGGACCCATGAGATATTTGGGACCAAATGTTTGATCTTGTGTGTTGTTACCTAGATATGCTTGGGAATTGATTTGGAGTCCGACGAGTGGATTAAGGATAGTGGATGTTCTAAACACATGACGGGTAATCGAAGTTTGTTCTCGCATTATAAAACATATGATGGAGGTAACGTCACATTTGCTAGTACTCTACGTGGTAATATCATTGGCAAAGGTACGGTTTCTCTTGACTCCATGACCATCGAAAATGTTGAGCACGTAGATAACTTAGGGTTTAACCTTTTAAGTATAGGTCAAATTTGTGATAATAAGTGTAAGGTCCTCTTTTCGGAACATGACAGTGAAATCGTAAAATATGGAAAAGTCATTGGAAAAGGTGTTAGAAAGCATGGGCTTTATGTCATGAAGGTTAATAGGAAGTCAAAAGACAACATATGTCTTGCGACTATAGATGATAGTTCTACTATTTGGCATAGGAGATTAGGCCACGCGAATATGCGTTTAATTCAATCTTTAGTCTCTAAGGAGTTGGTAAGACACCTCCCCATGATTAAGTTTGATAGTCACTTTTGTGATGCTTGCAAAGTTGGAAAGAAATTTCACTCAAGTCACAAAGCCAAGAATTTGGTTTCGACCTCTCGGTGCTTAGAGCTCCTACATATGGATCTTCTTGGACCTTCCGCCATACGGAGTTATGGAGGTAACCTTTATACCCTAGTTATAGTTGGTGACTATTCTAGATTCACTTGGACTAGATTTTTGGCATCTAAGAATGAAGCTTTCTATCATTTCGAAATCTTTAGTTGAAGAATTCAAAATCAACTAGGATGTTCAATTGTTTCTATTAGGACGGATCATGGTAGGGAATTTGATAATGAAGTGCAATTTGGTGCCTTTTGTGAAGCTCATGGTATTACCCATAACTTTTCGGCTCCTCGCACTCCACAATCAAATGGGGTAGTTGAAAGGAAGAATAGGACTCTCCAAGAGATGAGTAGGACGATGTTTAACGAGCAATCCTTGCCTCAAAAGTTTTGGTGCAATGCCGTGGGCACATCGACTTATATTCTCAACCGAATTCTTATTCGACCTTTCCTAGGAAAGACCCCCTATGAGATTCTTAAAGGTAAGAAACCCTCATTGGAATGCTTTAGGGTGTTTGGAAGCAAGTGCTTTATCCTCAACACCAAAGACTACCTTACCAAGTTTGACCCAAAGTCTTACGAATGTATCCTTTTAGGTTATTCCCAAACTTGTAAAGCCTACATAGTCCTAAATAAAACCTCGGGGGTTATTGAAGAATCACTCAACGTAACCTTTGATGAAACCCCTCCTTCACCCAAGACACCACCATTGGTTGATGATGACTTGGATGAATTAGAAGTAGTTAAAGCCAAAGAGGTTAGAAAAATAGGAGTTGAAGACCTTAGTGTTGAAAAGGAAGTAAACATTAAGTAATCTAGGGATCATACTCTCAATAATGTCATTGGCGACTTAAATCAAAGGACCCTAAGATCTCAAGTCCAAAACCAAAGCAACTTCTTTTGTTTTGTCTCCTTGATTGAACCAAAAAATGTTAAAGAAGATTTGACGGATGAGAGTTGGGTCATTGCGATGCAAGAAGAATTGAATCAATTCGTTGCCAATGATGTTTGGGAACTTGTTCCTCCACCTAGAAGTTCTACCATTATAGGAACCAAATGGGTATATAGGAATAAGTTAAATGAGAATGGTGTTGTGTCTCGTAACAAGGCTAGACTTGTAGCTCAAGGCTATAATCAACAAGAAGGGATTGATTATGACGAGACATATGCACCGGTAGCTAGATTAGAATCCATTAGAATCCTTTTAGCCTACGCTTGTGCCTTAGATTTTAAGCTTCAACAAATTGATGTAAAGAGTGCATATCTTGAAAGTTTGATCAATGAGGAGGTATATGTGACTCAACCTCCCGGCTTCATTGATTTTGAGAAACCGGACCATGTTTACAAGCTTAAGAAAGCACTTTATGGACTCAAACAAGCACCCAAAGCTTGGTATGATAGACTTAAAGCATTTCTTGTTAAACATGAGTATACCATGGGAATGGTAGACAATACACTCTTTACAAAGAAGAAAGGTCCTCACCTCATAATCGTACAAATATATGTTGATGACATTATATTTGGCTCAACTTGTTAAGAATTGTGTGATGACTTTACCAAAATCATGCATGATGAGTTTAAAATGAGTATGATGGGAGAATTTAACTTCTTTTTAGGACTCCAAATTAAACAAATAGATGATGGTATTTTCTTTAGTCAATCTAAGTACGCTAAAGAAATGCTAAAGAAATTTGGATTAAAAGAATCTAGACCAATGAAGACCCCTATGGCCTCGGATACTAAACTCACCGTAGATGATGATTGTGAGTCGGTAGACAACACCAAATATAGATGTGTGATTGGTAGTTTGTTGTACCTAACGGCAAGTCGACCGGATATCATGTTTAGTGTTTGCCTTTGTGCTCGCTTCCAAGAGGCTCCCAAAACCTCTCACCTTGAAGCGGTTAAGCGTATCTTCCGATACATTAAAGGCACTATACATTTAGGATTATGGTATCCTAAAGGGACCGGCGTAGAAACCATTGTCTACGCGGACTCGGATCATGCGGGAGACTATGTGGACTGGAAAAGCACTAGTGGAGTTTGTACCTTCATGGGTTGTTGTTTAACTTCTTGGTTCTCCAAGAAACAAACCGCTCTTGTAATATCCACCATGGAAGCCGAGTATGTGAGTGCCGGAAAAGCATGCCAACAAGCTCTATGGATGAAGCAAGCGCTTGTTGATTACGGGATCTCTCTTGATGATGTTCCCATCATGTGCGATAATAAAGGCGCTATAGACCTAAGCAATAATCCCGTGCAACATTCGCGAACCAAACACATAGAAATTAGACACCATTTCCTCAGGGATAATGTTCAAAAGGGGAACATTTCTTTTGAAAAGGTGCCCTCCGAGGACAACTTAGCCGATATCTTCACTAAGCCACTTAAGAGGGAACCTTTTAATTACTTGCGTCTAGGTCTAGGATTAATGGAAAATCTTCCTTAATTTCTTTTATTTTTGTGTGTCTTCTTGTACCACTTTGAGTCATTGAGTCTTCCAAACTCTTTTTGAAAAACCCTCTCTTCTCCTTTTTCAAAATTCTCAAAGTCTCTTTCGAAAATGGTTGAGAAATTCGTTTGACATTGTTAAGTCAAACTAAAAACAATTTTTCATAGATTCTCGCTATTAATCTAGAGCTTACATAATTCATATGTATGATTCCCTCAAACATAGCAAGAACAAGATAGAATCAGGGAGGATCATTGTGTCATGTCTTAAGGTCTTGTCTTACACACCTCCTACATCAATTTTTTTATCAGTGTATTTTGGTCAAATCTCTATTTGGTAAGTTTGCATATGTTTTCTTTGTCTATCTTTGCTTTTAAGCATATCCCTATTATAAGTTAGACTAGAAAAATAAGATTTGCTGAAAAATCTTCCTCCAAACACCAAACACTGCCTCTGCAGGCGGTTCTATATGTGAACCACGGTACCTTATTGATAAGGTACCGCCAGTCTAGATAAGCAACCACCTACAGTGCCTTCCTTTTTCGGGTTTTTGTCTGAAACTCCAGATTTGCTCCAACATTTTTGAGAATCTTTGTTTCAAACCCTTTGACCACCCCAAAAATACCCTAAGCCTTCCCTATTTAAACCATAAGCATTTTGCATTACTTCACATCCAAAATGTCTTATTCTCCTAATGAAAGCCTTGAATCTCCTCCATTTTCTCCAATTGCTTTCAATCCCAACTCACCTAAAAACCATTACAAACCAAACCCACCCAAGAACACTCTTAATCACATTTCTCCTACCAAGAATATTGATTGTGGAACTTCTTTTCTTCCACCACCACCCTTTAGTGTTCTTCCTCCTTCTCATGATAATGTCATGCATCATGGAACATATTGTCAATGTTGTCAATATCAACATCTTGCTATGGCACACATCTATGAGGAGTTGAGCTACATCAAGAGTCTCTTAATCAAGCCTCCTCTTCACTATGATTATGAGATCTCCAACAAGCCACCACCACCACCCTCCGCCATTACCTTGTCTTTCATATAAGCATTGGTTGCTTATCCACAAGACACCAACTTCAAGCAAATCTTAGAATTCTAGAATAACTAGGATTAGATTTATGCTTTTGGCTTGTTTCTTTTTCCATACTTCTTTGTATGATGTTCTTTTAGTAACCTATCTTGGATCTTTGTCTTTGTGTTTTCTTCTTTTTTATTTTTTGTGACCTATTGCTATATATTGTTGGTTGTTTCTTTTGTTCAACTAACCCTTCTATGTAGTTTGTCACCATATCTCGATTCCTCGGTGCCCCAAGCTAGGGGGAGTAAGCACCAAGGGGGAGTCTTTGCAAAGTCCGTTTCTTCAACACCGACTTGTGCAACCTTTTTGCTTCGACAAAGGGGGAGAAATGAATAAACTCGTCTTCGAAAATCTTGTTTTTTGTGTGATTGAGTTTATGTATTGTTGGAATCAAAAAGGGGGAGATTGTTAATGCAATAATGCCTAAAAACGTGACTTGCATTTTTCGGTCTCGCTTTGTTTTGATTGCGACAATATGTAAAAACAAGCATTTACGAAAACAATGAAAAACGAATTCTTGAGTTCAAGTATTTTTCATTTTACCCATTTTCACTTAAGGTATGGATAAACAAGTACTAACCTTAATCAAGTGGTCAAGTGATTTAATCTTTTCTTAAAACTCACTTTTTATTAAGTGTGACAAGTTTTTATTAAACATTCTTTTTAAGAAAATGTTTTATTAAATTAATTATTTGAAAATTTGAAAATGGCATATTCTTATTTGGTTAAGAATATTCTATCAGGATATTTTTTAAGCCAGATATGACATCCACCACTAAAAGACAAAAAGGGAGCGGAGTCTAGTCCGGCGGTACCTTAGCCCCTAGGTGGTACCTTATCCATAAGGTACCGCGGGCTAAGATAAGGTAACGCGGGCAGATTCAAAATAGTCGTTGGCCTTCTTGTCCTATAAATAGTGGACCATTCTCAGCTTTTCAACTCACCTCTTTTGCACATTTATTTCCAGATTCAAAACCCTTCTTTAATCACTCAAATCTTTGATCATTTGTTTGATTACTACTTGTTTAAGAAGTGAATCTTGTTCTTCCATCTCTTCCTCTCCAAGTGCAAAGAGAAGAACACTATCCTTGTGAAGTGTTGAGTCCACCACCAAAGATCCATTGAAGATCTAATTTAATACATTTGTAGTTGTGTCATAGTTGTGAAGATCCAAGTAGTTGTATCTATTTGGAAGTTGTGTATGTACTAAGTATAGTTGTGTAGATTGGTCCTAGCTACGATTAGGGCTCGACTTTTAGCTTAGAGTCGGAAATTGATTAAGCGACGTGTACGGTTTTCTCCACCATAAGGAGCTTGTTGTGTAGTGAACTCTTGAGTAAGGAGTACTCGAGGAGTGGAGTAGGGACGAGGAGTGAGCTTCGTTGCCGAACCACTATAAATCCTTGGTGTTCGGTTTGATCTTTCTTTGCCCTTAACTCTTTACATTCTTTATTCTTTATGCATATACATTTGTTAGTATTAGCTTAGATACACTATCATTTTTTATTCTTTGTGCATATACTTTTGAAAGTATTATCTTAACTACACTATCATTGTTCATATTGTGCATAAGAAGATTTCACATATTTCCTCAAGCCTAAGTTTTTGAAAAAGGATTTTTGGAAACCACATTTTAACAAGTAAATATAGGAAACTATTCACCCCCCCCTTCTAGTTTCTACAATAACAACGGGAATAAGATCAGGCTTATTGTTGACTTACTTTCTCTATCCATGATGTTCACGGGTTTTTGATGAATGCAACTTTTAACCGATCTAAACTTTACTAAGAAACAATCAGATTTTCACTTGATAGACATTTTATCAAGTTCGAAACATAATTCACGCAACCCTTGAAGTCCTAGGGTAGATCCAGCTTATATGCCTTTCAAACTAATTTTTACATCATCTCAATAGCCCCATATATCGGGGACTTATTTCCCATGATCTTTCAGATCATCTATTCATTTTTCCAAGGTGGAAATTTTTGGCATAACTTCGCTACCCATCTGGCAATTCAAGATCTACATTTCATATTCACATGACCTCCTGCCCACTACCGGCATTCAGAAATCAGATCCTAATTTCTACAATCATTTCAGGTCTCGCGGGTCGAGTATTTTGTAAGGTTAGGTTCGCCATCATAGGAAACCTTAAACCTAAAAGACATGTCCAACTCACAATGGGTGTATGTCGGGTGTCTTCATCCCAACTTCTGCTTACAGATGCTCTAATATATATCCTCACAAGATTCGATCTTGATCCTAATACGATAATTATCAATGATAATCTCTCCAAAGGAAAACGATTTTACAGTTTATTACCAATGGTCAATCATTCAAACATAAAACAACACTTATAGTATTTTGTATCGTTACTTTACCTCGTCCCTTCGATTGGGGTGGTACACAGTACTCTCATCAAGATTCGTTCTCAATGACTTCTGAGCAAATCTCTAGAAATTCGATGTGAAGCGAGGATCTTGATAGAGATGATCGATACAGGCACAACATGTTTACACAACTCCTTTAAATACAAAAGAGTCAATTTCTTCATCAAGAATCTATCATTAACAGGAATGATATTAGCAGATTTGGTCAGTCTGTCGACGATGACCCAAATCGAATCAAATTCAGATGATGACCTTTGCAATAGCTAGACGTTTACTAATGTATGAGGCGGTATTTGCCTTCATAATTTGCCATCAGTACAACTTCTTCTGATAATGATACATTAAATCAAAAATGACAGGAATAAAATACTTATACTTACAAGATTCCAACATAACTATATCTCAAAATCTCCATTTTTAGGCAACCTCAAGTGGCCTGTTATACATTCAACGCCATCGACTTCTCAATTCTAATGGTTCAAATTAGCTGCGAACCCCTTTTATTATCTATATTATCCTTTTTACATAATGCGTCAGTATTTACATTCATCTTTCCTAATGAAATAATTATCATGTATGTATTCATTCAAAATTTCATTCTTCATATTTTCTAAGTTTTAGTTTCGTGTCAACTATCATTTTTATCAGTTTTACTTAATCCGACGTTTAAAGCGTCGATAATTACTACAAGTATATAAATAATAAATATTAAATTTTTATGAAATGTAAACGTAAAAATTTTAATTTTCTTAGTTCGACCAATTAAATAAAAATGTTCAAAATAAATTTGAATTTAATCAACACGATTTTTGTTGATTTATCGAAAATAATTAACAAGATTTGTAAATGTTTGAAAAATCTTTGTTTATACTTTGGTCAAATTTTTCTTAGTTGAAAAACAAAAATTGTCGTTTCAAATTTCAAGTCATAAGTTATATAGTTTCCTCAATTCTTCTTAAGTTGTCTAGAAGTATACACAAACATTTACCCCTAAACAGGAGTCTAGTTAAATGATTTGGGTATAAGGGAATAATCCCTCAAAATTTCTTTGATAAAATATCTGTCAAAACATATTTCCACTTTCTTTTTAGTAAAACCCAAAGCCTTAATGGCTCTAATCTTTGAAAAGTCATTATAGATTCCATTATCTTATTAATCACGCGGTCATTTAAGTAAAGGATTAAGTCTTTCATCATATGTTAAATATTCAAGGCACAAGTTTTCATTGTTCGGCCGATTCAGGGCAATCTATAAATAATTATTAACTCCTTCTTATTCTTATAAACAAACAAATAGTCCTTAATGATCACGAGCATGAATTTATCAAATTACAGCCTACACACGTGATTCACCATATTTATGGATGCTACATGTGCATTGGTCAATCCAAATGACACAACATGAAACTCATAATGTTCATTACAAGTTCTGGATGTAGTGATTGGAATAGATAATCTTTTTTGCGGATGCGAAGTTGATGATAACCATGCCGTGAATCAAACCTTTAGAACATACGCTAGTACCTTGTAAATGATCGAACAATCTATCATCTTGGGTAGTGGATATAGATTTTTAATCGTCAATTTACCTAGTTCACGGTAATCAATAAATATAAGAAATAATAACACCATAGCTCTTCATGATGACGAGCTTGGTAGAATAAAAGTCTTCTCCTACAACTCCCTCAGTTGTAGGGCAATTCTTTTAATCTAGATGGTGCTGACGTACAGTGCACATGCCACAGGTGCGACACCGGAAATATAATCAATACCAATTTTAACTTGCCTTAATGGCGAAAGTCTAGGTAATTTACCAATAAATATCTCCTAAAGTTTCAGATAAAAGAAACATCTTTTAATACATTCATGTTTAAGTTCTTTCTAGATTATAATATCTATGACTAATTCACAACCATTCACGGTATAATTTCAAGTCTAAATGTAGGATATGGTCATCCAAGAATTATTTAGATCACTTTTGATAATCAACATCTTATCATTTAGGGGAATTCTACTCGAATTCCCATTAATTAAGACAATGTCGTCATGTCATAATCAATCAATCCATTCTACTGGCACTATTAACTTTCCAGTTTCATTGTCGTTGATAAGATGTGAACTTCTCAAAATACTAATAATAACTCATAATCCTTCACAAATTCAAGGATATATGGAGACATAAGTAACCTTAAAAGAGTAAGGTCAACACATAATCTACACGAGAGAATTTCAAATCAGATACAGACGAAAACATTTACGAATATGAATATATCCTATGTTTTCATGAATTGAGTACGCATTCGAAAGCTCCTCGGATCGTTACCCAGGTCATTCAAATGAAATCAAATCAAAATAAATGATAGGAACGCCGATACATCCAGTCGGGTATAAACACTCGGTAATCAGATACGTTTCCTAAGAATCTCACTACGGGAGAATTGGACAAGAAAGGAATATCAATTGTCAAATAAGACAAGTTCCACAGATGAGTAAATTCGACTCAGAAGAATAAATAGTACGGGTACATATGTAGGTGTCTCTATCAATATGTCCCTATTTTTCACTTCTCGCAGATCTCAAAAATTTTTAATCTTTCATAACTTTAAAGAAAATGTAGTGTTTATTAACAATTTCATGGTGACTACTAATCAGCCTTGCATGGTCACTTCTAAATTGTATGTAGGCGCGCAACTATATACAATTTCAAGATTAACGATGCAATACTCAGTTCGTCAAAACTTTGTCATCATGTTTATAATAAAAACATTTTCATGCTTAATTCTTAAATAAGAATCCAAAATAAATTTACAAAGATTTTCTTTGTTATGAAAACAATTAAGTTTTCCAAGGTGTTTTATAAACAACTTCATTTCGATAACGATCACTTATAAATCTCACTTTGAATAATCCTTATATTGATGGAAATTAAATTTTCTCAAAGGATGCTGTTTTATCATATAAAAACAATGAGTGATCTGCAAAAGAGTGATGGAAAGTTGTTCACCAAGAATTAGCTACAATATATCAGTAAATGAGCTTAGCAAATTAATCATGAGGCTCATGACCTCGATGGCACTCAATATTAATAATTCACAACGTAACTCAATTCGAGATGAGTACTTGTTCAATGGTTGCATCACTAATGCGAGCATTAGGATGAAGCAAGGAAAGATAGATAACATCGATACATGTAGGATTTAGCAATCCAATGTAGTCTTTTCATTAATCACAAACAAGTCAAAATTGTACCGTAACACATTATATGTCACTATGTTATACAATTCCAAGAACTCATCCTACCAACTGATGTTTTAGTTAAGTTAGGGATTTTTAAAAGATACCACAATGAATACTAATCTACAAGAGTCATTAGGTGTTCCACATGTCTCGGAAGATCCATCGGTCCCAATTTAGAAGAAGATTTCTTCAATTTATTTATTGGACACTGGGCATCCTCATCATTGGACAATGGTCTAGGAACAACACTTAACACGAATCAACAATCAATTAAAACCTTATAATTCAATCATAAAACTTAAGAACTTCCTCTTAACAATCTCATATTCCATATGTGTTAAATTTTACTTTATTCAAGTTTCAATCAACTAATACTCAATTCGATTCCTACCTCATTCTCCAATTCTTTCAACCTTATTCTTTGACCTTAATAGGGCAATAAAAGCTCAATATGATCAATACTTAATTTCCAATCCTATATCTCTTACAACAATTGAGTCACTAGTATGAAATGACTCGATCATTCAATTAGACTTCTCGGAAAGGTACTAGTGGCATGAGGCTTTTGGGTAATGGTTCCAATGACAGACTCAAGTGCAACATTCACCCTTTCGATTTCAATTTAAGAATTGGATGACAACGAATCAGATGACACCTTTCCAGGTGGTAACGTTTTGTCAAACTCCACTCTATAAGGAAAGATCGTCATGACATCGATATCAGTTTTAATCTCGCCAATTCTTCTTCAATATCACAATCAACTAATATCTACTTCTCTACGAGTGTCAACCATTTTGTTGGGACCATAAATATCCACAACTTGGTTTAGATCTAGGATAGCTAGAATTCCTACGAGAATAGCTTCGATTAATTTGCTAGGGAAGTTAGGGTTAGTTGTGACAATCTACATCGTATAAATACCTCGTATAAACATCAAAATAATCATCAAACAATCATGTAATAAAATTACATCATATATATATATATATATATATATATATATATATATATATATATATATATATATATATATAATCCAAGTCATATATATATATTAAAATAACACTTCTCAGTCTGGCCTTGTCGGTAACTCGGGAATTCTTCGGCACCGTTATAGTCAAAAGTTTTTTAGACATTTTGTGAAAAATGTTTGTAGTTAAAAGATTTTGAAATGTTTTATTCAAAACCTTGGTTTTTAAAAATCTTTCGTTCTCTATAACGAGAGCTCTAGTACCAAACTGTAACACCCCTAAATTTACAAAATTCAATACAGCGGAAGACTCGTTGGTGTTACGGGATAGCACATTACTCACATCATAGACAATGCTTAAAAATCGCGTCGTTTAATAATAAAGCATTTCCATTCATACAATTTTTACAAAACATTTGAATGGAAATTGTTGTTTAAGTGCGTGCCATGAATTCTTGTTGTCTTCCCGAGAATTACCTTCAAGTACCTGAGATAAAACATGTTAAAAGAAAATGTCAGCGATAACGCCGAGTGAATTCATAGAGTTTAATGAAATCCATTAATATATCATCGATACATAATTATTACCAAAAATCATTTTGTACAAATCTTTATAATAGGCCATAAAATAGCCAAAGTCATTTTATATAAATCCTTATCAAAAATCATAATATAGGCATTTGCCTTCAAAATCATTATACGAGCCAATGTCATAAAAACATCATACAATACGTTTTATAACGTTGTATAAAGTTAAATAAAAACCATTATATGAATATTGTTATGTAAAACCAAAACACGAACATAAAATCAATAATAAGACCCCGTATTGCTAGTCAGGAAATATATCGTAATTCAGTGCGTATTGCAGTATTTCGTTATTTTTGGATTATTATAAGCCGCATGACATTGTTACCTTACTACAATAAACAACGGGTATCTAACCCGATAATCATTTGCCCATCTAAATTAGCGTGTCGTCACAATAATCACGCTTATGTAAATCTTCTCATACATAAATTCGCTTACCAATCAATGTGGCACGACGGGAATCAACCGTCAAGGCGCGAACTGGGGTGATCGTCCCCAAATAGTACTATTATATGCATAAGCGTCTACCAAATCCCGGTAGTTCACAATTCATGCTAATGGGACTTTTAGTGACATAACCTAACTTTAATAATCCATTTTATCTCATACATCGGGTCATATAATCATTCATCGGGTCATACAATCATTCGGGTCCAAATCAATAAACAAATAATCGGGACAACTGGTGTCCTATTTTATTAAAACTAACATGTTATCTCCCTCGCGGGGTTATAAAAAATTTCATAAAAACATTTAAAAGAGTGAGGCTATGAACTCACGTTGATGTGGGAAAGCGGGTTATCGGCAATTCGGATGTACGGTACATGCTTCAATCACGGAAACCACCATAGTGATGAAAATGTGAGGTTGATGAACAAGGCTTGGATTTTGATGACAAAACTTGTGATATACCATTATCATCTTCAAGATCACCTATCTTCATGAACATCTTGTGGAAAATCAGCCCCAAGACACCAACAAAACTTCTCCTTGGATGTTAAAATGACCACCAATCAGTAGAGCTTCAAGAGTCCTTCATCATGTGTATGAATAACACATGATATTGTGGTAAAAATTGATCAAGATGGGGTGTTTTGTGTGGATATGGGACGGCATCATAGAGAGAGAGAGGGAGGAGAATGGAAGTTGTTTTGCATGTATGTGAAATGGTTTCAAGATGTAGCTAGTTTTGTGTAGTGGTTTGTAAGTAGGATGAGACATGTGTCCATGGAGTATGTGTAAAGTTGACACCACACATGGTGTTGGCTTATATTGGACGCCACATATAGTGCGGTGGGCAAGTGTAAAACTTGTCCCATCCCACTAATTTACGGGTACTCCTCGATTCTAGTTTCCTTGATTTGCGTGCCCTCGGGTCGTTTTACGAAAAACGTTTTTATAAATTATGAATCAACGGCACAAAACGAATCTAATAAAAATTGTCTCATCAAAAACGGAGTTTGAAAACGTATATACGTAATCCTAAGGTTTCCGGTTTAGTCGTAAAAGACGTTAAATTATAATCGTAAGTCCTAATCTCTTCTCGTAAATTAGTGAGTTTATGAACTAACTCAAATTTAAAATCCCAAAATAATATTCACGGATAAATTTATTTTCTGAAATGTCGGACTGTCACCAAAAACGGTGTATGTAAACGTAAGCACGTAACATAGAGTCCTCCGGTTTAAACGTAGTCGATCTACTTCAAGACGTAAATCCAAATTTCTTCCCAAAACTAAGTGAGTTCATATTATAACTTTAAAATAATGTTTTCAAATAGATATTGAGAATAAAATATCAATCATAAATTGACGGATTGTCACAACTAGCCCATGTAGTGTAGTTCTCCTTGGTGAGCATGGGAGGACGATTCTCAGTACCCGCAGCGTAAATATCTTGTTGAGACGTCATCGTAGAAGTCGTGTGAAAAACAGGATCTCAATTCGTAGAAAGCAGAATGTTGAAGTTATAATCCCCTAAATATGATTAAATCCCCTAAAAAAACACTCCTGAAACCAAATCTTCGGAATAAAGGGGATTTTCAGAAAAAATCACTTTTTCGGAATAAGGATATTTTTGGAATAAAAGCTTTTTCGGAATAAAAGGATTTTCAGAGAAAAATGCTTTTTTGGAAAAAATAGTTTTTCTGAATAAATGACTTTTTCGGAAAAATGAGTTTTTCAGAGAAATTGGTTTTTCGGAAAAATGAGTTTTTCGGAATAAATGGCTTTTTCGGAAAAAATGAGTTTTTCAGAATAAATGGCTTTTTCGGAATAAACACTTTTTCGGAATATTCACTTTTTTGGAAAAATGAGTTTTTCAGAATAAAGGAAGTTTTCATAAAATTTTTCGGAAAAAGTTGGTTTTTCGGAATAAAGATGTTTTCAGAATATTCTTCGGAATAAGTGAATTTTCAGTGAATTCTTCGGAAAAAATGGATTTTCAGTGATTTCTTCGGAAAAAGTGGGTTTTCAGTAAAATCTTCTGAATAAGTGGATTTTCAGTAAAATCTTCAGAATAAGTGGGTTTTTAGTAAAATCTTCGGAAAAAATGAACTTTTTAGATAATTTATAAACCCTTTTCCGAAATGAAAGATTTCGGAATAACAAACCCTTTTCCGAAGATTTATCCGAAAAAAAAATACAGAAATGAGACGACAGAGATGATGCTAACCCACCAAAACACTATCACGAATCCACCAAAATCAACACCTCAAAACCTCAAATACTAATCGAATCCAATATCCAAAACCAAAAAAAACCACGAAATCAATACCAACTCCACACCAAATCAACACCAATGAAAAAGAAAGTTAGAGAGAGGTGAAAGGAAAGTATGTGTTTTATTTCAAGTGAAATGAAAACCAATGAAAAAGAACTAAACTTCCACATCAAATCAACACCAAAAGCTAACTACGAATCCCTTGCCGAATGATACCACTTGTATGACTAAATCACACGACTAATCAAACACAAATAACATGATGATGATTAAACTAAAAAAGGAGGATTAGAATAAGATGAAGAAAAGAAAAGAAATACAAAGTAGGTGTTTTCCTAGTGAGAGAAACAAACACCTTTCTCTCTCTAGAACTAATCAAAATGGAAAGCACACACACAAATGAGGATTAGGAAGCCTTTTATACTAACTAACAAATGCTTAGGAGGCCTTCCTCATTTCTGTGTTCGGGACTAAATCCCGTTACATAAAATAATAATAACTAAAAACTCTCGACATCATTAAATAACATTTTTCACGAGCTTCACAACTATATATTATATGACCATCACTTTAACTACTTCTAACAAATACGTTTTCCTAGAAGACAATAAGAAGATACCCGTCATCATTGCAAAGGACTTAAAAGAGGATGAAAAATCTCGACTTATCGATGTGCTCAAAAATCATAAGCAAGCAATTGCTTGGAAAATTTCCGACATCCGCGGAATTGATCCTAACTTTTGCACTCATAAAATTCTCATGGAAGATGACTTTAAACCCGCAATCCAAAGCCAAATAAGGGTTAATCCAAAAATTCATGACGTCATCAAGAAAGAAGTTATCAAACTTCTAGATGCCGGGATGATTTATCCAATTTCGATTCGCCATGGGTTAGTCCCGTCCATTGTGTGCCTAAGAAAGGCGGAATAACCGTTGTTCCTAATGAAAACAACGAGTCGATTCCTACTCGACTTGTCACGGGTTGGCGAGTTTGCATATACTATCGCAAGCTCAATGATGCCACTCGTAAGGATCATTTTCCTCTTCCTTTCATGGATCAAATGCTCGAGCATTTAGCGGGTAATGACTACTATTGCTTCTTAGACGGTTTCTCCGGGTATTTTCAAATTCCTATCGACCCAGAAGACCAAGAGAAAACCACATTCACTTGTACTTATGGAACATTTTCTTACAAAAGAATGTCTTTTGGCTTATGCAATGCTCCTGGGACTTTCCAAAGGTGTATGATGGCTATATTCCATGACATGGTTGAAGAAACTATGGAAGTCTTTATGGACGATTTCTCGTTCTATGGTGATTCTTTCTCATCTTGCCTTGCCAATTTAGAACGTACACTCAAACGGTGTGAAGACACTCGTCTCGTTCTTAATTAGGAAAAATATCATTTCATGGTAAAAGAAGGCATTGTCCTTGGTCATAAAATTTCCAAATCAGGTATCAAAGTCGACCGTGCTAAAGTTGACGTCATTGCTAAGTTGCCTCCACCTACCACCATCAAAGGAGTTAGAAGTTTTTTGGGTCATGCGGGATTTTATCGTCGTTTCATCCAAGATTTCTCTAAGATAGCTCGACCAATGACTCACCTCTTAGAAAAGGATGCTCCTTTCATCTTTTCTCAAGAATGTCTCGATTGTTTCGAACTTCTTAAAGGTAAATTAACTAAGGCACCGGTCTTAGTCTCTCCAAATTGGGAGTTACCTTTCGAGCTCATGTGCGATGCTAGTGATTTCACGGTTGGAGCGTAATAAGTGAATAAACACTTATCCTTTTACCACTAAAATCAATGAAAAACAAGACCTAATCATGTGTTTATTATTGTAAAAGTCATAATTACGCGTTGTTTTATGTTTTTGTGTGAAATAGGTACAAAAGATCAAAGGAAAAGAAAACACGGGATTTCACGATCAATTGTTGAAGAAAAGTCAAAGAAAGAGACAAAGTCAAAGTCAAAGAACCAAAAGTGCAAAAATTCCAAAGAAACCAAGATCACGAAATTCGACAAAAACGATACGGGATTTGAAGAAAAGATCGAGAAGACAAATATGAGTTCGTTTTTAGTGGATTTAATTTAATGAAGGTTATTTGGGCTTTGTGGGTCCCACATTTTCTTATTTGCCCCAAAAGCCCAATAGGGGATTTACATCATCTACTTTTGATTCATAAGTCCAAAACAAAGGCCCAATATTAACTAGCACAAGGGACGAATGGAATTACTTGGGCTTAAGCCCAAGTTTAATAAACAATTTACAAACGAGACAACTTATGAAATGTGGGAATATGGGCTTTAAAACCATTGGTCAAAGATTAACACACACATAATTCATTTCGATACATCCAAGATAACTCTTTCTCTCTCCCAAAAAATAACCAGTTTCACCCAAACCCTAATTAACAAAAATATTGGGGGTTTTTGATTCGTGGCGCGTGAACACACACGTGTTGGTAAATAATTACCAACTTTATCGGAGCTTGGTGTTGCTCCTATCTAAATGACGTGGCAGTTTTCCCTGCTCTGATTGGCCAAGACACCTCAATTCCTTTCATCCACCAATAAGGAGAGGCCATATCAGCTTTAAACGAACTAGCACAAGGGGTTGCCACGTTGGCGATCCGTGTGCTAGTGAGCTAATAACAGCCACAAGATTGAAGAGAATAAAGAGAGAGATGAGATCAACGGTCAAGATGAAGATTCGTGCTCAACAAACCCTCACCAGCAGGCTTTGGGTTTGCCTATAAAACCCCCCAGTTATTTTGTAATCTTCATTCCATTTTTTTACTTAAAGTTATTATGCAAAAATAAGTTTAGGTTTAATTGTATTTCTTTTTCATAGTTTTGTAATCATTTTTCAGTTATCAATAAATAGTTTATTTTAGTTGAATATTATCTTGATTTATTTTCTGTTAAATTTTTACTGCAATTTGTCCTTCATCTATTTTGCTATGATAATATTAATGTTATTTAATTAAGTTAAATAATAGCTTATATTAAATAATATAAGTAATATTTGGAAAAATTTATCGCCACTGGGTAAATTAAATATTACTTTTCCGGTTCGAGTTTTATGGTGGATTCGTGGCTTTTATGTTCGAGAAAGACGGTTTGGGTTAGTGGTTCGAAATAGATAAGTTGTTGGTGGTGTTTGGTTCGAAGGTGGTGTTGATTCGGGTTAATAGGTAGCTCATCGCTAACCTACTTCGTCAACGGTTTCATCAACTGAAGGTCAAGCTCACTTTTTAATTTCTAAATCTTTAATTTTATTTGTTTTTATTATCTGCTTAATTTAGGTTTGCTATGTTTAGTCTGCTAAAATGAGTAGTGTTATTTGGTCTGTAAGCTTTGAATCTGTTTATTATCATTTTAAACTTTCTATTAGATTAAGTGAAAGTTTGTTTTGTATTGCTGAAACGTTTTAATAAATCTATTTTAAATATCTGATAGTTTGTTTAGGTTGAATTAGAGTTATGATTTGGTCTGCTAGCTAGATTTTTGTTTTTCTGATATATTTGAGATTGATTTGCTGTTATTAATTGTTTTTCTATACTGATTTATCAAGCAGATCCAAATGATTTGTTGGGTTGGCTGTGAAACTAAAGTGTGAGCTCCAAAAATTTACTTTCCAAAAAATATTTATAAAAAATATGCTCATTGCAGGTCTCGAGTAGGTCTCGAACTCGAGACCTGCCTTTCACACTGCCCACGCTCCAACCATCTGAGCTGTGGTATCTTTTTGTTTATTTACTATCTTAAGAATTATTTAAACCTTTCATTTTGGACTGCCAGTTTAATTAAGTAATAGATTATTTAGTTTTAAAAGTAAATTAAATTTATGTTACTTAGTTTTATTAATAAAAAAATTGTTTAATTAAAATATTGTAAAAAGTATTAGTTAAAATAGAATAATATTAAAAAAATATTAAAAAAATTAGTTTTACACTTTTAGATTAAATTTGGCATTTACATTTTAGAATAATTTTGCATTTACGTTTTTGGCATTTTAAAATTTTAAAATTTTGCCATTTGTCCTTTTATTTTTCGCTTAGCATTGTAGTAATTCTCGTTTAAATTTAATTGTGCATTTTAATTTCGTTCTTTGTGATCTTT
Source organism: Glebionis coronaria (assembly GCA_025667525.1). Classification (NCBI taxonomy): domain Eukaryota; kingdom Viridiplantae; phylum Streptophyta; class Magnoliopsida; order Asterales; family Asteraceae; genus Glebionis; species Glebionis coronaria. Next base: position 153,618 of record JANFOE010001151.1, read on the forward strand.
ACTTGCGGTAATTGCACTTTGTTTTAGATTAGTAAGTATTTACGTATTCATAGTATTATTTTTTTCTTTTTACGTGCATTCAAGTAACATAAAAACCAAAAATATATCTTAGCCAAAAATGAATAAATCTTGTGAATTATTTGAGATCAATTCGAGACGATTTGAGGAACGATAAATAGACTTTAAAAAGAATTGCAAAATTCATATATTAAATTGGCGCCGCTGCCGCTTCGATCGTTACGATTGAAGATTTTTCGTGAGAAGATTTAGATTTTGGGATCTGTTCACTTTTGAACGTTACTTCTAGATGCCGGCATGATTTACCCTATTTCGGATTCGCCATGGGTTAGTCCCGTCCATTGTGTAAAATCCATGATTTTACCATGATTTTATGTAACGAAGTTTCACCCATTAATCCTAGAACACATACTCATATGTATATTCCTATAGGTTGCGTGTGAACTTGTTCATTTAGGTACTTATACCTTTACATTCATACTTGTTGTAAATAAGTTACATAGCTCAAACCTTGTACTTAAGACTAGGAGAACAAATGACAAAAATGTATAATCAATACTTGGCTATACACAACACTAAATCAAAGTTGGAAAACATGCTACATAGTGTATGTAGCCGTGTATGTGTGCAAGTGTGTATACCACAAACATGTTTTAACCTCCTTGGACTAGCCCAAGACTATACTCCTTATGTACTAGCCCAACATGAGCCCAAGCCAATGCCCATTACCCTCCTTTTTGGCTAGCTAGACACGGCACCCCATATGTGGAAGAAGAAGGGTTGTCTTGAATTTGGAAAAGCCAACACATGGCACCATGGTTCTTACCAAGGCAATCATGCCTTTTGCCTTCACCCTTCTCTCTCCCCTTTAAGCCGAAACACACACATACATTCTCTCAACCTCTCATGCAACCAAATCTCATTCTCTCTTCATCTTTCTCTCTCAAATCATTCGGCATTAAGCCACAACAATCCAAAGTTGTTCATTAAATCTACTAAATCCTTGTCCCATATTTACTACTAATCATTTGGTGGCATCATCATCTTTGGAATCACTATAACAAGCCCTAGCCGAAACCTTAAAGGTCACGGCTTGGTTATAGTTAGGGTTTCCATCATCCTCTTGATTAGATCTCTAATATTCTTGTTCATCTAGATCTTAATTGGTAACTTTTAAGAAAGAAAGGTATACACTACTTGTCCTTCCATTTCTTCATGCATGCATCATCACACATCTATAAACACAAGTAAATAACATGTTAAAGATCAAAGTTTGATAAAGCTATGACCATTATAGGTCACGGCATATTTATAAAAATCATATTCATGATTTAAAAATCTTTAGTAAGAAACATATGCTTTATATTCCATATTTTAAACTAGATTCAAAAACCATATGAGACGTTTTGTAAATCTAAAGGTTGCATGAGTTACAAATCTTGTTTTATGAGACTATGGTTAAACTAATAGTCATAGATCTCATAAAATGGATGTGTTTAACCTAAAAGTCTTGAAGACCATGACCTTAAAGTCACGGCATATATGGTTAATGTATATGTGATTTATGTGTTAAGTTTAAATGATGGAATATGAAACGATACATGTTAAGATGACTATTAAAAATCACAAATATAACTTATGTGTATAAATGTAGCCGTGGGTTACATAGGATTTAAAATGGATTAAATGTACATGCATGTTATTATAAACCATAGATCTAATGAAAAAGATTAACTTGAGTATGTTAAACATAAAACAAGATTATGGGAACCTTGGGAAGAGACAATATATCCGTGAACTATATGTAGTCTCCTTGGAAAAATAGTAACCTTGGAAACATGCATGTAAACTAGATAATCATAATTGTATTTTTAAATAATTACAAGATTTAGAAACTAGATATAGTGTTAATCTTGGAAGTACCAAGATCTAAAAATATAGCCGTGAGCTATATAAGAATGTACATGGATTTATGTTTGATTTTTAGGTCTAGACATAGTTTAGATCTTATTTTGGACTTGTAACTTATTTTCTTGATATGTACATAGTTAGATCTATTGTTGTAACACTTATAAATAAACATGCAACCTAAAAAGGAGACTTGACTTATGATAATAAGCTATAACTACTTATAGCCGTAGCTTATAAGCTCCTACTAGGGCTTATGACTTACTTGTAACCTTATGACACACCTAGATCTAACTTGGTATAACACATAAAATGAAATTTTAAGATTATTCATCTATTTAGATTCAAAACTAAATATTAATAAGCATAATAAGCTTATAATAATATCCTAAGTAAAAACTTATATAAAATGAAAAGTAGTGTTAATGGACTATTTAAGCCCATGAAAAGTTAACCTGAAACTTGAATGGACCCAATAAGCCCATTTTATAAATTATAGTAACTTAAATGGACTTAAGATCACAATTAGGCCCACTTAACTAATTAAAGGACTTAAAAATGTATTAAGCCCAATAGATGATTTAAAGGCCCATTTAAATAAATTAGTGGACTTGAAATATATATAAGCCCACTAAAATAGCCCATTAGATGTTTAGCCCATTTAATGAGCCCATATAAAGTCTAAATGTTAAAATGGAAGTTTTTATAATAAAATATAACTATAAAAACTTTTTGGATGAAAATGACAATTTATAAAACTTAGGGACAAAAACCGTAACTTATGAAACTTGTTTCGATAAACTAGTAAACACAAGGACTGAAAATGTAAATATCCAAAAGTCTAGGATTTAAATAAATACTATTTGTGGCAAATTAAACCCTAGGGACCATTTTGGGAAATTTCTAAAAGTTGTGTTGCTATTTTAAAACCCTAAGGACTATTTTTGTCAATTACAGAAACCTAAAGAAGCCCTAGGGATTGTTTTTGAAATTTTTATAAAGTTACAAAAACCTAGATAATATTAGGGGGACCAAATCTGCCATAAGCCGAAACTTTATCAAGCCCTAGGTACTAAATATGTAAAATCCGAAAGTTTCACTCCTTTAAAAAATATATATATATATATAGAAGGACTAGTTTTGCCATATCCCGAAACATTTCCAAGTCCTAACCCTAAATCTATTTTAATTATAATAAAACATAATTGAAATACTTAGACCATAAGAAATTAAGGTATAAATTCTTAAGTTTAAATTATTTTATAAATTTTAAAATAATTTATGTAAACTTTAAAGTTAAATAAAATATTATATTTAGTTTTCAAAATAAAATATTATATTTACTTTAGGAAATAATTGTATAAACAATTATGAATATGTATTGTTAATACATTTACTCATATACTTTTAAGAAATAAAAATTATGTGAACGTTAATTAAAATAAATGTTATTACGTAAATATATTGTAGGTAAAACCCCTTATGTTTACTTAAATATAGTACGCGGTTATAAAATTTAACGGGATGTTATTAATACAAGTACTATAAACATAGATTAATATTTTAAGTGAAATATTTCTTTTATGTTTACTTAAATGTGAAACTTAATTGTAAGATTGAATGATTACTATAAATACATGTATGCTAACTAATATTTATAGTTAAACATTTGATGTGAACTTAGAAATGAAACTTATATAAATAAGTTAAATGAATATTGATGCTACTTGAACTATGATTATTTAGAAAAATACCATAGTATGAATGAACTGAATAAAATCCGTATAAGCATACCTATATGTTCTTTGTACTATTTATTAAGACTGTACTATCTGAATAGGCATAAATTTGGTGTGAGCTTTAATTGGATACCCGTGTTAAACAAGCAATTGCCTACTCCCGGGTGAGTTTATAGCCCCTATAAACTTTGATAAAACTTTCCCTTTTTTGGGAAAGAAAATATGCAAACATATATTGGACATAACTGGATTGTATAAACTGGATTACGATTGTTTACTATTAAAACTGTTAAATTGTTGTAAATCGCCCAAATGTTATAAATAGATCTACTAGGAATTGACCATCCCCGTCTGGGTGAGTCATGCTCACTGTGCCTTGGCCTGGACAACAGACGTATACCATGTTGGAACTGGAATGGGTGTCTTTTTGTAAGACACTACGTCCTCATCTGTTGAGGACTATGGGGTTAAGCTTCAGTTTCTAATAATAAACAAATGTTATTTACATTTTAGTAAGAATGCTTTGTGCATTATTTCTTCTATGATTATTGTATGTCCAAACTAATTAATTGTTAAAATCTATAAATTCACCCCATTAGTATGTTTTGCACAGGAATATGAAGTTAGTACGTGGTGTGTGCATGGTCTCCAGCATCTTTGAAATATGCATCATAGGACTCGTCAGGGGTTCTATTTGGGGAAACTCAAACAAACACTCTTCACCAATTTAAGACAATTTTATTTATTTGTTTAAATAAACATGTAATATGTTTTGACTAACTCTTTATCTTATGCTCTATGGACTATATGCTATCGATCCACCCTTGTGACATCTCCGTGGATATATTCCACATATTTTGACCCTACCCGGGGTGTCACAGAGAATGGTATCAGAGCATTAGTTATAGAGAACCAGATAAATTTTTAAATAAAATAAAAATAAAATGATTTTTCTTTTATTTAAAACTGGACTATAACTTATAAAACTCTTTTTGGGATTTTTTTTGGGACCGTCTTAGTTGAGCATATAGATGTTAGGGCATTTTATGCTATGTGAACTAATTGTATATATATATATATATATGTTTACTACACTTGATTATTAATACTGTTTAGTAAGGTATTGCTATATGTTAGACGTGCTAAACTTGAAAATTTTACACTACATAGTAAAATACTGAAATGCGAATATGAGTAATATTAAACTAAACTTCACACTTACTAACTGATAAATGAACTACTTACATGATAGTACATATATATGTATAAGTATAACTAATTGTAACCTTAAAACATTCTAATAATTGTTTAAAAGGGGATATATTTCATAAAGCATGTAATCTAAATAATATTGTTCTTTGTTTGTAAGCTTATACTCACTTCAAACTTAAAATAATACTATTTCAGAGCATCATGACTCCGCCTACTGCATCTACGACTCTTCTACCCAGAGTAGCTCATACTCTAGTTGTTTGTTCATCCCCACGATCGACGCAGTGTGGATGGTTATCAGCCTTGGATTCAGAGGATGACCCAGCCACCGAATCTGTACTCCCAGAGGACCCATTTCTATCTCGGCATCAGCCACACCGGCCCCAACCTCTATGGAGGAGGACCGGGTCCCTTCTAGCATACCATCTTCCATGCCTCTATCCTTTTCATCAGGCTATTTCTTCGGACCCCCGCCCGTCTCCACTTATGAGCTCAGGGAAGGCTCCGGGGCAGGACGTGTCAATTCCGTCCAGGCCCAGATCTCCGCATTGGCTGCAAGCCATGAGCGAGAGATATCCGACCTTCGCAGCCAGTTGACAGTCAGTCAACAGAGCCATGTCATCATCTATGAGTGTATCGACACTCTTTTCCGCACTATGAGGGGAGACTCCCAGACTGCAAAGGGCATCCAGGCTAGGACGGACGAGGCACTGAAGTGGTTATTAGATGAGAACTACCGCCTCCACCAGTGCATTCAGGTCATGGAGGGTCTGCAGCATCAGGCCCATGCTGCTCTAGCTGCTCAGGAGCAGTCATTGTCCATCTTCTTTGATCTCGCCACTGTCCGGCATGATGGGGTTACTAGGGAGATGGCTTATCTCCGAGGGGTCGTCGATAGGCTCCGGAACCAGCTACTGTCTGTACTCCGTACGCTCAAGGAGACCCGAACGACAGTTCGGACTTTGTGGAACACCAGGAGAAATTCTGCAGCCCTACCAGCTCCATCTGCACCGTCAGCCCCGGCATCATCTAGTGGACCATCCAGGCAGGATTAGCATAGACGTACTAGACTTCTTGTATGTCATGATAAGCTCACGGGTTGCATCCAGGCTATCATGACATAGGGCCCTTGTACTTTTATCTCCTGTTCAGCTTTTGTGATGTAATCCCGTACTTTATCTTTTGTTTCTATTAGGACATGTAACTTTGGGATATGATGTTTTTAAAGACTGTGTGTATCATTACTTTGGATTAGGCTCGACCGGCCTATGACTTAGATTGTGTTATGCTAAGATGACTGTTAAATTTCTCATGGAAATAACATGTAATCACTCTCTTTATTATATCTGATGTGCAATGTATTATATTATGAGATCTTAACAGGTTGTCCAAATTTGTTATGAAATCAGTGCATAAGTTTCTTCGTGCAAATAATATAAAAAGTGTACTAATGCTTGAACTAATAATCTCATTTTGTATATGACTATAGAAAAATGGTGATTACGAGGTCAAATACCAATAATGCAACCACTTCCAATGCCGACAATGCTGAATCCCCAGAAGCTACACGAAATGTCACTGCCGCACAACTGCGGGGAATGATAAGTAAAGGCATCACAACAGCTATGGCAGCCAGAGGAGCTAACCCAAATACAAACAATGATCCAAACTCCGACGCTCACGGAAACAACACCATCAGGGGTTGCTCATACCCCCGAATTCTTAAAATGTAAACCCTTATACTACCGAGGGAAATAAGGAGTTGTTGAACTGATGCAGTGGTTCGAAAGGCTAGAGACAGTCTTCCGCATCAGCGGTTGTGCTGACGAGAACAGAGTTAAGTTTGTCACGTGCACCCTACTTGAGAGTGCTCTTACCTGGTGGAACTCTGTGGTCGCTATCCTTGGACATGACGCCGCTTTTACTCTCACTTGGGCCAACCTCAAGGAAAGAATGACTGAGAAGTACTGTCCCAGAGGAGAAATGAAGAAGTTGGAAGTCGAGTTGTGGGATCTCAAGGGTAAGAACTATGATATCATTTGGTACAACCAAAGATTTCAAGAGTTAAGCTTGATGTGCACCAGAATGTTTCCTCTAAGGAGTGACAAGATTGAAAAGTTTGTCAGTGGACTCCCTGACAACATTCATGACAGTGTGCTAGCTTCACGACCCACCACGGTTGAAGGTGCCATGGAATTTGCGACTGAGCTGATCAACAAACGAGCTCGCAATCTGTCCGAGAGGCAAACAGACAACAAGAGGAAATCCGATGAAAACTCTCGTAGCCAACACCAGCAGCCTTCCAAAAAGCAGATGACACTACCCTCACAACCCGCACCAAGAACTACTCAGGGACAAAACCCAAGTGTCGGAAGTGCAACTACCATCATGTTGCTGGAGGACAATGTCAAGGATGCTACAGGTGCAGCCAACAAGGCCACTTTGCTCGTGAGTGTCCAACCAATGTTGCTACTCCAGGTCGACCCAACACCAATCCTGGAAACAGCAACAAGGGCAAGTCCAACGCACGAGGGAGTGGAAGTGGTTAACCGGGAAACCGAAACCCCACTGCGGAAGCGGTAGCGGGTCGAAGAAAGTTGTGGTATGTTACGAGTGTGGAACCCCTAGACACGTGAGACCTGATTGTCCCAAATGGGCTAACCAGAAGAAGGAAAATAAAGGGACCCCTTCGCAAGTGTACATGGCTGGCAATGCCCCAACAAACCCAGGCTCCAGCACCGTACCTGGTACGTTCTTACTAAACCAGTGATATACATCTATCTTGTCTGATACATGTGTAGACCAAAGTACTACAAATGCTAAATTTAGGAAGGTAATGGAATTCCCTCCGATAGTTCTAAACTCTTATTATACTATAGAATAGTCAACGAAAAAGTTATGATAGTTAAACAACATCACCAGAAGTTGTTCCTTAAGAACTTTCCGAATCAGCCATTTTACACCAATCCGATCCTAGAAAGCCTTGATAACTTCGACGTCGTTCTTAGCACAACTTGGCTAGCAAGTAACATTCAATTATTCCTAATAGCCAAAAATGGGTTTGTGTACCTTGGTGAGATGAAACCTTGATTATACTGGGGAGCCATAACCTCGATATAGTTAACACTAGATTTAGTGTCATCTCTAGCACCAACGGGCTAAAGAATATTTGGTCCGAGTGTGACCCGTTTTCCTAACCTGTTTCTTCCCTTCCTAACCTTGAAAGACGCACCCGACTCACAGTGGGTGTATTTTGTAGGGTTACTTCCGCCACCTAGACAACCCTAAACCTGAAAGGCACATCCAACTCACAATGGGTGTACTTTGTAGGGCTACGCTCGGCATCCCCCGTAAGGAGATGTTGAATGTCCTATGTTGTTGGAAATTCCTCTTTCCTCTTCGGGTCCAAGTAGTTCGACAATACCATCACCCACTAGACGCTGGGAGATGAGAATTCCACTCTTTAGAAGTCAGAATTTATACAAAATTTTGAACCAGTAATAATGAATGCATGACCCTTGTCACGACACCCTGCAAGGCGCACACTTCTTTATTCTTGGTATCTTATTTTATTTCCACCATTTGAGGTACTTCTTTTCTGCGCCCGTCACTCAGCCTCACGGCAAAGGAAACAGATTCCTTGCAACTTCTTACGCAAACGCCATCGACAACAATCTTAACCTCCTTGTTGGGTAGAAACTTTAGTACCATTAACTAATGTTTGTACCCTGCTGCCTTGAGGTAAAGATCATGAGTCTTTTCTTAAAGCTGCTAATATAGGAGGGGTTAAAGTTAAACATGTTTGTTTTACCTTCAACCCCCATTTTTACACCGCGGGTATGGAGATATAACTTGTATCTCACCCATGAACAGGATGTAGAAATAGTGCGTCCCCGGATTACCCAGCATATGAAACAAGCTGGCACGTCCTCCTCATATCAGAAACCATTTGAAATGGATTTTCCCTCCTAACCAAATCCACAGCGCTAATGGTCCCCTCCCAGATCCGGGAAAAGTATGACTACAACGCCCATTGAGAAGCCCGCGCCTATCCATCCTCAGCAGCAGTCTCCTTTACTGCTCAATTGGATGTATAGTTCGATCCAGATAATGAACTCTTTGCATTCCTCGCCTATCCTTTCACAGCAGCAGTCTCCCTTACTTCTCAATCGGATGTATAGTGCGATCCAGATAAAGATCTCTTTGCATTCCTCGCCTACCCATCCACAGCAGCAGTCTCCTTTACTACACAATCGGATGTATAGTGCGAACTAGATAAAGATCTCTTTGCATTCCTCGCCTGTCCATCCACAACAGCAGTCTCCTTTACTGCTCAATCAGATGTATAGTGCGATCCAGATAAAGATCTCTTTGCATTCCTCGCCTACCCATCCACAGCAGCAGTCTCCTTTAATGCTCAATCGGATGTATAGTGCTATCCAGATAAAGATCTCTTTGCATTCCTCGCCTACCCATCCACAGTAGCAGTCTCCTTTACTGCTCAATCGGATGTATAGTGCGATCCAGATAAAGATCTCTTTGCATTCCTCGCCTACCCATCCACAGCAGCAGTCTGCTTTACTGCTCAATCGGATATATAGTGCGATCCAGATAAAGATCTCTTTGCATTCCTCGCCTACCCATCCACAGCAGCAGTCTCCTTCACTTCTCAATCGGATGTATAGTGCGATTCGGATAAAGATCTCTTTGCATTCTCTTTTGTTCACCTATAATGACGGAAGCTACCATAAATGCCAGATTAGGCGTATAAGAATAACCTAGGTGTAGACCACTTCGCGTTCATTCGGCCATCCGTACCTGAGATAGAACCTGAAACAAATCATGTACTTAGAACATCTCTTACTTAAAAGATAACTAGGTTTTTAGTGGCTTTGAGGACAAAGCTAAAATAACGGGGTGGTGCTGTAAAATCTATGATTTTACCATGATTTTATGTAATGAAGTTTCACCCATTAATCCTAGAACACATACTCATATGTATATTCCTATAGGTTGAGTGTGAACTTGTTCATTTAGGTACTTATAACTTTACATTCATACTTGTTGTAAATAATTTACATAGCTCAAACCTTGTACTTAAGACTAGGAGAACAAATGATAAAAATGTATAATTAATATTTGGCTATACACAACACTAAATCGAAGTTGGAAAACATGCTACAAAGTGTATGTAGCCGTGTATGTGTGCAAGTGTGTATACCACAAACATGTTTTAACCTCCTTGGACTAGCCCAAGACTATACTCCTTATGTACTAGCCCAACATGAGCCCAAGCCAAAGCCCATTACCCTCCTTTTTGGCTAGCTAGACACGGCACCCCATATGTGGAAGAAGAAGGGTTGTCTTGGTTTTGGAAAAGCCAACACATGGCACAATGGTTCTTACCAAGGCAATCATGCCTTTTGCCTTCACCCTTCTCTCTCCCCTTTAAGCCGAAACACACACATACATTCTCTCAACCTCTCATGCAACCAAATCTCATTCCCTCTTCATCTTTCTCTCTCAAACCATTCGGCATTAAGCCACAACAATCCAAAGTTGTTCATTAAATCTACTAAATCCTTGTCCCATATTTACTACTAATCATTTGGTGGCATCATCATCTTTGGAATCACTAAAACAAGCCCTAGCCGAAACCTTAAAGGTCACGGCTTGGTAATAGTTAGGGTTTCCATCATCCTGTTGATTAGATCTCTAATCTTCTTGTTCATCTAGATCTTCATTGGTAACTTTTAAGAAAGAAAGGTATACACTACTTGTCCTTCCATTTCTTCATGCATGCATCATCATACATCTATAAACACAAGTAAATAACATGAAAAAGATCAAAGTTTGATAAAGCTATGACAATTATAGGTCACGGGATATTTATAAAAATCATATTAATGATTTAAAAATCTTTATTAAGAAACATATGCTTTATATTCCATATTTTAAACTAGATTCAAAAACCATATGAGACGTTTTGTAAATGTAAAGGTTACATGAGTTACAAATCTTGTTTTATGGGACTATGATTAAACCAATAGTCATAGATCTCATAAAATGGATGTGTGTAACCTAATAGTCTTGAAGACCATGACCTTAAAGGTCACGACATATATGGTTAATGTATATGTGATTTATGTGTTAAGTTTAAATGATGCAATATGAAATGATACATGTTAAGATGACTATTAAAAATCACAAATACAACTTATGTGTATAAATGTAGCCGTGGGTTACATAGGGTTTAAAATGGATTAAATGTACATGCATGTTATTATAAACCATATGTCTAATAACAAAGATTAACTTGAGTATGTTAAACATAAAACAACATTATAGGAACCTTGGGAAGAGATAATATAGCCGTGAGCTATATGTAGTATCCTTGGAAAAATAGTAACCTTGGAAACATGCATGTAAACTAGATAATCATGATTGTATTTTTAAATAGTTACAAGATTTAGAAACTAGATATAGTGTTCATCTTGAAAGTACCAAGATCTAAAAATATAGCCGTGAGCTATATAAGAATGTACATGGATTTATATTTGATTTTTAGGTCTAGACATAGTTTAGATCTTATTTTGGACTTGTAACTTATTTTCTTGATATGTACATACTTAGATCTATTGTTGTAACACTTATAAGTGAACATGCAACCTAAAAAGGAGACTTGACTTATGATAATAAGCTATAACTACTTATAGCTTTAGGTTATAAGCTCCTACTAGGGCTTATGACTTACTTGTAACCTTATGACACACCTAGATCTAACTTGGTATAACACATAAAATGAAATTTTAAGATTATTCATCTATTTAGATTGAAAAATAAATATTAATAAGCATAATACGCTTATGATAATATCCTAAGTAAAAACTTATATAAAATGAAAAGAGTGTTAATGGACTACTTAAGCCCATGAAAAGTTAACCTAAAACTTAAATGGACCCAATAAGCCCATTTTATAAATTATAGTAACTTAAATGGACTTAAGATCACAATTAGGCCCATTTAACTAATTAAAGGACTTAAAAATGTATTAAGCCCAATAGATGATTTAAAGGCCCATTTAAATAAATTAGTGGACTTGAAATATATATAAGGCCACTAAAATAGCCCATTAGATGTTTAGCCCATTTAATGAGCCCATATAAAGTTTAAATGTTAAAATGAAAGTTTTTATAATAAAATATAACTTATAAAAACTTTTTGGATGAAAATGACAATTTATAAAACTTAGGGACAAAAACCGTAACTTATGAAACTTGTTTCGATAAACTAGTAAACACAAGGACTGAAAATGTAAATATCCAAAAGTCTAGGATTTAATAAAGACTATCTGTGGCAAATTAAACCCTAGGGACCATTTTGGGAAATTTCTAAAAGTTGTGTTGCTATTTTAAAACCCTAAGGACTATTTTTGTCAATTACCGAAACCTAAAGAAGCCCTAGGGGCTGTTTTTGAAATTTTTATAAAGTTAAAAAACCTAGATAATACTAGGGGGACCAAATCTGCCATAAGCCGAAACTTTAACAAGCCCTAGGTACTAAATATGTAAAATCTGAAAGTTTCATTCCTTTAAATATATATATATATATATATATATATATATATATATATATATATATATATATATATATATATATATATATATATATATATATATATATATATATATATATATATATATATATATATATATATATATATATATATATATATATATATATATATATATATATATATATATATATATATATATATATATATATATATATATATATATATATATATATATATATATATATATATATATATATATATATATATATATATATATATATATATATATATATATATATATATATATATATATATATATATATATATATATATATATATATATATATATATATATATATATATATATATATATATATATATATATATATATATATATATATATATATATATATATATATATATATATATATATATATATATATATATATATATATATATATATATATATATATATATATATATATATATATATATATATATATAGAAGGACTAGTTTTGCCATATCCCAAAACATTTCCAAGCCCTAACCCTAAATCTATTTTAATTATAATAAAACATAATTAAAATACTTAGACCATAAGAATTAAGGTATAAATTCTTAAGTTTAAATTATTTTATAAATTTTAAAATAATTTATGGAAACTTTAAAGTTAAATAAAATATTAAATTTATTTTTCAAAATAAAATATTATATTTACTTTAGGAAATAATTGTATAAACAATTATGAATATGTATTGTTAATAGATTTACTCATATACTTTTAAGAAATAAAAATTATGTGAACGTTAATTAAATTAAATGTTATTACGTAAATATATTGTAGGTGAAACCCCTTATGTTTACTTAAATATAGTACGTGGTTATAAAATTTAACGAGATGTTATTATTACAAGTACTATAAACATAGATTAATATTTTAAGTGAAACATTTTCTTTTATGTTTACTTAAATGTAAAACTTAATTGTAAGATTGAATGATTACTATAAATACATGTATGCTAACTAATATTAATAATTAAACATTTGATGTGAACTTAGAAATGAAACTTATATAAATAAGTTAAATGAATATTGATGCTACTTGAACTATGGTTATTTAGATAAATACCATAGTATGAATGAACTGAATAAAATCCGTATAAGCATACCTATATGTTCTTTGTACTATCTATTAAGACTTTACTATCTGATTAGGCATAACTTTGGTGTGAGCTTTAATTGGATACCCGTGTTAAACAAGCAATTGCCTACTCCCAGGTGAGTTTACAGCCCCCTATAAACATTGATAAAACTTTCCCTTTTTTGGGAAAGAAAATATGCAAACATATATTGGACATAACTGGATTGTATAAACTGGATTATGATTGCTTACTATTGAAACTGTTAAATTGTTGTAAATCGCCCAAATATTTTAAATAGATCTATTAGGGATTGACCATCCCCGTCTTGGTGAGTCATGCTCACTGTGCCTTGGCCGGGACAACAGACGTATACCATGTTGGAACTGGAATGGGTGTCTTTTTGTAAGACACTACGTCCTCATCTGTTGAGGACTATGGGGTTAAGCTTCAGTTTCTAAAAATAAACAAATGTTATTTACATTTTAGTAAGAATGCTTTGTGCATTATTACTTCTATGATTATTGTATGTCCAAACTAATTAATTGTTAAAATCTGTAAATTCACCAACTTTATGTTACCCGTTAGTATGTTTTGCACAGGAATATGAAGTTATTACGTCGTGTGTGCATGGTCTCCAGCATCTTAGAAATCTGCATCATAGGACTCATCAGGGGTTCTATTTGGGGAAACTAAAAAAAACACTCTTCACCATGTTTAAGACAATTTTATTTATTTGTTTAAATAAACATGTAATATGTTTTGACTAACTCTTTATCTTATGCTCTATGGACTATATGCTATTGATCCACCCTTGTGACATCTCCGTGGATATATTCCACATATTTTGACCCTACCTGGGGTGTCACAGTTGTGTGCCTAAGAAAGGTGGAATAACCGTTGTTCCCAATGAAAACAACGAGTCGATTCCTACTCGAGTTGTCACGGGTTGGCGAGTTTGAATATACTATAGCAAGCTCAATGATGCCACTCGTAAGGATCATTTTCCTCTTCCATTCTTGGATCAAATGCTCGAGCGTTTAGCGGGTAATGACTACTATTGCTTCTTAGACGGTTTCTCCGGGTATTTTCAAATTCCTATCGATCCAGAAGACCAAGAGAAAACCACATTCACTTGTCCTTATGGAATATTTGCTTATAAAAGAATGCCTTTCGGCTTATGTAATGCTCCTGGGTCTTTCCAAAGGTGTATGACGGCTATATTCCATGACATGGTTGAAGAAACTATGGAAGTCTTTATGGACGATTTCTCGGTCTATGGTGATTCTTTCTCATCTTGCCTTGCCAATTTAAAACGTATGCTCAAATGGTGTGAAGACACTCGTCTCGTTCTTAATTGGGAAAAATGCCATTTCATGGTAATAGAAGGCATTGTCCTTGGTCATAAAATTTCCAAAGCCGGTTTCAAAGTCGACCGTGCTATAGTTGACGTCATTGCTAAGTTGCATCCACCTACCACCGTCAAAGGAGTTAGAAGTTTTTTGGGTCATGCGGGATTTTATCGTCGTTTCATCCAAGATTTCTCTAAGATAGCTCGACCAATAACTCACCTCTTAGAAAAGGATGCTTCTTTCATATTTTCTCAAGAATGTCTCGATTGTTTCGAACTTCTTAAAGGTAAATTAACTAAGGCACCGGTCTTAGTCTCTCCAAATTGGGAGTTACCTTTCGAGCTCATGTGCGATGCTAGTGATTTCGCGGTTGTAGCGTAATAAGTGTATAAACACTTATCCTTTTACCACTAAAATCAATGAAAAACAAGACCTAATCATGTGTTTAATATCGTAAAAGTCGTAATTACGCGTGGTTTTGTGTTTTTGTGTGACATAGGTACAAAAGATCAAAGGGAAAGAAAACACGGGATTTCACGATCAATTGTTGAAGAAAAGTCAAAGAAAGAGACAAAGTCAAAGTCAAAGACCCAAAAGTGCAAAAATTCCAAAGAAACCAAGATCACGAAAATCGGCAAAAACGACACAGGATTTGAAGAAAAGATCGAGAAGCCAAATATGAGTTCGTTTTTATTGGATTTAATTTAATGAACGCTATTTGGGCTTTGTGGGTCCCACATTTTCTTATTGGGCCCAAAAGCCCAATAGGGCATTTACATTATCTAATTTTGATTCAGAAGTCCAAAACAAAGGCCCAATATTAACTAGCACAAGGGACGGATGGAATTACTTGGGCCTAAGCCCAAGTTCAATAAAAAATTTACAAACGAGACAACTTATGAAATGTGGGAATATGGGCTTTAAAACCCATTAGGTCAAAGTGCAAAACCAAGAGACGGTTTTATGATATAAAGTAAATTTATTTACTTTTGGTCAAAGATTAACACACACATAATTCATTTCGATACATCCAAGATAACTCTTTCTCTCTCCCAAAAAATAACCAGTTTCACCCAAACCCTAATTAACCTAAATATTGGGGGGTTTTATTCATGGCGCGTGAACACACACGCGTTGGTAAATAATTATCAACTTTATCGGAGCTTGGTGATGCTCCTATCTAAATGACGTGGCTTTTTTCCCTGCTCTGATTGGCCAAGACACCTCAATTCCTTTCATCCACCAATAAGGAGAGGCCATATCATCTTTAAACTAGCACAACTAGCACAAGGGATTGCCACGTTGGCGATCTGTGTGCTAGTGAGCTAATTACAGCCACAAGATTAAAGAGAAGAAAGAGAGAGAAGAGATCAACGGTCAAGATGAAGATTCGTGCTCAACAAACCCTCACCAGCAAGCTTTGGGTTTGCCTATTAAACCCCCCAATTATTTTTCAATCTTCATTCCATTTTTTTACTTAAAGTAATTATGTAAAAATAGGTTTAAGTTTAATTGTATTTCTTTTTCATAGTTTTGTAATCAATTTTCAGTTATTAATAAAAAGTTTATTTCAGTTGAATATTATCTTGATTTACTTTATGTTAAAGTTTTACTGCAATTTGTCCTTCATCTATTTTGTTATGATAATATTGATGTTATTTAATTAAGTTAAATAATAGCTTATATTAAATAATATAAGTAATATTTAGAAAAATTTATCCCCACTGGGTAAATTAAATATTAGTTTGCCAGTTTGAGTTTTATGGTGGATTCCTGGCTTTTATGTTCAAGAAAGACGGTTTGGGTTAGTGGTTCGAAATAGGTAAGCTGTTGGTGGTGTTTGGTTCGAAGGTGGTGTTGATTCGGGTTAATAGGTAGCTTAGCGCTAACCTACTTCATCAACGGTTTCATCAACTAAAGGTAAAGCTCACTTTTTAATTTCTAAATCTTTAGTTTTATTTTTTTTATTATCTGCTTGATTTAGGTTTGCTATCTTTAGTCTGCTAAAATGAGTAGTGTTATTTGGTCTGTAAGCTTTGAATTGGTTTATTATCATGTTAAACTTTCTATTAGATTAAGTGAAAGTTTGTTTTGTATTGCTGAAACGTTTTAATAAATCTGTTTTAGATATCTGAAAGTTTGTTTAGGTTGAATTAGAGTTCTGATTTGGTATGCTAGCTAGATTTTTGTTTTTCTGATATATTTGAGATTGATTAGCTGTTATTAATTGTTTTTCTATACTGATTTATCAAGCAGATCCAAATGATTTGTTGGGTTGGCTGTGAAACTAAAGTGTGAGCTCCAAAAATTTACTTTCCAAAAAATATTTATAAAAAATATGCTCATTGCAGGTCTCGAGTAGGTCTCGAACTCGAGACCTGCCTTTCACACTGCCCACGCTCCAACCAACTGAGTTGTGGTATCTTTTTGTTTATTTACTATCTTAAGAACTATTTAAACCTTTCATTTTGGACTGTCAGTTTAATTAAGTAATAGATTATTTAGTTTTAAAAGTAAATTAAATTTATATTACTTAGTTTTATTAATAAAAAAATTGTTCAATTAAAATTTTGTAAAAAGTATTAGTTAAAATAGAATAATATAAAAAAATATAAAAAAAATTAGTTTTACACTTTTAGATTAAATTTGGCATTTACATTTTAGAATAATTTTGCATTTACGTTTTTGGCATTTTAATATTTTTGCATTTGTCCTTTTATTTTTCGCTTTGCATTGTACTAATTCTCGTTTAAATTTAATTGTGCATTTTAATTTCGTTCTTTGTGATCTTTACTTGCGGTAATTGCACATTGTTTTAGATTAGTAAGTATTTACGTATTCATAGTATTATTTTTATCTTTTTCCGTGCATTCAAGTAACATAAAAACCAAAAATATATCTTAACCAAAAACGAATAAATCTTGTGAATTATTTGAGTTCAATTCGAGACGATTTGAGGAACGATAAATAGACTTTAAAAAGAATTGCAAAATTTAGATATTAAATTGGCGCCGTTGCCGCTTCGCTCGTTAAGATTGACGATTTTTGTGAGAAGATTTAGATTTTGGGATCCGTTCACTTTTGAACGTTACTTTTCTTGTTAAAAAAATCAAAAACATATGAAAAATCAAAAACTTAAAAATAAAAAAAAATAAAAATCATCAAAAGCAAACTCTCTCCTAAATTTGCAACAAAAAAATTAAAAAATCCAAACGTAATACTTTTCCTAAACTATTACACCAAAAATATTAAGTATTATTGTTATTTTTCTTATTTCGATTTCTTTCGTTTTTTATTGTGAATATATATTTTTCTAAAAAATACAAAAAGATTTTTCTTTTACTATAAGATATTACGTATACGAAATTTAATACACAATATTTCAAAAGTATTGCCGAGGCATTACACCGTATTTGGAGGCGTTCCGGTTCCTTATACGTGTATCGATCAAACAAAAATAAAGGCAAAAATAGATAAATACTTTCGTTAAGCAATAATTCGAAAAATACGAACTTTAAGGTGAATAGAAAGGCGACGTTCTATAAAAGGCCGTCTAAGGGAAGCTAGGTACTTAAGTGCTTCGCGCCACCTCATTCCCCCCGTTCACTTGTAAGTATTTTGAGAAGGAAGGCTAATCGAGGGTTTTGCCACCCAAGTAGTATTACATATATATCTTTTGTAGCTTTTTAATATTGAACCTCGAGTGGGATAATCCCTTTCCTCTCAAAGTCGACCGAGGTATCCTACCTCATTCCTCGAGTTTAGTTGTATGCGCACTCGCACGCGTGCACACATACCGAGTGGTGTACCAAATACTTCTAATTCTTCCAAAAAGAAGAAGAAGAACAAAAAGACCGTCAATCAAGCCGATCCCAAGAATCGAGCTTTGAACAACACGATGGCAACGGATAATCGACCAATGATTGAGATTTTACAATCTCACGTTGAAGGAAATGATGACGCGATTGTGGTGTCGGATATTCGAGCGATTATTTTTGAACTAAAAACGGGTTTTATTCAAATGGTTTCAGCTACACCATTTTTAGGCCGTACTCATGATGACCCACACGCTCATATAAAATGTTTCATACAATTGGCAAACACCGTCAAATATAATGGGGTGCCACAAGAGGCCATTCGTTTACTCCTCTTTCCTTTTTCCCTCGAGGGACAAGCCCGTATTTGGCTTAATAAGCAATCACCCCAAAGTATTCTTACATGGGCGGATTTAGAGACCAAGTTCATTAACTACTTTTTCCGACAATCACGGACCACCTCTTTAAGGAATGACATCATTACCTTTGAAAAAAATATGGGGAAACGTTTAGTGAGTCTTGCTACCGTTTTAAGGAGCTTTTACGAAAATGTCCACAACATGGTTTTACAAAAGTGTATCAAATCAATACGTTTTACAATGGTTTAACTCTTAATGACCAAGACCCACTTAATAGTGCCACGTGGGGTAATATTCTTGTGAAATCCATGAACGAGGCTTGGGAAATAATTGAAAACAAGGCAAAAGTTCAAACCAAGAGTGTAAGGGCTATTATGGCTAGTGCTAGTACTAGTGAGACTGACAAGAAAATTGACGCGCTTACTTCAATCATGACCGACCTTGCTTTACATGTTAAGAACAATGTGCAGGTAAATGCCTTAAAAGAGACTTGTGAAACGTGTGAAACTTGTGGTGGTCACATTTGTACTATAATTGTGACCAGGTTTACAATTAACAACAAGAAGTTTATGCTTATAAAAACAATGAAAATGAACGGGTTCATCTCAAACCCAATGTTGATGTTAACCATTTGTCTTATAAGTCTAATAACTATTTGGCTCCCCCGGGTTTCGTAAAACCAAGGTCCGCAACGGGGTAATTTTCAAGGGAATTGAAATACAAGGGGTTTTAATCAAAATCAGGGGAATTTTCAAGAGCAAAACCAAGGGTTTAATAATGAAAATCAAGGATTTAATAACCAAGGTTTTCAAAATCAAGGTTTTAATCAAGGTTTTCAAAATTATAATCCAAACCAAGGTTTTCCTAATCAAGGGTTTCACAATCAAGGGTATAATCAAATGAACATGCATAATCCTCAAATGGACTTGGTTCTACAAAAATTAACCGAACATGAGCGAACTATGAAAGAGATGCAAGAATCGACCGATAGGAAATTTATGAAAATGCATCAAACCCTTCGTCCCCAAGGTGCCCTCCCTTCTTACACTGTGACCAATCCTAGGGCTAACGTTAATGCCATCACTACTAGGAGTGGTAAGACCACCGAAGAACCTTCTTATTCCCCACCTAACCAAGGACCCGAGATTCCTTCTACTTCTACCAACCCTCCTTCACCTTCTACTTGTGAGATACCACCCTTAATGCCTTCGTCTACACCTTATGTTCCACCTTTACCTCAATCTTATACCACACCTTCGGTTCCCAAACCGGTTCCTTCACCTTCCATTTCTACCCCTCCTTCACCAAAGGATGTGAGTCAGCAATCCACTCTAATGCCTTCATCTCAACCCAATATACTTATCCCTCAAGGTTGAGGAAAGAGAAATTAAAGAATAAGGATGATATTCAAGTTTCAAACTTCCTAAAAATGTTCAAACAATTGAATTTTAATATCACCTTTGTCGAGGCTCTCGCTCACATGCCTAAGTATGCTATGTTGGAAATTCACTTTATGTGACGACATTTAAGAATTCCCATTAGTTATCATAGTCACACACGCTTAGACTAGACTAGGAACGTTGTATAGTTTAAGTAGCGTGTGTGACTATACATACCCCTCCTAGGCTTCCAAGGAGGGGTGTTGCTTGTGTTTCTTTCTAATTTTAATACATTTTCTATTTTCACACACTCAACCTTTCTCTCTCAACTCAACAATGGCTTCCACTACCATCTACCACCCTACTAGACCACCGGATTAGCAAATAGCAAATCCACAATTGGCATCAGAGCCTCGGTTCCATCCTTGGATCGTGTTTTTTGTTTCGATTTGGTGGTCTAAATATTTTTTTTGGGTCCGATGTGTTAATCTTATTGTCACGTCTTGTTCTTTGTTGTCACGTTGGTTATATTTTTTATAACACTCTGTCTAAAAAGTCCTTTTTTTACACAGTCCATCATGTCTATAGTCTTTTGTCCATCATAACAGTCAAATATGGGTTCACGTCACAAATCATGGTCATATGATACGTTGCATTTTGTCCAACTTTTTGGTCTGGTCAAAACTCATATCTGCTATCGTTTCTTGTAAATGGTATTCTTTGTGACTGGGTGTTAATTAGTGTGCTCAAAAGTGACATTTCATGCTTTCAAAATTCAAAGTTTACATATCTATTTAACAGAAATTGGTTTATTCTGGTAATTTTTTTATGAAGATGAGCCCAGAATAAACATGCTCCTGAAAATATGGGAAAAGTACTTTTGGATAAGCTTTTTGAGATGGTAACATTCAGATCGTAATATTGCGATCGCAAAAACCATTGGTTTCTACATTGCGATCGAATATTCCGATGGAACACTTTCGGTGCTTTCCGATGGAACGCATTCCGATGGAACGCATTCCGATGGAACTCATTCCGATGGAACGCATTCCGATGGAACGCATTACGATGGAACTCATTCCGATGGAACGCATTCCGATGGAACGCAATCCGATGGAACGCAATCCGATGAGGTTTTGAAAACATTGCGCTGGCTAACAAAAAACATTGCGATAGGTTTACATGTTGACTTTGCGATGGATTTCAGAAATTATCCCGATGGATAAAAGCTTTTGAGGACTCTAACAGTGAACCAAAAACTTGACCAGTACCACCACTTTTACATTTCAACCGCCAACCTTATTTCTCCCCAACACCATAACTAATCTTAATCCCCTCGTCACCTAACCCATCTATAATCGTAACAAGACTCGAATCTATATCAAAAATCATAATACAGTAAATCTCAGATTCGTTCTATCACATAAAAGATCTTTATAGATCTTGATTGTTTGAACAAAAGTCATCATAGATTCGTGTTTGGGTTTAAACCAAATATTAATATCCGAAAATTAAATAAAGATCCATAACAAACTTGTTATGATCATTATTTTGTTTCGTTTCATTAATCAAACACCAACATGCACTCAAAAATAACCTATCCGAGACCACTTATTTGATCTTGACGCAATAACTTCGTGGCTACATGTTTGTATGTGGCTGATTTGAAGCAAACAAAAATTAAAAACATTGGCTAGCTTTTTGATTTGAATGATCTTAATTAGATTGGGTTTGTTTATGTGAATGATTTTATGCAATCAATGATGTCGAGATTTTTATTGATGGATTGGTTTTAGTCCTGTGTTTTTGGCTGATTAGGTGAGTGATGGGGGTGGATACAAAAGGGCGGATTAAACGAGATGGGGATGGAGATTTGGTTGGGGATGAGTGGAGTTTGGTGAGGGACGGAGTTTACAATGGAAGGAGAGTTTTTCTGTTGTGACTGCGTTATCTAAAATGATTAGGGTTTACCTAATCTTTAGGTGGAGTGTTATATACCATATGATGGACCAGGTTTTTTAACAATGACTTGGGCCTTGGACTCGTTTTTTTAATGCATTTGATATGGGTCGTGTGAATTTATTCAATACACACAACTTTTTAACACAAATTTTTATTTTTGTAAAAATTTTGTGTGTATTAAGTTTTACTTCGGTCATCATCGGGACGAGACAACTAGTGACGTGACAACGTGACGAGACAAATGTGACAAAATTTATTTGACGAGAACAAGAAAAATTTGGGTATATTTTTAGTGACTACAGATTTTGTTTGATCGGGTATAAATTATGTGAACATGGAGACGGATTTTTCGAAGGCGTGAACTTATTTTATCTTTCAAATATAACTTGCTCGTGCTTAATCTTAGATTGACGACTTAGTTATCTAGTTTCCGGGTTCGGGGTGGTTGGTTGATGACTCGGATAACTATCACTTAAAGTGGTTACATTGTTGTACTCAGTGTCACGCGCTTAGTCGACGTGGATAATTTCAAGAGGTGTTGTGCTTATAGACTTCTTCAGTGATGCATTCAGTACTTAGAGATTTCTCCATCGTTCTTCATTCAACAATAGTGCAAGCTTAAGTCACAAGATCGAAGGATTTTTATTCAGCTTCATGTTTGATGTATCTGGTTCATTCTATCAGTGGTCACTTCAAATTGCTTTCAAGTGGGTTGGTAAAGTTGGCCATGGAGAGTTTATGAGTAGAGATTATCGATCAACAGCTGATTCTCACAAAATATATAATTCAACTTATTTATTATTCTCACGAGTTTTCAGGTACATGTGCGTACGATTTGTTGATGGTTCCGAGTTTCGAAACCATCAAGGGGGAAGAAGAAGACACATTGAACGCACAACGAGTACACGTGATGAACTTCATACCTTCTTTTGATTTGAAGACATTCCGGGATGACATTTGTCATAGCCGTAGAGAAAATCAGTGTTTTAACTCGTGGCGTTATCAATCTCTAAACGGTACACTACTGATTCGATGTTTAATTGTTTGGTTGTTGCAATTATTCATCATCATTATCCTATATGCATTCTCGGGACTTAATTGACTCTGGTGCATCTCCGGAAGAAGATATGTGCATTTCCGGGACTTAATTGACTCTGGTGTTACGATGTCAACTTCATGAATGGGATAAAGTGTCTACTTTAGTATTTGAGCTTCATAATTGGGATTGATTTACTTTCTTTAACTATGTGGGGGAAGAAATGTCTTGATTCTTTCTGGTATGCATAACTTGAACTCTCAGGGGGAAGAAAAATTCAGAAGAATTATTCAAGCGTGAGAAGAAAAGTTGTTGATATACTTGGTGTAGCCCTTACTTTCAATCCCTCTTAGCAACGTTATCATGTTATATGATGGGATTTTCTTGTTAGATTTCGTTGTGCGCTTAATCATTCTAAGCTTTATTGAAAGCTTTGAAGTTGCTTACGAGGATTGTCGGATTAGGGGGAAGCTATTTAAAAGCTTCTACATCAAGTCTATGTTGCATGAATTAGGGGGAAGTTAATTCAGAAGCTTCTCCTTAACCAGAAGTATATGGATTACTTAGCTCGTGCCGTTATAGTATTTCTTCTACAAGTTACTTTAAAGATGAGTCGTTTTGAAGACGAAGGCCTCAGAAGACTTCATCAGCATTGGACGCTTCATGAAAGCTCTTGTTCTTAATCATTATGTACTTGTTAGGAAAAATATTGTAAGGAATTCTACACGTCTTCCCATGGGGGAAGATTGTTGGAAATTCACTTTATGTGACGAAATTTAAGAATTCCCATTAGTTATCATAGTCACACACGCTTAGACTAGAGTAGGAACGTTGTATAGTTTAAGTAGCGTGTGTGACTATATATACCCCTCCTAGGCTTCCAAGGAGGGGTGTTGCTTGTGTTTCTTTCTCATTTTAATACATTTTCTATTTTCACACACTCAACCTTTCTCTCTCAACTCAACAATGGCTTCCACTACCATCGACCACCCTACTAGACCACCGGATTAGCAAATAGCAAATCCACATGCTAAAATGTTTAAGGACCTTTTAAGTGATAAGGAAGAATTGCTCGATATTGCCAATACCCAATTGAATGATAATTGTTCCGCGGTTCTTTTGAGAAAATTACAAGTTAAGTTAGGAGATCCCGGTCGATTCCATATTCCTTGCAATTTTCCGGGTGTTGAGAATTGTATGGCCTTGGCGGATCTCGGAGCGAGTATCAATATTATGCCATTGTCCGTGTAGAAACAATTATCTCTACCCGAGCTAGTCCCCACTCGTATGACCTTGGAATTAGCTAACCGTTCGGTTGCTTATCCGGTGGGTATAGTCGAGGATGTTTTCGTAAGAGTCGACAAATTCACTTTTCCCGACGATTTCGTTGTAGTCGACTATGAGATGGATCCCCGTGTTCCCTTAATTGTGGGACGACCCTTCTTGAGGACCGGACGTACATTGATTGATGTAGACGCAGGTGAGCTTATCATGAGGGTCGGGGATGATAAAATCGTCTTTAACATGGGTAAACTTTCCAAACTTCCCGATGAGCCCGAATATGTGAATTACATCGATGTGCTCGACGAAGCATATGAAGAACATTTTCACCACGCTTGTAAGAACGGGATTTCTCATTTACCTCATGTTGAGAAAGTAGCTTCTATTGCTCCATCATTGACTCCATTTGGAGAAAGTGACTTTCTTTTACAAGAATTTGAAGCAAGTTTAGGGGATGTGGACTTAATATATGACGATTCTCCCACCGATTGGGAAGAATACATTCGTACCATTGAGAGACTTCTCAATGAGTACCATATTTCTCCACCTACTCCTAAGGAAGTTACAAACGATGATCCAAATTCAACTAAGCCTTCCATCGACAATCCACCGGATTTAGAGCTTAAGGATTTACCGTCTCATTTAGAATATGTTTTCTTAGAAGACGATGATTAGTTACCCGTCACTATTGCTAAGGACTTAAAAGAGGATGAAAAATCTCGACTTATCGAAGTGCTTAAGAATCATAAGAAAGAAATTGCTTGGAAAATCTCTGACATCCGCGAAATTGATCCTAACTTTTGCACTCGTAAAATTCTCATGGAAGATAACTTTAAACCCGCAATCCAAAATCAAAGAAGGGTAAATCCAAAAATTCATGAAGTCATTAAGAAAGAAGTTATCAAACTTCTAGATGCCGGCATGATTTACCCTATTTCGGATTCGCCATGGGTTAGTCCCGTCCATTGTGTGCCTAAGAAAGGTGGAATAACCGTTGTTCCCAATGAAAACAACGAGTTGACTCCTACTCGACTCGTAACGGGTTGGCGAGTTTGCATAGACTATCGTAAGCTCAATGATGCCACTCGTAAGGATCATTTTCCTCTTCCTTTCATAGATCAAATGCTCGAGCGTTTAGCGGGTAATGACTACTATTGCTTCTTAGATTGTTTCTCCGGATATTTTCAAATCCCTATCGATCCAAAAGACCAAGAGAAAACCACATTCACTTGTCCTTATGGAACATTTGCTTACAAAAGAATGCCTTTCGGATTTTGCAATCCTCTCGGGACTTTCCAAAGGTGTATGATGGCTATATTCCATGACATGGTTGAAGAAACTATGGAAGTCTTTATGGACGATTTCTCGGTCTATGGTGATTCTTTCTCTCGGTCTTAATTGGAAAAAATGCCATTTCATGGTAAAAGAAGGCATCGTCCTTGATCATAAAATTTATAAAGCCGGTATCGATGTCGACTGTGCTAACGTTGACGTCATTACTAAGTTGCCTACACCTACCACCGTCAAAGGAGTTAGGAGTTTTTTAGGTCATGCGGGATTTTATCGACGTTTCATTCTAGATTTTTCTAAGATAGCTTGACCAATGAATCATCTCTTAGAGAAGGATGCTCCTTTCATCTTTTCTCAAGATTGTCTCGACTCTTTGGAACTACTTAAAGGTAAATTAACTAAGGCACCGGTCTTAGTCTCTCCAAATAGGGAGTTACCTTTCGAGCTCATATGCGATGCTAGTAATTTCGCGGTAGGAGCGGTTTTAGGTCAACAAGTTAACAAACACTTCCAACTTATCCATTATGCTAGTAAGACAATGACTGGGGCTCAATTGCATTATACCACTACCGAAAAAGAGCTTTTAGCCGTAGTGTATGCTTTTGAGAAATTTCGCCCCTATCTTCTGCTTTCCACTACCATCGTTTACACCGACCATTCTGCCTTAAAATACTTGTTGACCAAGCAAGATGCTAAACCGAGACTCCTTCGTTGGGTTTTGCTCCTACAAGAATTTAAAATCGAAATTCGTGATAAAAAGGGAGCGGAAAACCTAGCCGCGGATCATCTTAGTAGACTCGAGGATCCTTATCAAGGGGAACTTCCAAATCAAGAGATTAATGAATCTTTTCCCCCTTGAGACCTTAATGTCTATTAATTCCAATCTTGACGATACCCCATGGTTTGCGGACATTGCAAACTATTTGGCGGGTGGTGTTCTTATCGAAGGGTTATCATCCCAACAAAAGAAAAAATTCTATAAGGATGTTAAGCACTATTATTGGGACGACCCTTATCTTTTCAAGCAATGTGCGGATCTTATCATTCGTAGGTGTGTTGATGGGCCGACGGCTTTACAAATCCTTGAAGCTTGCCACAAAGGACCCACCGGTGGTCACTTTGGTCCTAACTACACCGCTAAGAAAGTTTTCGACTCCGGATTCTATTGGCCCACCATTTATCATGACGCTCATGTAATGGTTAAGCATTATGATGCTTGCCAAAGACAAGGCAAGATCACACATAAAGATGAGATGCCTCAAAATTTCATCCAAGAGTGTGAAATCTTTGACGTATGGGGCATCGACTTTATGGGGCCATTTCCATCATCCAAAAGGAACAAGTACATCCTCGTAGCTGTTGACTAGGTATCAAAATGGGTCGAATCAAAGGCTTTACCTACTAACAATACGAGGGTGGTTGTGAACTTCTTGAAACAATTGTTTGCTCGATTCGGTGTGCCTCGTGCTATTATTAGTGATCACGGGACTCATTTTTGCAATGATCAATTCGCACGAGTCATGGCTGACTATGGTCTCAATCACCAAATTTCCACCACGTATCATCCACAAACTAATGGTCAAGCCGAGGTTTCCAACCGTGGACTTAAGCAAATCTTAGAGCGTACCGTGGGAGAGCATCGTGCCTCATGGGCCGATAAATTAGATGATGCTTTGTGGGCTTTCCGTACCGCTTATAAGACACCTATATGTTGTACTCCTTATCGCCTTGTGTACGAAAAGGCATGCCACCTCCCCATTGACTTGGAGCATAAGGATTATTGGGCCTTAAAATGGGCTAATTTTGACATAAACAAAGCTGATGATCTTAGGAAAATCCAACTCAGTGAACTTAATGAACTTAGGAATGAGGCTTATGAGAATTCATTGGTCTACAATGAGAAGACTAAGATCATTCATGATTCCAAGATTAAGAACCGAGAGTTCCACATTGGTGCTCAAGTTTTACTCTTTAACTCTCGGTTGAAAATCTTTTCGGGTAAACTTAAGAGCCGTTGGTCCGGTCCATTCACCGTGGCCCAAATCTTCCCTTATGGCACCATTGATTTATCTCAACCCAATGGGCCCAAATTTAAGGTGAATGGCTAACGGGTTTAGTTGTACTTTAGAGAGGACATCTCTCACGAGATGATTCCATCCCTCTCCACGTTTCCCTTGCATTAATTCGGGAAATCGAGTCGAGCTAGAGACTCGTGATAAATAAATCAAGCATCGTTTAACTAGGTTAGATTTTTACCTTTTACACCCTTTCCACCCTTTTTCACCTTCACCCATTTCCACCAATAAGTGTAGGGGGAGCCAAGTAGGTTGTGTTTTGTGATGTTGTACAGGGATGTATGCTTTAATGATCCACTTTTGGTACCTTTGAAGAACCGTGTTATTGTGATCCCGTGTTCCGTATACCCGGTTTCTCCGATTCGTTTTTGCTATCGTGATTCAATTTTGTATATAAATAAAACGCGAAAAATTGATCACTTTAGTTGTCTCTTCCTTAGCAAGATTTAAACAACATACTCAATGTCCTAAGTGTATGGGAGTTTATTCCCACATGCTTAAAACATTGAGGGCAGTGTTTATCTTAAGTGTAGGGGGACTTCTATCGAATTTTAGTGGGCTTTTCCATGAATTTGACCTCATTTAACCGGAAAATTTAATTTTTCAACGTTTTTCAAATTTTTTATCTATTTTGGCCTCGTAGTATTTTTCATTTATTTTCTTTTATTTTCTTTCCTTTTGTCATCACATCATGTATATATTCCATTTCAACAATAAAGTTAAAAATAAATAAATAAATAAAATGGTTTTAACAAGTTTAGATATCTTTGATATAGTAGGCCCATCATGAAAATGTTGACTCAACCCGAGTTTACTTATCCAAGTTTACTCTAGCTAGTATCCCTAACCATATGGACCTTAATTGGTTTATTAGGCTAAGCATCCACGAGTCTCATTCCTTGAGATTTTAAATTGTGGAGAACGAGAGATGATAGAGTTGATAATAAGTTTAAGGGTTAATTCTTGCTTATATGAGTTTTTGTTGCTCTTTCTTCCCGCTTGTATATTTAATTGCTTAATAAATGAAGATTTTTGCGGTGTAGATTCGATATCTTAGATCTTAGCCAAATCTTTTACCTCCTTGTAATTAAAGCATGAACACATTGAGGATGTCAGCGTTGTGGACTTCCGACTAAGGTGGCTCATAACCACTAAGTAGGAGGTATTAAGACCATGGGACCGCGGAATTTGGCCTAATATATATATCACAAATAAAGAAAGAATAAGATTAAAACATGACCTCAAGGAGCCTTAGGGTGTGGGGCATGTAGCACGAACCTTGTCATTAGAGCCTTAGGGTGTATGGCATGGTAAGTGTTGAATAAAAATTGATCTATAATCAATTCCCTTGTTTATGGTTCAAGGAGCCTTAGGGTGTGGACCATAGATGAGGAGCAGTTTTTACATCTTAAAGAGCCTAAAGGGTATATGATGTGAACTTGCTGAACTCCACATAAAGTCTACATGACTTTGGAGGAAATAATAAGTAGTACTATTGGCCAAATTTCAGATCAGGGAATTTATTGCCCAAATGGTGTTAAATTATCCTTGATGTGGGCTTACTTTAGTGACAACGTTTTTTAGGACGAGGTTAGGTTCTGAGTGTCGGGTTTGCACCATTTTGCCTTCATTTTTGGACTAAAGATTATTAAATAAGTCAAATGAGCCTACGGGTGAATGACAATCTTTAAAATCTAGAGATACAACTTAGGAATTGGAGAAAGAGTATTACACAATTGTCTTATATAAGTGGTTTTAACTTGAGAACTTATGGTAAACAATGATCTTGTTTTTAAGCTTGGTATGAGGAACGTGAAACTTGAGGGTGATAAACTTTCATGACACCAAAGCCCTAATGTAAGTCTTAGATTTCTTTACGAGTTTCTTCCATAACACGATTTCAAGTAAAGTGAAAATTGTTATAACTTTTGTTTCCTTTAATAAAGTTTTTATCTTTTTATCGTTCTTTAGTAGTAATAGTGTATCGTAATAAAGGCCAAGATGGGTTAATTATGGGGAAAGTGATTTCGTGGTTGGAGCGTAATAAGTGTATAAACACTTATCCTGTTACCACTAAAATCAATGAAAAACAAGACCTAATCATGTGTTTAATATCGTAAAAGTCGGAATTACGCGTGGTTTTATGTTTTTGTGTGAAATAGGTACAAAATATCAAAGGGAAAGAAAACACGGGATTTCACGATCAATTGTTGAAGAAAAGTCAAAGAAAGAGACAAAGTCAAAGTCAAAGAACCAAAAGTGCAAAAATTCCAAAGAAACCAAGATCACGAAAATCGGCAAAAACAACACGGGATTTGAAGAAAATATCGAGAAGCCAAACATGAGTTTGTTTAGTAGATTTAATTTAATGAAGGTTATTTGGGCTTTGTGGGTCCCATATTTTCTTATTGGGCCCAAAAGCCCAATAGGGGATTTACATTATCTACTTTTGATTCATAAGTCCAAAACAAAGGCCCAATATTAACTAGCAGAAGGGACGGATGGAATTACTTGGGCCTAAGCCCAAGTTTAATAAACAATTTACAAACAAGACAAGTTATGAAATGTGGGAATATGGGCTTTAAAACTCATTAGGTCAAAGTGCAAATCCAAGAGACGGTTTTATGATATAAAGTAAATTTATTTACTTTTTGTCAAAGATTAACACACACATAATTCATTTCGATACATCCAAGATAACTCTTTCTCTCTCCCAAAAAATAACCAGTTTCACCCAAACCCTAATTAACCTAAATATTGGGGGTTTTTGATTCGTGGCGCGTGAACACACACGCGTTGGTAAATAATTACCAACTTTATCGGAGCTTGGTGATGCTCCTATCTAAATGATGTGGCAGTTTTCCCTGCTCTGATTGGCCAAGACACCTCAATTCCTTTCAACCACCAATAAGGAGAGGCCATATCAGCTATAAACTAGCACAACTAGCACAAGGGATTGCCACGTTGGCGATCCGTGTGCTAGTGAGCTAATTACAGCCGCAAGATTGAAGAAATAGAGAGAAGAGATCAACAGTCAAGATGAAGATTCGTGCTCAACAAACCCTCACCAGCATGCTTATGGTTTGCCTATAAAACCCCCAATTATTTTGTAATCTTCATTCCATTTTTTTTACTTAAAATTATTATGCAAAAATAGGTTTAGGTTTAATTGTATTTCTTTTTCATAGTTTTGTAATCAATTTTCAGTTATCAATAAAAAGTTTATTTCAGTTGGATATTATCTTGATTTACTTTCTATTAAAGTTTTACTGCAATTTGTCCTTCATCTATTTTGTTATGATAATATTAATGTTATTAAATTAAGTTAAATAATAGCTTACATTAAATAACATAAGTAATATTTGGAAAAATTTATCCCCACTGGGTAAATTAAATATTACTTGGTTGGTTCGAGTTTTATGGTGGATTCGTGGCTTTTATGTTCGAGAAAGACGGTTTGGGTTAGTGGTTCGAAATAGGTAAGTTGTTGGTGGTGTTTGGTTCGAAGGTGGTGTTGACTCGGGTTAATAGGTAGCTCAGCGCTAACCTACTTCGTCAACAATTTCATCAACTGAAGGTCAAGCTCACTTTTTAATTTCTAAATCTTTAGTTTTATTTGTTTTTATTATTTGCTTGATTTAGGTTTGTTATGTTTAGTCTGCTAAAATGAGTAGTGTTATTTGGTCGTTAAGCTTTGAATTGGTTTATTCTCATGTTAAACTTTCTATTAGATTAAGTGGAAGTTTGTTTTGTATTGCTGAAACGTTTTAATAAATCTGTTTTATATATATGATAGTTTGTTTAGCTTGAATTATAGTTCTGATTTGGTCTGCTAGCTAGATTTTGTTTTCTGATATATTTGAGATTGATTTGCTGTTATTAATTGTTTTTCTATACTAATTTAACAAGCAGATCCAAATGATTTGTTGGGTTGGCTGTGAAACTAAAGTGTGAGCTCCAAAAATTTACTTTCCAAAAAATATTTATAAAAAATCTGCTCATTGCAGGTCTCAAACTCGAGACTTGCCTTTCACACTGCCCATGCTCCAACCTTTACTTAAACCTTTCATTTTGGACTGTTAGTTTAATTAAGTAATAGATTATTTAGTTTTAAAAGTAAATTAAATTTATATTACTTAGTTTTATTAATAAAAAAATTGTTTAGTTAAAATTTTGTAAAAAGCATTAGTTAAAATTGAATAATATAAAAAAATAAAAAAATTAGTTTTACACTTTTAGATTAAATTTGGCATTTACATTTTAGAATAATTTTGCATTTACGTTTTTGGCATTTTAATATTTTTGCATTTGTCCTTTTATTTTTCGCTTAGCATTGTAGTAATTCACGTTTAAATTTAATTATGCATTTTAATTTCGTTCTTTGTGATCTTTACTTGCGGTAATTCCACTTTGTTTTAGATTAGTAAGTATTTACGTATTCATAGTATTATTTTTATCTTTTTACGTGCATTCAAGTAACATAAAAACCAAAAATATATCTTAACAAAAAACGAATAAATCTTGTGAATTATTTGAGATCAATTCGAGACGATTTGAGGAACGATAAATAGACTTTAAAAAGAATTTCAAAATTCAGATATTAGAGCAGTTTTAGGTCAACGAGTGAACATACACTTCCAACCAATCCATTATGCTAGCAAGACAATGACGGGGGCTCAATTGCATTATACCTCTACCGAAAAAGAGCTTTTAGCCGTATGCTTTTGAGAAATTACGCCCCTATCTTGTGCTTTACACCACCATCGTTTACACCGATCATTCCGCCTTGAATACTTGTTGACCAAGCAAGATGCTAAACCGAGACTCCTTCGTTAGGTTTTGCTCCTTCAAGAATTTAAAATTGAAATTCGTGATAAAAAAGGAGCGGAAAACCTAGCCGCGGATCATCTTAGTAGACTCGAGGATCCTTATCAAGGGGAACTTCCTAATCAAGAGATTAATGAGTACTTTCCCCATGAGGCCTTAATGTCTATTAACTCCAATCTTGACGATGCCCCATGGTTTGCGGACATTGCAAACTATTTAGCGGGTGGTGTTCTTATGGAAGTGTTAACGTCCCAACAAAAGAAAAAAATTCTTTAAGGATATTAAACACTACTATTGGGACGACCCTTACCTTTTCAAACAATGTGCGGATCTTGTCATTCGTAGGTATGTTGATGGTCCGACAGCTTTACTAATCCTAGAAGCTTGCCAAAAAGGACCCACCGGTGGTCACTTTGGTCCTAACTATACCGCGAAGAAAGTTTTTGACTCCGAATTCTATTGGCCCTCCATTTATCATGACGCTCATGAAATGGTTAAACATTGTGATGCTTGCTAAAGACAAGGCAAGATCACACATAAACATGAGATGCCTCAAAATTTCATCCAAGAATATGAAATCTTTGACGTATGGGGCATCGACTTTATGGGGCCATTTCCATCGTCCAAAGGGAATAAGTAAATCCTCGTAGCCTTTGACTACGTATCTAAATGGGTTGAAGCAAAGGCATTACCTATGAACGATGTGAGGGTGGTTGTGAACTTTCCGAAACAATTATTTGCTCGATTCGGTGTTCCTCATGCTATCATTAGTGAGCGCGGTACTCATTTTTGCAATGATCAATTTGCTCGAGTCATGGCTAAGTATGTTGTCAATCACCGTATTTCCACCGCGTATCATCCACAAACTAATGGTCAAGCCGAGATCTCTAACCGTGGACTTAAATGAATCTTAGAGCGTACTGTGCGAGAGCATCGTGCCTCATGCGCCGATAAGTTAGATGATGCTTTGTGGGCTTTCTATACCGCTGATAAGACACCTATAGGTTGTACTCCTTATAGCCTTGTGTACGGAAAGGCTTGCCACCTCCCCATTGATTTGGAGCATAAGGCTTATTGGGCCTTGAAATGGGCTAATTTTGATATCAACAAAGCCGGTGATCTTAGGAAAATCCTACTCAATGAACTCAATGAATTAAGGAATGAGGCTTATGAAAACTCTTTGATCTATAAGGAAAAAACTAAGCTCATTCATGACTCCAAGATTAAGAACCGAGAGTTTCACATAGGTGATCAAGTTTTACTCTTTAACTCTCGGTTGAAAATCTTTCTGGAAAAGTTAAGAGCCATTGGTCCGGTCCATTCACCGTTGCCAAAATCTTCCCTTATGGCACCATTGAGTTATCTCAACCACATGGGCCAAACTTTAAGGTGAATGGACAACGTGTTAAGTTGTACTTTGGTGAGGACATCTCTCATGAGATGATTCCATCCCTCGCCACGTTTCCCATGAATTGGTTCTGGGTCGAGTCAGGCTCGTGACTCGGTTAACAAAAACAAGCGCTTCTCGGGAGGCAACCCGATGATCTATCCTTTTTACCGTTTTCATAATAAGTGTAGGGGGAGCCACGTAGGTGTTTGTTGTCTTGTTTCTTATGATGTGCAGGGATTAAAGCTTTCAAAGAGCCACTTTTGTTGATATTTGATGACCCATGATCCTGTGTACCCGTCTTCCCGGTTCTATCCTAAACTTTTGTGATTCAATATTTCATATCTTATATGTTGACATTGAAATCACTATAGTCGTCTCTTCCTTAGCAAGATTTAAACAGAGTGCACAATGTCCTAAGTGTAGGGGAGTTTACTCCCACATGCTTTAACATTGAGGAAAATGTTTATATCAAGTGTTGGGGGGACTTCTATCGAATTTAATTGGGCTTTTTTATGAATTTGTCCTCATTTTAACCGGAAAATTTAATTTTTCGACGTTTTTCAAAATTTTTGATCTATTTTGGCCTAGTAGTATTTTAATTTATTTTCTTTCCTTTTGTCATTGCATCGTATGTATATATTTCATTTCAATAATTAAGTCAAAAGAAAAATAAATTAATAAAATGGTTTTAATGAGTTTAGATGTCTTTGATATATTAGGCCCGTCATTAATCTTTTGACTCAACCCGAGTTTACTTATCCAAGTTTACTCTAGCTAGTATCCTTAACATGTTTAAATCAAGTTTTGCTAGGCTTTTATATAGGGAACTTTAAAACGCGAAAGTCTTAACTCTTATGGGTTAAGAACAAGAACTTTTCGCAAGTTCCTATAATTGATCCTAGAAAGTCGTTTATCAATGGAACTTTAAAATGTGAATTCTAAACTTGAAAAAGTCTAAGAAGTTTCAAGATCCTATAGATGACTTGAAAACCCAAAACTTTGAATTAATTGGCTAAGCATCCACGAGTCTCATTCCTTGAGATTTTAAATTGTGGAGAACAAGAGATGATAGAGTCAATTATATGTTTGGTATTCTTTCATGAATTTATGTGAGTTAATTATGAGCTTTTTCTCCCATCGCTTGTTTATAAATATATTTGCAATAAGTAAGGTTGTACGATTTGAAACGTTACTTAGCTTCTACCACAAGATCGTTTAAAAGTTTCTCGGGATTAATTAGAGTTCATAGCCAAGGCATAACTTATTGAAGCGGGATGCGAAGATTGACGAGTCCGAAAAGTCCCTAACAAGGCATGAGGGCTACATTTTGTTGCTAAAGATCCAAAGTGATGTTAAGAATCATTTATCAAAAATCAATATGAAGGATCGAGACACACGACGAAAAGCAAATACTTCCCTAAAGATCATGGAGAAGTCTATCCGAAAATAGCCTAGAAAGGTATGAGGATGAATAGATCCAAGTCCGAAAAGGAGGCGAATCGTTGTATATCAAAATTCCAAATAAAGATTGGATAAAAATGAAGAAGTCGTGGTCCAAGTATGAAGAATCTCTCAAAAACATCAAGTGAAGAAATTCCTATTATGAAAAGAACATTATTTCAAGAACGTCTCCGAAGATTCGAAGTATGAAGTCAATGCCAAATATCGGTCCGAGAAAGGTCTCAAATCGTGAAACAAGTTATGCCAAGATATGAACTTTATGAGGTTTCGAGAAGCAGTTTTAAAAGATTTTGTCCTTTAGCTAACTATTAATTAAATCGTCCTACTTTATTTTTCAACCTAAATAAACTATCGAAATAAGTCAACAATGCATCCTCGTGATCATTCAAGACAACAATAAAATATAAGAGATACACCTAGGAATAAGCGAGTGTAAGTGAATAATTGAACCACATGAGTGAGTGTTAGCTTTACTAACTTATAATAACAATGATCTCGTTTTCAAGCTTGGTATGGGGAACGTGAAACTTGAGGGTGATAAACATTCATGACAACCAAAGCCCTAATGTAAGTGTTCGATCTCGTTACTTGTTCTTCTTTCTAGCATTTTGTAATTTTCTATCCTTTTAGTTTCCTTAGTTTCTAGTATTTAATAAAGGCCAAGGTGTGTTAATTATGATAAGAAATGTTAAACTTTGCTTTGAAATTATGCATTGCATGAGGGCATTGCAATGGTCAAGTGTAGGGGATTTAATAAGTGTGAAAACACTTATCCTTTTACCACTTAATTATAATAATAACCAGACCAAAACGTGTATTTAATGTCGTAAAAGGCGGAATTATGTGTGGTTTGTGTTTTTATTGTGTTTTAGGACAAAAATATTAAAAAATATTAAGAAAGCACGGGCTTTTACGAAGAAAAATACAAAAGACGAAGTCAAAAGATCAAAAGTGCAAGAAGAACGGAAGTCAAAGGCCTATTGTGAAGATATATCGAAGAAAAAGTCTAAAGATGAAAGTTTAACGAAGTCGAAGAACCAAGTATACTAAAAGAAGAAAATTAGAAGACGATTCCATGCTATCATTCGACTAATCCCGAGACAAAGTCGAGAAAGACGAGTTATTTAAAAACACGAGAAGACAAGAGAAAGAAGGAAGCAACAACACCCTCCCCTTCTCCTATAAATACCCTCCTAATATTTCATTAGGGGCAGTTAGTTAATTAGTTTATTTTTAACTAAGGTAATTAGAAGTAGGTGTTACTTTCTCTCTCTAGAATTTTCTCTCATGTTTACTTAATCTTTCATCTTTTAAATCTCGTAATTGAATCTTAATCATCTTCATTAATTCAAAGCTTTTTAGTTAATTCTCATTCTACCTTTCTTGTTTTTAATCTTTTGTTTTGATTTCATAATCATGTAGTTGGTTTAATCTTGTTGATTGATTGATTAATTTGCTTATTAGATTGTGCTTATTGATTTGATGTGTTTGATGTTTTAGCTTATTGTACTTTTTGGTTAATTAGTGTTTAGCTTATTTTTAAATAAGTTGTTTTTTATAGTTTGAATCTTTTAAAAGTTGGTTTTAAATATTTAGATTATTTAGTGTTTTTAAAGTTTTTAAATTGTGGCTTATTAGGTTTTTCTTAAAATCATTTTGAAAACCCTCTTATCCCGGATTAGATAGAATTCATTTTATTCCGACTTATTTTATACATGTTCATTCCGAATTGTTTGCAAAAGCTTCATTCCGACTTACATACAAAACATAGAATTCCGGATAAGCTTCAGTTTCAAATATTTTGGATTAGCAAGTAAAATTTATCCCGGATTACTTGTTTCATTACATTCTGAATAGCTTTAAAATCCCACATTCCGGATAAGTGTAAACTCCAGATTCCAAATAGCAAGCATTTTTAGTTATTCCGGATAGCATTTGAAGGCATTACGGATTTGTACTAGTACCACACATTCCGGATAGTGAAGAGATCACGGATTCCGGATAACATCAAGACTTACATTCCGGATTACTTGAAAAGTGGTGATTTCGGATTGTATCCAAAAGGTGGATTCCGGATAAAGACCTAATCTCACATTCGGGATTGTATTAGTTTTGTGGATTCCGGATTAGGGTGTGACAACCTTTTCCGAATTACATTCAATTTTGTTTATTCCGACTCAGTTTAAATTTGTAATTTCCCGAATTGTTTTAAATTTGTATTTTTCCCGCCATTTCTATTTAGCTTTATTTTCACTTGTTTTGTCTTAATTAATTTTGAAGTTTAATTTTTATAAAGTTTTCATTTTTGAAGTTTTCATTTTATTTAGTTTAAAATTTTTTTTATTTCTTTTAATCTTTTGTCATTTTCTTTTAAAGTCTTTATTTTTAGTTTAATCTTTTCAATCTTTAATTCTTTAGTTTAAAATAGACAATCAACGACATTTTCTTTATTTTCACCAAGAAAAACAGAGTCACACATTTAACCATGGTCAATTCGATTAGAACGATTTCAAAGAACAATTTTTCTCTATATTATCACGCAAATGGAGGAAACTAGAATCGAGGAGTACCCGTAAATTAGTAAGGGATG
Organism: Glebionis coronaria; assembly: GCA_025667525.1. NCBI lineage: Eukaryota > Viridiplantae > Streptophyta > Magnoliopsida > Asterales > Asteraceae > Glebionis > Glebionis coronaria. The sequence goes on from JANFOE010001151.1 coordinate 192,028, forward strand.
AAACAAGTTTACACTTGTCTCACCCCCACTATGGGCGGACAAAACCAAGGGTGACACCCTTTGGTGTCAAAAGTTTAACAAGTGTGTAGGACACTTGTCTCAACACTTGACTAAACCACAAAACCACGTAGCTTCCTTCACACTTCTCACATACATGCAAAGATAATATAAAAAATTTCCCAATCTCCCCCTCTCTCCCTCTCTTGTCGTCCAACACCACCACCAATTCACCATCACCATCAATTTTTAACCACAAACTTCATCTATAATCAACATATATTGATCACTACATGGAAGGATGATGATTTGAGGTGATTATAACATGTGAAAAAGAGTTTTCATGAGGTTCAAGGGCTGATTTCCAGAAGGATTTTAGATACTTGGAGATTTCTAAAAGTGGTCTTGCTAAGTTCATAAGATTTGATGACAAGATCAAGTCTTGTTAATCATAAATCTCATCTTTTTCATCACAATTGGTTGGTATAGAGATTGTTCTTTCTATCATCCTATTAATTTTGTAAATGTATTCATCTATTTTATCAAAATGTATATGTATGATGATGATAAATGATGATCAATATGTTGCATGGGGATTTTGTGTTACTAGATTAGGTTAAAAAGGCAAAAACTACAAGTGAAAGTTGTTAAAACTTGACTAGTTAAGTAGGCTGTAATAAACAGTAACTTTCAATAATTTTACTTGGTTAAATGGATTAGATTATTGGATATACAGATAGATAAATGATTTTTACATAAGTGGTGAATTGACCACACAATTGAATGTTAAAAATGAGCAAGATATGGCCAAAACACTTTTGTGGTACTAATATGTGTGGTCTGTTTTGGACAAATTATTACAAATATTTAGATGATGTTTGAGAATGAGCTATAGAAGCGTTATTTGTAGCACATATCATGTAGTTTATACAGTAAATATTTAGGGTTTCAACTCCTTGTAGAACTCAAGATATGATCAAAATGGTGAACATAAAATTCTATATGAGATTTCTTAATAAAGTATATAATATTAAAAAGGCACTTGAAGTAAAATATTATATAACATAAGTATATAAAAGTTAATGAATGATAATAACTAATATAAAATAAGTTTATATACTATAATATGTAAATATGAAATTTTATAAAAATAAAACTCAAATATTTTCTAAACTACAAACTATATATATAAATTTTACGTCTTTTCGGCTAAAACCGAAAGAATAACGTTTTCGTCAAATAAAACTTAGATGGTCGGACCCGCCTAATGTAACATTTTTATAAATCATATACTGATATGTAAACACACTTGACAAGTAAAAATCGACAAAACCGAGCTTTGTAACTAATGGACCATTATGGGCCAAATTAGCCTTGTTGGACCACTAGGCCCAACTAGTTTTGCTTAACACTATTTGACTTACTCATGGGCTTAACCCACTTTGGCCTAACATATGAGTATGGGCCTGGTCTTAAATGAATAAATAGACTAAAATAATGTATTAGACCCTTAATGGGCCTATTGGGCCTTAACATGTAAATGAGCTAAAACTAGTATAATAAGCCTAAGTTAACTAATACTTAACAACTAATAATGTTGTATAAGGAAATAAAACCCCACTTGATCATCATGTTATGACATCATTACATATACATAACAACTTTTATAAAGATATTTGACGATAGTATAAGACCGATTATTATTTGTTTAGGTTTCCGTGATCGAGGCACGTACCGTACATCCTAAATGCCGATAACCCGCCTTTCCCAACCAACGTGAGTTCATAGCCTCGCACTCTTTTAAATGTTTTATGAAATGTTTTGTAAACTCACGAAGGAGATAACATGCGAGTTTTGATAAAAATAGAACACAAGTAGTCACGATTATATGCTTATTGATATGGAGCCGATTGATTGTATGACCCAAAATAAATTATTGAGATGGATTATTAAAAGTTAGGTTATGTCACTATAAGTCTCATTAGCATGAATTGTGAACTACCGGAAGTTGGTAGACGCTTATGCATATAATAGTACTATTTGGGGAAGATCAATCAAGTTCGCGCCTGACGGTTGATCCCCGTCGTGCCACATTGATTGGTAAGCGAATTTATGTATGAGAAGATTTATATAGCGTGATATTAGTGACAACACACTGATTTAGATGGGCACATATTTGTCGGGCTCGCGACCCGTTGTATATTATAGAAGGGCAACAATGTCATGCGGCTTATAATAATCCAACAACGATAATAAATACCGATAATGGTAAATATTGAGGCTGAGGTCTCATAAATAATGTATGCTATATGAATAGAATTATATATATTTCCTGACTAGCAATATGGCGTCTCATTATTGATATTATGCTTGTGTTTATGATTTACTTAGCTGTTTTATATAACGATTTTTACTAAACTCTATGAATTCACTCGGCATTCGTTGCTTAATTTTTCGCATGTTTTATCTCAGGTGCTTGAAGGGTAACTTGGATGGAGATCAACTCTGATGGCCCACATAATAATAATATTCATTCGGACTATGTTTTGTAAACTTTATGACTGTGAAACTAGGGGACCTTGTGTAAACTTTAAACTTGTACTCGAATGAATGTATGTTTAAGCTTGTACAACCCGTTTTATGTGTTGTCTATGATTTGAGTTATTGTGCTATCCCGTAACATTCTATTGACCCTTCCGCTCTACCTATAAAAATTTGAGAGTGTTACACATCTTATCATATACAGTTATATACTAAAAAAATGTAACTTACTTACCAATGAGAATAATATTATAAATCCCCCAAAAAGCATTTGTTGATCCCCAAAAAGCATTGGTTGATCATGTCAAGCCTGATCAGATAGAGTTTAAAGAAAGATTATGTAATACAATATAACCATATAGAACCATTTGAGATAGATGGGTCCTTATGTTTGTGTAATGATTATATCAACAACATTGTATTACCGCTTTTGGTTTTGCTATTGTAGTACCATGGTATGGCTTACGAGTTTGATGTTTCACATCTCCAACTAAATAGAGATCCATTCTAATGCCAATGGCTAACCGCCCTGCAAAAGGGGTAAGTCTTTATGGATTTTGTTTTTTTATCCATTTACATAATTTGATTATTGATTTCAGATTTGGATCCATTTATAAATTTTTATTATTGATTTCTATTTTGAACTCCACCTGAAAAGTCCACTTGCTTTAGAATCATCATTAGATGTATATTTTGTAATGAAATCTCGATCAAAAGATAAATTTTGATTTTAATTTGCTCCGATTGAATCGAATTTGGTCAAATTCTAACCTCTCTATATACTGACATAATTATCAGGTGTTCCCCACGCGCTCCACAGTCAATAGGCAACTTATTGCCCACAACCAGAATCCAAGAAAACACAAAGCACCAATATCATCTGTATCGAGAGATCTTTGTTGAACCTTGGTAGGACGGAAGCATTATGTATGCCCCTCATGCCTAAGGTACTTGCTTAGTTCAACACCTACCTTTATTATGATAATTAGCGTAGCAGGCCGCTAATGAGTTACACACTGATGGGTGCTCTTCGGGTGTGGGTCCGGTTGAATTTTGCAGTTGGTGATCATATGCATATGCGGACAACTCCAGTACTTCCACACGGTCGCATCACGGTGTTAACGTAAAATTGCAAAGACGCATACTCTTCGGGCGTTGCTTTAGACGTAACACAAGAAGATAGAGTTCAGAAAAAAAAGTCTTAATGTGACATGTTCAACTAACCATTTTTATACGGATATTAGTGATGAAGGTTCGCCAAGACTTCAGGAGTTTGGTTCTCCGAGCCTCACGCTAGATCACTTGTGCGTACCTTCGAAGCCACATTCTTGGCCAAATTGTAGTGACCTTGATGATGATGTGCTCCCGGTAGACACTGGATCACCTATTCTAGAGGAGAAGAAACATTCAACACTGGATCATCTATTTTTTTCAGTCGGATGAAAAAGTATTGACAAGAGATCAAGGTTTACCAGGAGATGGCATTAAAAGAGCTCTTTAATAAACAAGACTCCGAAATAATCCAAAATAAATCTGCTTAACCATTTGATTTATTATTAAGTGTAAACATATAAAAAAATTACACTTTTCTAATAGCGTCTATAATCCTTAATATGATAACTACAACAGTATAACTACGAAAGAGAATGCCACAGTATACCAAAGGAATGATGTAGGAGTATCTGGGCAGATTTCGGCATGTGCGAGAAAAATCGACCGCACATGACCTCCATATTTTTAGGGGCACAAAGATCATGGACGATTTACTGTTGATTTCAAGCATAAAGATGATAGTAAAGTGGTGAACAACGTATTATTGCTTAGATTTTACAAAATACGAAAAGGATAACAATCATGTAACATCAGAAAAAAATGGTGTAGGTAATGGACATGATTACTTTGTGGTTTTTACACTTAGCCCTTTAAACTTTCTATTTATTACATTTCACCTAAAAATATTTATAAAGCTGTTAAAGCACTTAAAATTTGTATATCTTTGAATAAAGGAGAGTAATTATAAAATTGGCAGTTTTAACTCTTATCAATGAACCATTATTTTTCATTTTAAAAGATTATTATGAATAATAAATTTTTGGATTAGTTATGTTAAATCTGTGCGTGTATCTTTACATATAAAAATAGTGGCCTCACTAATTTAATGGCCGCTACGGCTGTGATAAATGGGCTTTATATCCGCTTACACTTTTTAGCCATTTTTGTTAATAAAAGGCCCATAGTATCATTGCTGCACATGGATTTAAGGTAATGGATAAAGTAAAATAGCGTGACGCGACGGTATGGTCAAATTTTGAGTTTTTGTGCGAGACTTCACAACATGGCGATTTTAAGGCGCCACTTAAAGCGATAAAAAGGTATGAAAATATTTATAAATTATTATGCAAAACACTTCTAAAAACTATAGTTCATTGATGGGTTAGACGTTCACAAGGGATTTCACATTAAATATTATGGCAAAGCATAACTATTTAAAACTAATTACAACTAAAATTGATTAGCAATATACGAATGTAGTATGCCCCTCATTTATATCTTATATTGTTAGCATTTAGTTAATAATTAGATACGTTTAAAATTGATTTATCTTTACTTAATTATTTGTTACGAAAAACGTAATCATTATATTATGTTTTTTTATATCTTAAAAATAGGTTAATAATTTACTTTTGAAGATTTGATCATGCATTAAAAAACAATTATACTAAAGAAAGCATTAAAACCAACACTATGCTTAAAAAATACAAATAAATATTTACTCAAACAATTAATTCTGTAAATAAAAAAACTTAATTACAAATACAAGTCATCATGACTGATAATGCATTAAAAGACATCTACACCAAAAAAGTTTACAAACAAATATTTACCAAATAAAAAAAAGTGAAACAACCATTAGAAGTCATACCCGTCCATTGGACGGGTTTTGCAACTAGTATATATATATATATATATATATATATATATATATATATATATATATATATATATATATATATATATATATATATATATATATATATATATATATATATATATATATATATATATATATATATATATATATATATATATATATATATATATATATATATATATATATATATATATATATATATATATATATATATATATATATATATATATATATATATATATATATATATATATATATATATATATATATATATATATTTCTATTTTAAACCGTTTGGGAATATTTTATATTTGGTTATAGTTGGAGATATCTGTAGTTTTAAAATTTAGTTTATAAAAAAGGAATTTAACTCTGGTTAATGTTAGTCGTTGGAAATGATTGATATTGAAAGCGTTGATTAAATATTTTAAGTATTTCGTTGTAATACAATAATGATTAATTATATATATATATATATATATATATATATATATATATATATATATATATATATATATATATATATATATATATATATATATATATATATATATATATATATATATATATATATATATATATACATACTAGCCTTTAGACCCATCCAGTGGACGAGCTAGCTTTAAGTATATATATTTTTAATGAAAATTGAAGTTATATGTGTTTGTATTATTAGTTTAGTATATGTAGTGTTATTTATGACACTAATGTACTAATAATGTAGCATAGAACGGACAAAAATAACGTAGTTTAAGATATTTTATTTATTTAAGAATATTATGAGTTTATTGAATTTTCATATGTTAGCATTATGAATAAGTTTGTTACATTAAAAAATTTTATAATTTTAATAATATTGTATAAATATTTTATGATTTTTGAATTTTATGAGGTAATACACTTTGTATATCATTGTTTACTTTTTTTGTTAGCAAAAACATTATAGTTAAATTTTTTTAGAAATGATTTTGTTTTGTAAGTTTTGTGGTAAAGTGTATTTTAGCAAAAGTAAGCCCAATAAGCTCATTCCTGGTATTATTTTTTATCACGTGTATAACATAGCAACAGTATATAACCCAGTCCAAAACTTGACAGTCCGAATATCTAAAAGTATTATCATTTTAGTAAGTCAAACTATTATGAATCATTTGTAATTCCTATTTTCTTTTTGAAACATTTTATGGAAACCCTTTTTATGAATTATATGTCATTTTTATAGAATTTTTTATTTACGGCATCATTTGTAATTCCTATTTTCTTTTTGAAGTATTTTATGGAAACTTTTAATGAATTACATGTGTCATTTATATAGAATTTTGTATTTAATGCATTGTTTGACCATCATTTCTTATATATTTTTATATAATTTTGCATTTAAGGCATCATTTGTAATTCATATTTTCTTTGAAGCATTTTATGGAAACCCTTTAATGAATTACATGTGTCATTTTTATAAAATTTTGTATTTAAGGCATTGTTTCACCATCCTTCCATATATATTTTTAGAGAATTTTGTATTTAAGGAATCATTGTAATTCCTATTTATTTTTGAAGCATTTTATAGAAAGCATTTAATGAATTACATGTGTCATTTTTATAGAATTTTGTATTTAAGGCATTGTTTCACCATACTTCCTATATTATATATATATATATATATATATATATATATATATATATATATATATATATATATATATATATATATATATATATATATATATATATATATATATATATATATATATTATATACAAGTATAATTATGATTTGAATCCACACATTTAATCTAGTCATATCCCAGTCACATCTTTAAAACAATAGCATTTGAGATTTTCCTAAAAAATCTCAAAAATTTCCTAAATTTCGTCACATTTAGCTAAAAAAAACGTTTTTGTGAAAACGTAGTTTAGAAAAATCATGTTTTTATACCGCATGTATAATATAATAATCTAAATTATATTTTTTCATTTTTCTTGTCACAACGGCCGGGTGAAAAAACACACAACCTCTCCATGCCCAAAGAACACCACATAGTCACACATACAGAACCCTAATTCTAAATCGATCAACTGTGAATCTAAATCAACTTGATAAAAAACGTTTATAAAATATATTACAACAAGAATCTCCTTGATTTCTTGTCTTCCTCACATTCAAATCATCTCAAATTCATTCATTCAAATCACATCAAATTCATCACAGAATCTTAAAAAAACTCAATGGTGCGTTCAAAATCTTTGAAATAATCAGCGGATGGTTGCAGAATACGTATTTTTTATAGTCTAAAAGCCCCAAAATAAAAGAAACCATCTTCTCAATTCATTCATTCGTTCTGTTTTAAAAACCCTAAAATCATAAGATGTGCCAAAATGACTCTGCTAAGATGGCCGATTAAAAGATCTAAAATTATACAAATAATATTCTTGCTCTGCTGAGATGACCGATTATAAATGTTTCGGTTAGTTTTTCTGCTCTTCGTATGCAGAGGTCATATTTATTCCTTGAACTAAACTTTGTGCTTTGTATAAAGGTAGGCTTGATTGGTGGCTTTTACAAAATTTGGCTTCATTCTAATAATTAATAGGATTATGGTTATATTTCCAATAAGTTGTTGGCAAGTGTAGGTTCCATGTTGAAGACATAGGATGATGATGCCATGATCTATGTACGACTACTCATTTGTATCCTCTTAGGACTTATCCGTACAGATATAGAGCCGCAGGTATTTCTTCATTAATCAAATAATGCAACATAGGAAGTAAGTGAATTGGTTTATTCTAAGGTTCACAAATGATGAGGTTTTTTTGGATTGGTAATAGAATCGCTTTCATGATTTAGGTGGCCGTGGCGATTCAGTATTGTTGATTCTGGCTATTGTTTCTTCTCCGATTTATGTTCACTTCAGCACAAACGAGTGTAATGTTTTGCTTCCCTAACATGCGACCCATTTGGTTCATCATTTGTAAAGAAAGACTTTGAATTCACGGACATGTGAGTTCAAAAAAGGCAGGCCCAGCGGGGTGGATTTGTGTATTTTTCTATAGTTTTAAAAGAAATATTTTTTATGATTCCAGAAACTACAGTATTAAGTACTACTAATTGTTATTTTTACGTAATAAATAAGTCATAAGAGGTTGTAAGCATTCTGGGTCACTTTTGACCTGTACTACTCATTTTCTTTTTATTAAGGCTGAGAAGTTCACCATTTGATATTAAACCATCCACTTCTGCCTTTTTTTGTTGAGTTGTCGGTATAGTAAAAAAACTAATGCGGCGAGCCATCATTCCTGAACTATAGCTTGAATAACAAACATACCATAAACTGATACCATAAGTCCTATTTTTCACCAATTATAAAGAGTCATATGGCTTCATAAAGTATTTAACAGTAACACTTAATCTCCAATATCAGGATCTGATATTTTTCAAACTGCAAGTATGCCCGAAAAACCAATTGCAAATTGCTTCATATCAATGGATTGAAACTATTTCTAAAAACTACTAAAAAGGTTTAAAATATTTTAAATAAGCCTAAAAAATGTTTACTTAACATGTTTGAATAAGCATACCTGCTGAGATGCACATAGTGACACTTTGTATGCTTATGGCCCAAATAAGGTCCACTTATAACATTCTGAAAAATTTAAAGAAATACAAATAACGGTACTCTTTATTTCCTATTGATACCGAAAATCACAATAGGTAAGGAAATACAGGGCCTGGTTTGGATTCCAATAGACAAAGTGAGAGCTACATTAACTGATTAAATCAACAAAGTATTGTTCTAATCCTAGATAATACACAATCGTTAAGATTATTATTTGTGTATACACATATTTGTCTCTGAAGTTCGTTAAGCTTTTGGAATGAATCTCATACAGTTATACCGTATGTCTTCTAATAGGTCAAAAGTCTGCAGATCATGTTTTCTACTATATCATTCTATACTGATGTCTCATTTACAGGTTCTATATAAGCAAAAGCACGTTGTTTTTTTTGTATAAAAGAATATTACTGGCCTTATTATCTGTTTTGCTAATATGATTAGGGGTTGGGAGACTTAAAATATCTAACATTATGTGACCCATTTTTGTAAGACAACTTTCTAATATTATCTGTTTGACCCGTTAGCGATTAATCATCACCCATCTTGACCCATTTCTATCCAAGTGGGTTGAAACTACCACCTTTATTCGAAAGGGTTTGATATTGTATCGGCAAGTTTAGAAGTGGGCCTTTATTGATAGTTATTTGTGGAATACTTTTTGCCCTTTTTGTTAAGTTTATATTTTGTACTGATAGAAAGTATTTCATCTAATCAATTTGTTTTGAACCTTTTTCGTGCGGTGTCATTATAAGTATTAGTCGGCATTTCAAGTTGATTGCCTTTATCTTTTGGATGAAGTGTGTATCATTTAATCTTATTAGCAAACCTGGTAGTGGAAACACGACACTCGTGTATCTTAGTGCTTCAAACTTCAGTTACTTTGTAGCGACACTGGTTGGAATTGTGCATTTGAGTGTCAATGTTTTGAGCTTTTGCAACAATCGAATCTTTACTTCACTTGTATATCTGGTATTAGTATTTTGGAGACTAGATGGTAAGTTATGCTATATATGATTAGTGTTCATAAGATTCCAATTTCCTAAGTTTCATAGATGATTCAAGGTACCCTTCAACTATTTATAATTCGAATGAAAAAGCATAATTAGTGGATTGCTCGTGCAGTTATTATAGTAAGTTGCGGTATGGAGTATGGACTATGAGTTGGTATCTATTTTGAAAGAGGTGATTACGTATAGAGTGAAATTTCAAATGCGGCGACTATAATCACCAATAGTTATGATATACAAGCTTAATAGGTATAATAACTAATTAAAGTAATACATATGTAACGAGATTGGAACGAATCAGGTGAATGTGCTTTTTTTTCCTGATTATTCAGTTTGAAACTTATAGAGTGGAGTTTGGTTGTATGTTTTTTTTAGGTGTTGCACGTTTGCAGATGTTTGTGATGTCGCGTGTCAGGTAAAAAATTTTAAGATATTGAAATCTTATAGGCTGCTGATAACGACCTAATTATACATATTCAATCTATCATTATAATGCCACTTTCTAGTATTAATAAGAGCTTCCGATACTTAATATGTTGTGTTTTATATGAAGATATAAAGTTTGAAGGAGCAAAGTGAAGATATACAAAGAAGGGGACTCAATATGCAAATAAGCCAAAGTTGTTGAAAGAAGATTCTGGATCGCCCAGAAGTGCGACGCACAAACTCAGAAGTGTGGCGCACATTCACGTCTCCAAAGTGCGGCGCACTTTCGGAGAAGTGCGGTGCACATTTGACCCCAGACAACACTATAAATAGAGGCCATTTCCACTCATTTTGCACACACCTCTCTCTCTCAATACTCCATAGCTCGAGTATTTTAGCTCTCTTAGTAAATCTTCAGTATTATCCACTTTTGGGAGATACTTGTAACGAGAGTATTCCACTCTTCGATTCTTGGAGGAAAGATACAATCATGACACTTGTGTACTCGTGTATTCAATCCAATCTAAGTATGATGTTCTCTTACTCTTTTCCAATTGTTACTTTGATTACTATGTTAGGCTAAACTATTTGTGACTATATGGGTATGTGACTATAATTAGTGATGATGCTATGATATGATCCTTTATAAATGATTTCAAGCTAATGTTGTAGAACCATTTTACCACCTAGTTCTACAGACCATATTTTATCTAAGTTGATTTGTTACGATAGTTTGGCGTTGAGAAACGCAAATTGTTATGATAAGTTTTCTATAACTTGTCTATGGTCATGAATCTTTGGTTGGAGAAATCCGCTTAAAAACTTGATAAAATATTGAACTTGTTGGCAACTTGTTTTGAGCTTAATCTCTTAAATAAACATAAGTCTAGAATCAACCCAAGTAAATTGTGTAAACGCCGTTTTGACAAAAAGGATTATCACTCTTTACCTACATAAAACATATCTCGATCATTATTATCATCATCACGAACTTATACCAACTATAACATATTAGTCATACTTGTTATTATTGATATTATTTCAATTATTTATTTCTTCAATTATTATCTGGATTACCAAAACGAAACTAAGTCTCAGCGAACGATCCTGGCTTACCACTACAAAGCTATATTACGAACGAAAGGGTATACTTGCCCGTGTTTGTCTTCTAGTCCCTTGTGTTGTCTACACCTTGTAATATAAATATAAAACTTGCAAACGAACATCAGCTGCCCTAGTGGAGGTGGTGGTTCAGATGTGTAAATAGAGTTGGGGGAATGTAAATGACTAAAGACTACATTGTATTAAGATTTGATAATAAAAGACTGAAAATACAGGAGTACAATAAGCCAGTAAGCTAGTTTAACTAATGGGCCGAGCCCTTATTACTAATTCTAACATCCCCCCTCAAGCTGAGCATACATGCCCAGCTTGTTACAAATATAAAACCCAACAACAATTAAAACCCATAAAAACGATAAAGGAAAAGTCTTCCACGAAGCAAGGATCTAATTCTTCAACGAACACAAAACTAATTGATCTCACTTGGGATCGAACTAAATGCGAAGAAACCAACAAGGTCTCATCTGACCGAAGCAATCATAAGATCTCAGCTAACCAGAATTTCATAATGACGAAGCAACCTGTCGGAGACATGTCTCACTAACCAGTAAACAAAATGAAGCAACCTATAGGTCTCGATAGATCTCAGTCGGATCTAAGAAAAATACGAAGCAACCAATAGGTCTCAAATAACCAAAATTGCCAATAAACTAAGGAACTTGTCAAGGCAAGGCAGGTCTCAACTAACAAAAAGAAAATCCAAAGAGGGAAGCAACGTGTCACGTCTCACTAACCAAAGAAATCCAAAAGACGAAGCAACCTGTTGTAACATATCTGACTAACCAAAGAACACAAAAAAAGGAAGCAATCTAAGTCATCAGGTCTCGACTAACCAAAAAACTCCAAAAACAAAGCAACCTGAAGACTCACATGGGATCGAACTCCTCATGATCCGAATAATAATTTAATCTCACGGGGATCAAACTAAGACCCAACGATACCACTAGAAGTAAACAAACTAGTCAGATCCCTAAATCAAAGATTCTCAAGATCAAAATCATTTGAATCACCATAACGAATAATGAAACCTCATAACTAATTAACAATAACCAACCACCAAAATAACGTGAGAACCCTAACAAATTCGAAACACGAAACTTCACAAATCGGACCAGAACACACCAGGGATCCTGTTGGAATTACGGATCTCTGGAAAATGATATCTAATGTATCTCCAGTTACCTTCTTTGAAACTGAAATTAAAACACTAATTGGAAAACTAACCCTAATTTATTGATCCAAGCTCTGATACCATGTAAACAGAGTTGGGGGAATGTAAATGACTAAAGACTACATTGTATTAAGATTTGATAATAAAAGACTAAAAATACTGGAGTATAAATAAGCTAGTAAGCTAGGTTAACTAATGGGCCGGGCACTTATTAGTAATTCTAACAAGATGTTTTTTCAATAGTTTCTGTAGTACATTGTATCTATCACAGTATATATTTTTATACTTCAGGTTCCCTTTTAACTTATGCTTATGTTTATATAGGTGTCTTCTTAACAGTTTGATATGCGTACAAGGCAGCCTCAAAACTCTAACAAAAGACAAACAAACATGGCGTCTGTAAAAAGTTGTGTTTTAGAGGGTTGCTCCACATCGTATGTTTACAGGTTATGATATTGCTGGGCATGTGTGTGAGGTAATATAATTTCATACATTTTGTAAATAAATATAGAAGGTGCGGTAGTTATTGTAACAATTTCTTGCATTTTTTTGCTATGTAATTTAACAAAAGAAATTTTTACCTAAAAACAAACGAATTTTGTTTTCTCCAATTAACATGTGGTTTTATAGTATTTGGTTAGCATATATTTGAAAAGCAGTCTACGAGGGCGTGCGGTGGATGTATCTGCACACGGCCTCCAAGTTTTTGAGGCCTCAAAACGTATTATTCATTATACACCTAGCCCCAAGTTCACTTCCAATAAAGAAATTGTTAGTGACTGAGATATATGATTTTAAGTTATAGATTTTGGTTTAGCTCTATTTCAGATGGAGAGTGGCTACAATTTCAAATATATATTACGCTTCTTATTTTAAATTGATATGATATATATCTTTTATCATCATGTTTATCATTATAACTTTTTTACATGGTCCCTTTTTAACTGAGCAACAAACCTATATTGGATTTCCGTATATTCTTTGGATACACACAATGTTAAAGAATAAGTTAATGATATTGTACAGTAAATCCTATGGAATCAATGATGTGAGAAACTTGCATCTAATCTAACGTTATCACTGTATACTGTATGAATACAAACGTTAGATAATTTCTGGCTTTCTCCGATAGTACTAAGGTGTATTATGAGAGGATATGAATTTTTATTTGTTATCGCACAGTGGTAAAAATTTTAAGCCACTCATATCAATTGTACACCATAGAAACTGAACTAAACTACAGAAAGTAATCACTCGTCAAAGGTAATGTATGTTTAATTTGTTTCAAGAGTCTAGAATTGAAATGAATGTTTTGAGTACTATTTTTCCAAATTTGACAAAAAGGTTATTCAAAGAACTGAAGGGTGTTCAAATAACTTATACATACGTACACCATTCGACGAAGAGAAAAGCGAGGGCATAACAGCAGTTGCATCACTCTTTGTCATACTGACTGCACTCACAACCATATGGGTGATGAAAAGATGAAGGGAACGTGGTATGAAAAAATCGCTCTTTATTTATATAGATATCTAAATATCTCCTATTTAAAACGCGTAATTGCATAAAACATGCACACAACTAGAAATAATAAAAACGCAGCACACATACTCGAAGATACAAAGTATCACATAAAACTTTAATGTTGTTCCCTAAGGGTGTATGTAATGTCCACAAAATTCCATTAACATCCATATTGTCGTTTTAATGTGATATTGACTATCAAGTAGATTAGTAGATAGTGAGATCCCTAACGGATTGATTAGCTTAGTAGTGTCACTTGGTTACAACTACTAAGTAATATAATTGGCCTTTGGCTTAGTTTATCATAGGTTTAGATATAGTGACTACTATCATGTAACTAAACAAAGCACAATACATGACTTATCATACCTTACAATACGATAACTATAACAGTTACTTGCCAAATGCACGATGTAAATCCCAAAACCCCTTTATACATAATTCTCTGATAAGTTTGTACTCTTGGCTAACCTTTTTTCGTTCAATCTTATTGTAGCTAGAGGATACAAGTGAGAAAGGAAGTAGAAGAAGCATGTCATATTTTCTTATTTTAATGTCCAGTTTCACGATAAAGGCCTGAAATGATAGAGGTACAATTTGATATCTTTTTTAGTAATAAAAGTTGTTAATTTGCAATTTGCAATTAAAGCTAAAACAATAACCAGTGGTTGCTTTAAGAGATGGCGTTTCACGTGTCAAATCCTGTTCTTATTTATTACGTGTTACCTACTTTTCAAGTGTTGAACCGTTTCACATGTGTCTGATAAATGGCTCTTATTGTAGGGAAAATTAAGGTCTTTTCTTGTGTCGACCTTATAACTCAAAATAGATTGTTGAAGTAGCTTCAGTGGCATTTGACTTTGAAGGTTTAGAAACGGTGAACTTAGAGTAAATCAGATGTTGTTTAAGAAAAACTTGAAATTTGATTCATTTCTTAGCCCTGAAGCAAGGAAAGGTAACTGATATATAAATGCTCATATAAAAATATTCCTTTTTTATGTATGATATTACTAAACATTGGCTCCTACAGGAGATATTTTTGAGGATACATCCACATTTGCAACATTTGTTCTTAACGCATACACATTTGCAACATCGATTGCAAACACATGAACTCTCCACTGACATACAACAATGCAGGTCTGCTATTATCAGGTACTTCTGTGACCCACTATTATTTCAACCTAAATATACCGAACTTGGAGCAACTTAGAACTAAGTAGGCTTTTTTAACAGAATCAGTGGTTTAAACTGTAATTTTTATGAAACCCAATCATTTTATTCATTCTTCTATGCCACCACCAACAAAATAATATCAAAGGAAGTGGTGTTGTTTGATCCCACTTAGAATCAGATTTTTTAATCGCCCACGAGAACACATAATTTGCCAAGTGCTGATGTGTGTAACGAGAACACATAATTTGCCAAATGAAAAACATAGGTTATATTCCTTTTTCAATGAGTATTAGGTAAGTTTACACATAATATTTTAGTTATGTTATTTATTACTCTTCTTTACAAGAATTTATTGATTTATTGTATAAATATATCAAGAAAGATGGTTTCCCTAAACCGCGAAGAGAATTAAGAGCCGTACGCCAACATTTTTGAGAATTTTGATTGTTGCATGTCATATCTAATGCATGTTTCTTTTTCAGTATATGGTTCGGTGTGTTTCCAGTTTTCACGGGGTAAGGAGATAAATGTAGCCGGAATGAATACAAGGTTTTTTTGTCCATTAGGTTACATACTTCTGATCTATAGATGCTCTATTGTCACATGTAGTTGGAGAGCTTCAGGAAGACACTCATGATGTCAGTTCAAGATGAAGGCCAGAAGGAAGTTCCTTTATGTAGTTATCAGGTCCACTTGAGAAAAAAAAGACCAACCAACCAATATTGATAAGACCAATTACAGCCAAACCCCGTAGTTGCTTACTTTGCAACTATGAGCAATCACAAGTTTCATGTAAGTTTCTTAACTATCAAAACATAAAGATACATACTTAGACTTTCAAAGATATCCGGGAATTGAGACGTGGGTGAAAATGGGAGAATTTTCTGGATGTAAAAGAGGACAAATTATGGCTAGAATTTAAGGAGTTTGGCTTAATATAAAGAGTATGCATATTTTTTCACATCTTTCTTTTTGTTTTGATGTTTATATGTAGCAATCTTTCAATGCCAATAGGTATTTTCTTTTAATTTCTGCATAAGCTTCACATAGTCTGCATGTTTGTCGTTCTCTGTTTACAATTATAATAGCCATGAGATCTTTCCGACTGAAATTTTATTAATCTTGGACACTATTTTTTTGTTTTAGACTGCAGGTACACTCGTGTACATGGTTTGGAAGTGGTGATATCTAAACTCGACAACTGATCTCACTTTGACGGTTATGCTAGTGTTGCCAAGAACGCTCTAGAAGATAGTCCACTTTATTGCCGCATTAGGTTATAAGTAAAGTTTTTTATTTGGGTTTCTGGTTCAACAGCTTTACCTTCAATTGTTTTGACATACTTTCTTCGTTACTTCCATGTTTCTCTAGGTTAACATATGAGGAGACGGATGGAATACGATAAATAGGGACTGTAAAAGAATGCAACATCCTGCACTAAAGCTCTTAGAAGAAACTTTGCTTCGGTCTTTTTTCACGTAAGCAAACACATAGAATGTGGAAATTCAACATGTTTGATGATTAAGTTTAGGTTCTGAATTCCTAAACATTTACATGTTTCCTACCTGCATACTTTATCTCTGCTCAGAATATTACACCAATGACTGGTTTATAGATCGACGTCGAGGTTGTTAGAAGCCATTATATTTGACAAAGACACAAGTTTTTGTACACCATTTACATATATGCTATTTGGAGTACTAATTCACTATTCTGCCGCTTGATAACTAAAATAAATTAGGATTTTCTTAAGTGATACAAAGTTATTAGATTTTACTAAGAATTATATGTTGCAGTAGAAGTGGTGTCTCAAGACAAAAGAAGTGTATAAAAATTTTGTCTTAAAAATGTGGCACCCTTAAAAAAGTGGTGTCATCAGCCACAATAACAAAATTAGATTTTACATTTTGTTGCACCAGAGTTTAAAAATGTGGCTGATGAATCCTTGCAGGTGGGGGCAGCTCATGATTCACACGGTCACCAAGAATTTCCCTAAGAAAATTTTGTTAGTGTGACAGATGTGGGTGTTCGGATATGCGGGTTTAAACTGATAACATGTTATTAAATAATTAAAATATGATATATATTTGATGTTCTGAATACAAGTACGTTCCATTTTCAGCTACAATAACATGTAATAAAAAATTCAGGTGGAAAACAAACACGTTCATAGTATTATTCCTGATTGTTTTATGCCGAGTATGCTAGTAGAGGCAAGTATGGCCCCGTAGTAGAAACCATTTAATCTTGTTGAGTCGCTTTTATTGACACTAAAGAGTTGTTTGTCGAATTTCAAGTTTGCTTCTGGTGAACAACTTGGTGACAAGTTACGTGTTGTAGATTTTGAGAATTCTACATGTAGTAGAAATGGATTTTTCAAGATTCTTGAAGGAAACAAAATATCATTCATACTTAAACCATTGGAGGATAGGAACCTTCTTACTCGAGAGTACACTAGACAACAATATGGAAGACCCACGAACGAAATTGTAGAGAACCTTACAGTTAATCATAATACTTTGATATACTTTGATAGTTTCAGATAGATGCATGTTATGAAGAATTTTATAATCTATGATCATACACACTTCCTTGCCAATACTCTACCTACGACCTCTTATATGGTGGGCAACTATTAAACAACTTATCCCAACAATTTTTGCTCAATCTTATTGATTGGACAAAAAAATCACTTTCTAATCATGAAAACTATTCAGGTATCGGGTAGAGTTTAAGGTCTCCATAAAGAAGCTTAAGTGCTTAACCAATGCTAATTTAGTCATTCTTGAACTTAAAATAATAGCAGTACTTGAACATAGTGATAGTATGTCTCTTATCCTAAATTTCACACCAGAAACCGAGTTAAGCAAGGATGGAGATAACAGTTAAATGTGAACGAATATCAAGAATTAGCAAGAATGACCATTCCAAAAATGTATTATGACTTGTTTATGTTTCTTTTTTTGTCATTTAGGTGGTGCTTGGATATGGTTTCCAAAATTCATTATTTCGACCAGAAATTTTAATGATTTGTTTTTAGTGTTCTGAATAATAGATTTTGGTTCTGTGATCAAATAACCAGTTTCACTTTAGTTACAACAAACTAATTATTTACATCTCCTATTCTAATATCAAAGTTTTTCAGACCCTTCTGAGCTTTACATTCCGGCTACTTCTCAAATGAATGGCAACAGTGGCAGCAATAGAATGATGAGCATATCATTGTTAACTATTTTGATATCAAGGACCCGCCTAACGTGTCTTCAGGTCCACAGAAAACCATCAGTATTAAGGCAGCTTTCAACACGATGACTGCAACAAGATTACAAGAAGCGCAACTGATTATGGTCAAAATTCTAGAAATCCGGAAGCTATGGAAACACAGGAGTTCCGATCTATCTTCTATTGTCACTTAATCCATTAAGCGGGTTGGTTCATCAGACGGGACCCATTCGAGTCCTACCAATCAAAAGGATATTGATTTTAAGGACCAGCCGCCATTTACACCGATTCAAACCCAGTCGCCTCTGTTCAAGCTCAGGTCTCAACTGTAAGGGGCTCGCCTGCTCAAACCAAACGCGTGCCGTTCTATAGGGGTGGTAAAAAAATCCGACAAACCGAGCCGATCCACATGATCCGAAACCGATAAAAACCTATAACCGAAGAAATGAAATGGAAAAATCCGAAATAAAAAAACCCGTCTATCATGGGTCG
The DNA here is from genome assembly GCA_025667525.1 of Glebionis coronaria. Lineage (NCBI taxonomy): Eukaryota > Viridiplantae > Streptophyta > Magnoliopsida > Asterales > Asteraceae > Glebionis > Glebionis coronaria. The sequence goes on from JANFOE010001151.1 coordinate 211,248, forward strand.
GTTTCTGTTTTTATTTTCTAATAACCGTGGTTACCAGAACCGAATAGTATAAAATATAGAAGTGTAGTTGATGACGTATAGTCCCTAGCCGGGTCATAAACCCGGCCCACGGGTACTACCCGCATCCAGCCTATTACTAATGGGTTGGATTAATGTCATTCAAAGCTTATGGGCTTCGAATGAACAGTAGCCGCATACGGCCCACGGCCCATCACGGTCGGTACAGGGTTAGACAGAATCATAATCTTATTATGATTGGGATTTACCCCAAAGAAGAGGATATTCACTCACCATAATTAGAAGATAACAATAAATCTAATTCTGGTACTTATCCTTTCCTTGGGGCCGAAGCATCGGTGACAGCCCATTAGGGTTTCACCGCCTATATAAGGAACCCCCAAGGGTTCCACAAAGGTATCACATTCTACACACTCACAACTCATCCGATTCTTAAACCCTAACCGATTACTTACTCTCACGCCGGAACTTAACCGTGGGATACATTCCCACGGTAAGTCTAACGCGTGTTGTTTTAGTGTGCAGGATCCCAACCAGATATTTCACTTGGTGCAGGAGCCAGACCCCAGCCAACCCGAATTAAGCCTAATTCGGGTCTAGCAAGGATCATCCAACTTCTGTATCAACAAGTTGGCGCCATCTGATAGGTGTGTAAACACCCATCCTTTTACCACTTAATTCGGGCTAAAACGAGACCAAAACACGTATTTAATATCATTTGTTTGGAATTATGCGTGGTTTTTGTGTTTATTGTGTTTTCAGAGCCAACCGGATGAATATTGAAGAAAACATGGGATTGCACGGGTTTTACTGAAGAAAAAGACTCGAGATTAAGTCTATTGTCCAAGAGATGCAAAAGATTTGAAGTCACTGGGCCTATTCGAAGATTTATCGAAGAAAAGGACCAAATATGGAAGATTTATATAAGTCGAAGAAACTCAAGTCTATTAAACGAAGAAATTAAAAGACGAGTTGAATTTAATCGAAGACAAATCCCGAATCAGAATCGAAAACGGAAACTTTTCTGAAAAGACGAAAAGACAAGAAGAACGGGAGAAAGCCCACTCACCAACCAAAAGACAAGGCTATAAATAGCCCTCCCCTCACACATTTAGACTAGTTTTAGTTAGTCTGGAGTTTTCCTCTCCTTCCCTTTTTTTCTCCTTTCTTGTTCGTAGCATCACCATCACCACTAGGGTGATTGGTGATTTTAATCTTTGTTTTTCAAATCTTGTTGTTTTAATATTTGTTTGATCTTGTTAAAACATTAGTCATTCAATACAAGTTCTTTGTTTAATCTTTCCATTTAATCTTGTTCATCTTCATCTTTTTCTTCAAGTTCTTGAGTTTTTATTTTTCTTGATTTGATCTTCAAAAGTTGTTGGGATTTGTGTTTTTGTTAATGGGATTTGTAGTTCATGGTTAGTAGATGCTTTGTGTGTAGTTTTATTTAAGATTTGGTTAAAAATTTGGTGATTTTTGGATTAAAACGATTTTCCTTGTTCTTCGGGAACTGTTACTGTATCTGGGTTTCCAAAACTTCCGAATCAAGCAAAAGTTCCGAATGAAGCTTGAACTTCCGAACGAAGCAAAAGTTCCGAATGAGTTTGTCTATTAAAAGTTCCGAACCAGTTTTCTTAAAAACTTCCGAACCAATTTCTTCCGAATCGGAACTTTAAAAAGTTCCGAACCAATTTTTGAAAAACTTCCGAACCAATTACTTCCGAATCAATTACTTCCGAACCAATTTCTTCCGAACCAAGTTTAGACTTCCGAACCGATTTTCTTAGAGTTCCGAACGAAGCTCAAAGTTCCGGACGAAGCCAAAAGTTCCGGACGAAGCCAAAAGTTCCGGACGAAGCCAAAAGTTCCGAACGAATCCAAAAGTTCCGAACCAAGCCAGAACTTCCGAATGAAGTAGAAACTTCCGAATGAAGGCAAAGTTCCGGATGAATAATTAAGTTCCGAATGAAGCTAAACTTCGGAACCAAGGTTGAACTTCCGAATCAGTCTTCTTTTAAATTACTTACTGTTTCTGTTTCTTTATGTCTGTCTTACCATTTCTCATTATTTCTTAATTTAAGTTTGATTTGAATTCAAAATTTTGTCAGTTATTAATAATTCAATTACTTTTAAATTACTTTTAAATTTAAGTTTAAATTTTCGATCATTTAACATTTAGTAGGTTAGAAAACCAAACCCTTTTATTTAGCAACCAAGAACAATCATTCCACTTAAGACCGAGATCAATTCGAGAGGATTCCGAGATTTAATCTGAACCCATATAAAATCAGTGTATCAAATGGCGCCGCTGCTGGCTCTTCTCGTTAAGATCAAAAGTTTTTTGTGAGAACTTGGATTTTGGGATCCGTTCCCCGTGAACGTTACTTTTTCAAGAAAATCTTCAAAAACAACTAAAAAAATATAAAATTTTCAAAAATACAAAAAAAATTAAAAAACCAAAAACCAAAAATATTTTTGCTTTGCTTTTCTTTGTTCGTTCTTTTGCAGGTGTATGCGCACTCGATCCACGTCATATCAAGAGCCCGAGCCTCTCGATCACTTAGACATGGCCGGTGTACCACCTCCAAACAATAATAACAACAACAACCCACCTTTCAACAACATGAACAATAACAACAACAATGAGCCCCTTCCGGATAATCGCCCAATGATTGAACTGCTGCAAGCTCATGTCGATGGCAACACGGATCCAATTGTTATACCACCAATTGCCGCCAACAATTTCGAGCTAAAATCAGGCTTTATCCAGATGGTCTCCGCTCAACCATTCTTGGGACGAACCATTGATGATCCACACGACCATATCAAGAGATTCTTGCAACTCACCAACACGGTCAAATTCAATAGCGTTCCACAAGAGGTTATAAGGTTACAACTTTTTCCCTTTTCTTTAGAGGGACAAGCCCGGCATTGGCTTGCTAAGGAACCGCCACAGAGTATTCTCTCGTGGACGGATTTGGAAACAAAGTTTATCAATTACTTTTTTCCACCCTCTCGTACTACCGCTTTGCGGAATGAAATCATAAATTTTGAACAAAAGTACGATGAGTCGTTCAGTGAATCTTGGGATCGTTTTAAAGATCTTTTAAGAAAATGCCCACAACATGGTTTTACCAAAGTACATCAAATTAATACTTTTTACAATGGTTTAAGCATGAGTGATCAAGATTCACTGAACAGTGCCTCGGGGGGTAATCTATTGGCTAAGACTTCCAATGCTGCTTGGGATATCATCGAGAACAAATCTCGTGTGCAAACCAAGAGTGTTCGGACCAATGTCGCTAGTGCTAGCACTAATGACAGCGACAAGCGATTGGACAAAATCACTACGCTTCTTGAATCGCTTGTCACCCACACCGTCAGCAACAACAATAGCAACAACGAAAAAAACGCTCAAGTGAACGCTGTCAGCCAACCTTGTTAGATATGCGGTGGTCCTCACTCTTACACAACTTGTACCGCCACCCAAGACTACCCTGCTGAGAATGTGAATGCGGCATATGGCACCTATCCTCAACCTGCTTATCAAGCCAGACCTCAAGGTGACCGTAACTTGCTTAGCTATTGATCCAACAACTATCTTTCACCACCTGGTTTCCCTCCTACCAACCCAAACCAACAACAAAACCTTAATCGCCCTCCTCAACAACAACAACCTCGACAACCATACATCCGTCCTCACAAGCAGCAACAACCACCTCAACGTAACAATCAAGTCTACCAACAACCTGCTTACCAACCACCTGCATACAATGCTCCTCCCAACCAAACCACCACTGCATTACACCAAGAGGTTGCAACCTACATGAGAACCAATGATGTGATAAAGGGAAATCTCCAAGAGGAAGTGCGCAATTTGAAAGCAGACTTGGTCAAGCAAGGAAACGATTTGAGAGCCGACATGAGAAACACGTTGGATAGCCAAACTAATGATCTGAGGAACATGATGGCTAGTTTCTTCCAAGGTAATCAACCCTCTTCTTCGGTTACTCTTCCGAGTACCACCGTTACGAACCCAAGAGGGGAGATGAAAGCAATCACTACTCGAAGTGGCAAAGGTACCAAGGAACCCGAGCTTCCTATACCTCCACCGGTGGTTGTGACTAAGGAGAACGAGTCGCCTGCTCCTATTCCTCCTCTTTCTCCTTCCCCAATTTCTCCACCTCTTCCTTCTACCCCTCCTCCACCCGTGGTTGTGAGTGATCCTATTCCTCTAAAGCCTTCCTCTTCTTCCAATATACCTTATCCTTCAAGGTTGAGGAAAGCGAAGCAAAAGAGCAAGGATGATATTCAGGTTTCGAATTTCCTTAAAATGTTCAAACAACTGAATTTCAATATCTCCTTCGCTGAGGCTCTCGCTCACATGCCCAAATACGCCAAAATGTTTAAAGATCTTCTGAGCGACAAGGAAAAGCTCCTCGATATTGCCAACACCCAACTTAATGAGAACTGCTCTGCAGTACTCTTAAGGAAATTGCCAACCAAGCTTGGTGATCCGGGTCGTTTTCTTATCCCTTGCAATTTCCCGGGAGTAGAGAATTGCATGGCCCTAGCCGATCTAGGTGCCAATATTAATCTCATGCCTCTAAGTGTTTGGAAGCAATTATCTCTCCCAGAGCTAGTCCCCACCAAAATGACTTTGGAATTAGCTAACCGTACGGTTGCTTATCCAGTGGGGATAGCCGAAGACGTCATTGTAGGAGTCGACAAATTCACCTTCCCTGCTGATTTTGTTGTCGTCGACTACGAGATGGACCCCCGTGTGCCACTAATTGTTGGACGTCCATTCTTGAGGACCGGTCGCACTCTTATTGATGTTGAAGCCGGTGAGCTTATCATGAGAGTGGGTGACGATAAAGTAGTCTTCAACATGGGAAAGTTGTCTAAACAGCCTTATTCATATGAGAGCGTTAATTGTATTGACGTTCTTGATGAGGCTTGTGAAGAACACTTTAATGATGCTTGCAAAAGTATTCCTACCTCTCTTCCCAATGTTGAGACCGTGTCCTCTATTGATTCATCGTTGTCTCTATTTGGAGATAGTGATTTATTTTGGAACAATCTTGAAGATACCATGGGAGATGCGAATTTAGCTACTAATGATTCTCCTATCGATGGGGATGAAGACATGAATTTCTTTGACAATCTTCTCACCGAAGACAATCCTTCGCCTCCATCTCCCACGGTCATTGCTATCGATACTCCGACTTCGAATACGCCTCCCGTCGAAAATCCTCCGGATTTAGAACTTAAGGAGTTGCCGCCCCATCTCGAGTATGTATTCCTTGATGAAGAGAAGAAGTCGCCAGTCATCATTGCTAAGGATTTGAAGGATGAAGAGAAAGCCCGACTTGTCGCTGTGTTGAAAGATCATAAGAAGGCTATTGCTTGGAAGATTTCAGATATTCGTGGAATTGATCCTCACTTCTGCACACACAAAATTCTCATAGAGGACGACTTTAAGCCCACAATTCAAAGCCAACGAAGGGTGAATCCAAAAATCCATGAAGTCATCAAAACAGAGGTTATCAAACTTCTTGATGCGGGTATGATTTACCATATTTCTGATTCACCGTGGGTTAGTCCAATCCATTGTGTGCCCAAGAAGGGCGGAATAACCGTTGTTCCCAATGAACACAACGAGTTAATTTCCACTCGTCTCGTTACTGGGTGGAGAGTTTGTATAGACTACCGCAAACTCAATGATGCCACGAGAAAGGATCATTTCCCTCTACCTTTTATGGACCAAATGCTTGAACGTTTAGCCGGTAATGAATATTACTGCTTTCTTGATGGTTTCTCGGGTTATTTCCAAATACCCATCGATCCCCAAGATCAAGAGAAGACTACATTCATTTGTCCCTATGGCACTTTCACTTACAAAAGAATGCCTTTTGGCTTATGTAGTGCGCCCGGGACTTTCCAAAGGTGCATGTTAGCTATCTTCCATGACATGGTTGAACAAACCATGGAAGTCTTCATGGATGATTTCTCGGTCTTTGGGGATTCCTTCTCTTCTTTCCTTGCCAATTTAGAACGTATGCTAAAGCGGTGCGAAGAAACTCGCCTTGTTCTGAATTGGGAAAAATGCCATTTCATGGTAAAAGAAGGCATCGTGCTTGGACATAAGATCTCGAAAGCCGGTCTTGAAGTTGACCGTGCTAAAGTCGATGTTATCGCAAAGTTTCCTCCACCTTCAACCGTGAAGGGTGTGAGAAGTTTCCTGGGTCATGCGGGCTTCTACCGTCGATTCATCAAAGATTTTTCTCAAATCGCTCGCCCGATGACCCACCTCTTGGAAAAAGATACTCCTTTTATCTTCTCCAAAGAGTGTCTTGAAGCCTTCAACTCGCTTAAGGATAAGCTAACTAAGGCACCCGTCTTGGTTACCCCTAATTGGGAGCTGCCCTTTGAGTTGATGTGCGATGCTAGTGATTTTGCTATTGGAGCGGTTCTTGGACAAAGAGTGAACAAACACTTCCAACCGATCCATTACGCTAGCAAGACAATGACAGGGGCACAATTGCATTATACGACAACCGAAAAAGAGCTTTTAGCTGTTGTCTATGCTTTTGAAAAATTCCGCCCCTATCTTGTCCTTTCTACCACCATTGTGTACACCGATCATTCCGCGCTGAAGTACTTGTTGACAAAGCAAGATACCAAACCAAGACTTCTTCGCTGGGTTTTGCTGCTCCATGAATTTAAAATCGAAATTCGCGATAAAAAAGGAGCAGAAAACCTAGCCGCGGACCATCTCAGCAGACTTGAGGATCCTTACCAAGGGGATCATCCGACCAAAGAAATCAATGATTCTTTTCCCTTGGAGACCTTAATGTCTATAAACTCGAAGCCGAATGAAACCCCGTGGTTTGCGGACTTTGCAAACTACTTGGCGGGTGGAATTCTCAAGGAAGGGTTGACGTCCCAGCAAAAGAAAAAGTTCTTCACCGACATCAAGACTTATTTTTGGGACGACCCTTACCTATTCAAACAATGTGCCGACCTGATTATCCGCCGATGTGTTGATGGATCGGCAGCGTCGGAAATCCTTGATGCTTGCCACAAAGGACCCACCGGTGGTCACTTTGGTCCCAACTACACCGCCAAAAAAGTGTTTGATTCCAGATTTTATTGGCCCTCCATATATCGTGATGCTCACAATATGGTTAAACGATGTGATGTTTGCCAAAAGCAAGGCAAAATCACACATAAAGACGAGATGCCTCAGAATTTCATTCAAGAGTGTGAAATTTTTGATGTTTGGGGTATCGACTTTATGGGGCCATTCCCTTCTTCTAAAGGAAACAAATACATCCTTGTAGCCGTTGACTACGTCTCCAAATGGGTTGAAGCCAAAGCTTTACCTACTAATGACGCAAGGGTGGTTTGTAACTTTTTGAAAGCTCTTTTCGCTAGATTCGGTGTGCCTCGTGCCATTATTAGTGATCGTGGGACTCATTTTTGCAATGACCAATTTGCTCGAGTCATGGCTAAGTACGGTGTAAATCATCGTCTTTCCACAGCCTACCACCCACAAACTAATGGCCAGGCTGAAATATCCAACCGCGGGCTGAAGCGAATTCTTGAAAGGACCGTGGGAGAGCATCGTGCCTCATGGGCTGATAAACTTGATGATGCTTTGTGGGCTTTCCGTACTGCTTACAAGACCCCGATCGGCTGTACGCCTTATCGTCTTGTGTACGGGAAAGCGTGCCACCTCCCCATTGAGTTGGAGCACAAGGCTTATTGGGCCTTGAAGTGGGCTAATTTTGATATAAACAAAGCCGGTGACCTACGCAAGATCCAACTCAATGAGCTGAATAAACTCCGTAATGAGGCCTATGAAAATTCTTTGATCTATAAGGAAAGAACTAAGCTCATTCACGACTCCAAGATCAAAAACCGAGAGTTCCATGTTGGAGACAAAGTTTTACTTTTTAACTCTCGGTTGAAAATCTTTTCGGGCAAGCTAAAATCTCGTTGGCCTGGCCCATTTACCATTGCCTAAATTTTTCCATATGGTACTCTCGAGCTCGCTCAACCTAATGGACCTAATTTTAAGGTGAATGGCCAACGAGTGAAGTTGTACTTTGGTGAGGACACCTCTCAGGAGGTGATTCCATCCCTCACCACGTTCCCCATGAACTAATTTTGGGTCGAGTCAGGCTCGTGACTCGGTTATCAAAAACAAGCGCTCCTCGGGAGGCAGCCCGAGTATCTATCCTTTATGTTTTAACCTCCTAAGTGTAGGGGGACTTCTATACGTGTTTGTCTTTGTGTGGTGATGTGATTACAGGGATAAGTGCACTCTTGGAATCTTTGAAGAACCGTGCTCCCGTGTTATCCAAAATCCGGTTCTATCTCTCAACTATCGTGATTCAATTTTCTTCATACTCACATTTGAAATTGATCACGTTAATCGTCTCTTCCTTAACTTGAGTTAACCAACGTGCACAATGTCATAAGTGTAGGGGAAACTTTTCCCACATGCTTAAACATTGAGGACAATGTTTATCTTAAGTGTAGGGGGGACTTCTATCGAAGTTTTAAGTGGACTTTTCCATGAAAATGCCTTCAATTAACCGGAAAATCATATTTTTCAACATTTTTCAAATTTTTTATTAACTTTGGCCATTTAGTTATAATTTTTAAATTTTTATCGTTGCTTTCATATGTATATATCCCGCAATAAAGTCAAAAATATTAATAAAGTGGTGTAGCTAGTTTAGAAGTCTTTGACATATTAGGCCCGTTGCGTTTATTTTGACTCAACCCGAATAGACTTATCCAAGTTTATTCTAGCTAGTATCCTTAACCATGTAGACCTTAATTGGTTTATTAGGCTAAGTGTCCACGAGTCTCATTACTTGAGATTTTAAATTGTGGAGGACGAGAAATGATAGAGTCAATTATAAGTCGGTATTCTTGCACAAGCTCACTTGGCGTAATTATTTGCCTATTCTCCCATCACTTGCTAATAATTTATCTGCAATAAGTAAGGTCGTACGATTTGAAAAGTTACTTAGCTTCTAGCCAAAGATCGTTTAAAAGTTGCTCGGTAATGATAAGAGTTCATAGCCAAGGCATAACTTATGAAGCGGGGCGCGAAGATTGGCGAGTCCGAAAAGGCCCTAACAAGGCATGAGGATTCAATTTTATTGCTGAAGATCCAAGTGATGTGAAAAGCATTATTCCTAAAATCAATATGAAGGATCAAGACTCACGACGAAAAGCAATCAACTCCCATAAAGATCATGGAGAAGTCTATCCGAAAAGACCCTAACAAGGTATGAGGATAAATAGATCCAAGTCCGAAAAGGAGGCGGATCGTTGTATCTCAAAATCCCAAATAGAGATCGAAGAAATAATCATGAAGTCGTGGTCAACAAAGTTGGAGTACCCCTCAAAAGTCTCCAAGTGAAGAAACTCTATTATGATGAGAAGACCATTATCTCAAGAACGTCTCTCGAAGATATGAAGTATGAAGTACATGCCAAATATCGGCCCGAGAAAGGTCTCAAATCGTGAACCAAGTTATGCCAAGATATGAACTTTTTGATATCCCGAGAAGCAGTTTTAAGAGATTTTGTCCTTTAGCTAACTATTGATCAAATCGTCCTACTTTGCTTTCAGCCTAAATAAACTATCGAAATAAGTCCAAAAATGCATCTTCATGATCATTCTAAGACAAAAATAAAATATAAGAGATACACCTAGGAATAAATGAGTTTAAGCATTTAATTAAGCCATGTGTGTAAGTGTTTGAATTGCTAACTTGTAATAACAATGATCTCGTTTTTAAGCTTAGTTTGGGGAACGTGAAACTTGAGGGTGATAAATCTTCGCAGCACCAAAGCCCTAATGTAAGTCATCGATTTCTTTGCAAGTTATTCCATGTAGCTATTTTCAAGTGAAAATGGTTTTCTATCCCTTTGTTACCTTTAAAGTTTTATTTCTTTAATTTTTGTTTAGTAGAATTTAAATAAGGCCAAGGTTGATTAATTATGAGAAAAGTGTAAAATTGCTTTATCACTAAGCACTGCATGAGGGCATGGCAATGGTTAAGTGTAGGGGATTTGATAGGTGTGTAAACACCCATCCTTTTACCACTTAATTCGGGCTAAAACGAGACCAAAACACGTATTTAATATCATTTGTTTGGAATTATGCGTGGTTTTTGTGTTTATTGTGTTTTCAGAGCCAACCGGATGAATATTGAAGAAAACATGGGATTGCACGGGTTTTACTGAAGAAAAAGACTCGAGATTAAGTCTATTGTCCAAGAGATGCAAAAGATTTGAAGTCACTGGGCCTATTCGAAGATTTATCGAAGAAAAGGACCAAAGATGGAAGATTTATATAAGTCGAAGAAACTCAAGTCTATTAAACGAAGAAATTAAAAGACGAGTTGAATTTAATCGACGACAAATCCCGAATCAGAATCGAAAACGGAAACTTTTCTGAAAAGACGAAAAGACAAGAAGAACGGGAGAAAGCCCACTCACCAACCAAAAGACAAGGCTATAAATAGCCCTTCCCTCACACATTTAGACTAGTTTTAGTTAGTCTGGAGTTTTCCTCTCCTTCCCTTTTTTTTCTCCTTTCTTGTTCGTAGCATCACCATCACCACTAGGGTGATTGGTGATTTTAATCTTTGTTTTTCAAATCTTGTTGTTTTAATATTTGTTTGATCTTGTTAAAACATTAGTCATTCAATACAAGTTCTTTGTTTAATCTTTCCATTTAATCTTGTTCATCTTCATCTTTTTCTTCAAGTTCTTGAGTTTTTATTTTTCTTGATTTGATCTTCAAAAGTTGTTGGGATTTGTGTTTTTGTTAATGGGATTTGTAGTTCATGGTTAGTAGATGCTTTGTGTGTAGTTTTATTTAAGATTTGGTTAAAAATTTGGTGATTTTTGGATTAAAACGATTTTCCTTGTTCTTCGGGAACTGTTACTGTATCTGGGTTTCCAAAACTTCCGAATCAAGCAAAAGTTCCGAATGAAGCTTGAACTTCCGAACGAAGCAAAAGTTCCGAATGAGTTTGTCTATTAAAAGTTCCGAACCAGTTTTCTTGAAAACTTCCGAACCAGTTTCTTCCGAATCGGAACTTTAAAAAGTTCCGAACCAATTTTTGAAAAACTTCCGAACCAATTACTTCCGAATCAATTACTTCCGAACCAATTTCTTCCGAACCAAGTTTAGACTTCCGAACCGATTTTCTTAGAGTTCTGAACGAAGCTCAAAGTTCCGGACGAAGCCAAAAGTTCCGGACGAAGCCAAAAGTTCCGGACGAAGCCAAAAGTTCCGAACGAATCCAAAAGTTCCGAACCAAGCCAGAACTTCCGAATGAAGTAGAAACTTCCGAATAAAGGCAAAGTTCCGGATGAGTAATTAAGTTCCGAATGAAGCTAAACTTCCGAACCAAGGTTGAACTTCCGAATCAGTCTTCTTTTAAAGTACTTACTGTTTCTGTTTCTTTATGTCTGTCTTACCATTTCTCATTATTTCTTAATTTAAGTTTGATTTTAATTCAAAATTTTGTCAGTTATTAATAATTCAATTACTTTTAAATTACTTTTAAATTTAAGTTTAAATTTTCGATCATTTAACATTTAGTAGGTTAGAAAACCTAACCCTTTTATTTAGTAACCAATAACAATCATTCCACTTAAGACCGAGATCAATTCGAGAGGATTCCGAGATTTAATCTGAACCCATATAAAATCAGTGTATCACCATCCGTGGGACCAATACACTAAGCTAGAGCAAATCTCATATCGATCTCTCTCAATGACGAAAGGACATCCACAGGAAACCCCAGGAACACAAATCCTGCGAATCGGAAGTCCACAGGGGAAGGGATACTCATTCCCACTCAGTCCCCCGGCAACCAAACAGGTGGACCGAATAACTGGAGCGTTTTTCAGTCCATGGGTGGAGCAGGAACGTCCGCAATCACCCCACCACCAACCTCGACCTTGGACAACCCTGATCCAGGGAGCGCGCCTAAAATAAGGAGCCGCGCAGGCCATCAACCGAGGAAGAAGTGGAGGTCGAACCACTTAGTGAGGAAGATCTCACTCGAGTTCTCACGCAGAACTTCGAGAGGATCGTCCCAGGAATCGCATCTAGGTTAAACCTAGGGAGGAACCTCCAATCTAGGCTCAACTTTGGCAGTGCCGGACCGGGCACCTCTCTTCAGACTCAAAGGAAGCGAAGGACACGACCCCAGGAACGAAACCTCTTTGAGGAAACCCCCAAACCTAGGAATGTGTTCGAACGCATAGGGGATCGTATTATGCAGGAACTACTACAATCCTGTGAGGAGGGAGAGAGGTCCGACCATTCAGCCGAACGAGAACTAACTGCCGCACAAGCGTGTGGTACAGGATGAATACCGGGAAGAAGGCTCCTAGCTCTTCTCACAAGAACGATCCTCAGCCAAAGAATGGGGCACCGCCCCCTTCTCCCGGTCCATCAGGAGAGGATTCAGATGACCATCCACCCAAGCGTCACCGAGCCAGGCGTACTCCTCCACCGCCACCAGACAATGAAGAGTACTACGACGGCCCTATTATCGCGAGGCGGAAGAAGAAGATCTCTCCCGCCCATGGTGTGATCCTAATCTCACCCATCCATGGCTGATCCCAGGGAAGATCCTTTTACCCTCCGCATACGGAATTACTCCGAGGATACAAAGCGTCGCATGCCGGCATGCGTCAAGACTTATGATGGGTCTGGTGATCCGGATGATCACCTAAAGATATTTGACACGCAGGGGAATATTGAACGATGGCCCATGCCCATATGGTGCCAGATGTTCAATTCAACCTTGATCGGCAATGCTTGCGATTGATTTGAGGGACTTCCTCCCCGAAGCATTGATAGCTTCACTGAACTGCGTACTGCGTTCAAGAACAATTATACTCAGCGAAAGAAGTATAATAGGGACCCGGTCTCGTTGGCAACCGTCAAGCAACGGCCTGGGGAATCTACGGAGGCCTTCACCGAATGCTTCAATGACGACTGCACACGCACAAAGACAATGCCGGAACTTCTAAAAATTTCCGATTATATGCACACCATAACAAACAGGGAATTAATCAGACGTCTCAATGACAAGCGACCAGAGAAGTATGAAGACCTTATGGAAAGGGTCAGGAACTTCATAGAGGGAGAAACCGCGGTAGCCGCGGCCTACCCTTCAAAAGGAAACAACTATCGATCGAACGACCAGTCCAGGAGACAGTCGGGTGGTCAAAGCAACCAGAGCAGTGGGAGGAGCTCGGACTACAAGAGCCAAAACAAAGGAGGGCTGTCGGAGGACAAATTTACTCCTCTAAAGATGTCCTACCGGGAGATCTTGCTGACAGAAGGGGCCAACTTCCCGAGACCTCCCCCAATGACGACTCCGGTGGACCGTCGTCAAAGAAATCGCTTTTGCGAATTCCACAATGACAAGGGCCACGACACGGAGGAATGTATCTAGCTCAAGAAGCACATTGAGTCACTGATCAAGTCAGGCAAACTTAAACATTTGGTCAAGGATTGGAAGGACGGAAAGGACAACAATAAGCATGACAAGAAGGATCCCCAAAAGGACAAACCTTCGACTTTATACATGATCCAAACAAGGCAGCGCCGCACAAGGCAGAAAATTAGTCAAAAATTTTCACGCGGCAGAGAAATCTCATTCCCTCCCATCACAGCAAGTGACGTAGCCGATGCACCTCTCACGATTGAGATAAGCATTGGAACACACAATGTCCGCCGTATGTATGTGGATGGAGGGTCATCGGCAGAAGTACTATACGAACACTGTTTCGTACAGTTCCGACCAGAAATAAGAAGCCAATTAGTACCGGCCACGTCGCCGCTCATCGGCTTTAGTGGAGACACCATCTGGCCAATAGGACAGCTGCGTCTACTCGTAACCATTGGGAATGAAGAGCATTCCACCACGTCGTGGATGAACTTTATGGTGATACGCTCATACTCTCCATACAATGGGATCATAGGCAGACCAGGTATCCTGGCCATACGGGCAGTACCCTCCACAACTCACGGAATGATTAAATTCCCCGTGGAAGGAGGAATTGTCAATATCTATAACACAATCATACCAGCATCTGAATGTCATGCCGTGACAACACCAGTTCCACCTGTTCCCCCCAAGGATGGGTCACCACCTTCCAACTGGAAGGTGGCAATCCATCCTGATTATTCGGAACAAAAGGTATCCATAGGAGGAACACTCTCGGATAGCGGCAAGAGGGCCATGTGATCTCTCCTAAAAGCAAACTTGATGTATTCACATGGGAGCCCAAGCATATGACGGGCGTACCGCGTGCGATAGCAGAACATAAACTCCAAATCCGCCAGGGATATCCTCCCGTTAAGCAAAAGAAGCGCGGTCAGGCACCAGAACGCAGCCAAGTAATATTGGATGAAGTATGGAAATTTGTGGATGCAGGTATTATGCGCGAGGTATACTACCACGAGTGGTTATCCAACCCGGTCATGGTCAAGAAGCATGACGGGAGCTGGTGCATGTGCGTGGACTTCACAGATCTAAACAAAGCCTGTCCGCAGGACTGCTATCCGTTACCGGAGATTGATTGGAAGGTGGAATACCTATGTGGATATCCCTTTAAGTGCTTCTTAGACGCATACAAAGGATACCACCAGATCCAGATGGCGGAAGAGGACGCAGAGAAGACGGCGTTCCATACTAGTCAAGGCGTATACCGTTATACAAAAATGCCATTCGGACTAAAGAACGCCGGGGCAACATATCAGCGGCTTGTTGACAAAGCCTTCGACTCACATATAGGCCGCAACCTTGAGGTCTATGTTGATGATTTAGTTATCAAAAGTCATACGAAGGATGCACTTCTCCGTGACGTCCAAGAGACGTTTGACACATTGAGGAGGATTAATATGAAACTGAATCCAAAGAAATGCGCGTTTGGGGCAACGGAAGGGATGTTCCTTGGATATATGATTGATCCAAACGGCATCAAGCCTTGCCCGGAAAAGACGGACGCGGTAATACAGTTACCATCTCCCCAGACGCGAAAAGAAGTACAATCATTAAATGGGAAGATGATTGGGCTAAACATGTTCTTGTCGAAATCCGCGGAGAAGTCACTCCCCCTATTCAAAACACTCAAGAAGTGTATCAAGAAGGGAGATTTCCGGTGGCAAAGGAAGCGGAGGAAGTTTTTGGTCGGCTTAAGCAACACCTCGCAGCTCTTCCCATGTTAGTGGCACCCCGGCCTAAGGAGGAGCTCATCATGTATCTGTCGGCCACACATGGAGCAATTAGTGCGGTACTCATGACGGATAGGGACACAGTCCAAACTCCGGTCTACTTCATAAGTAGAATACTGCAATGGCCGGAGTTGAATTATTCTTCTATGGAGAAATTGGTGTTGGCATTAGTGTTTACCACAAAACGGTTACGCCGGTACTTTCAGGCGCACCCAATTGTGGTTATTACTGATCAACCAACAAAACAAGTCATCTCCAGACCAGACGTGGCCGATAGGCTATAAAAGTGGAGCATTCTGTTGGGAGAGCATAACATCTCTTATAGACCAAGGACAGCTGTTAAAGGCCAAATCTTGGCAGATTTCTTGATAGAGAAGCCGAACGAGGATGGACCGGTCGTACAATGAGAGGAAACTCCAGCAGAACCATGGGTATTATTTACGGACGGATCCTCGTGCACGGATGGATCAGGAGCTGGTCTCATCCTTACGAATCCGGAAGGAATGGAGTTTACATACGCCCTGCGCTTTGAGTTCACAACCACCAATAATGAGGCAGAATATGAGGCGTTGATTGCGGGTTTAAAAATTGCGGCTCGAATGGGAGTCCGCAACCTTGAGGCCTACGTGGACTCATGGCTTGTCGCGAACCACATTCTAGGGGATTACGTAGCCAAGGAGGATAACATGGTTCGATACTTGGAGAAAGTCAAGTTACTCATCGCTGCTTTCAGCAAGTTTTCTATCAAACAGGTACCAAGAGGTGAAAACAAGAAGGCGGACGCTCTTAGCAAGATCGCGTCTACAAGTTTCGCCCACTTGTCCAAGCAAGTCTTGGTAGAAATACTAAAGGAAAAGTCTATAACGGAAGGGGAAGTTGCAGCTATAGTTGAGGAAGATGGACCTACATGGATGACCCTGATCATCAGCTATTTGACTAATGAAACCCTTCCGGACGAGGAAAAGGCGGCACGGCGTATCAGAAGGAAGTCGTAGCACTTCGAGCTTCGAGAAGGTATTCTTTACAAGCGCTCTTTCTTAGAGCCGTGGTTGCGGTGTGTTGGGCCACGCCAGGCTACTTATGTGATCAGTGAGATACATGAAGGGTTATGCGGCATGCACGCGGGTCCCTGATCTGTAGTAGCTCGAGTTCTACGCACAGGATATTATTGGCCTACTATGCATAGGGATGCACGCGACATGATTCGTAAATGTAGTGATTGCCAAGTGCACAGACCAGTACCACGACATCTGCAGCAGGAACTGACACCTATTACATCCCCATGGCCATTCTATAAGTGGGGGATTGACATTGCAGGACCTTTTCCCGTAGCTGCAGGGGGAGTTAAGTTCTTGATTCTCGCAATGGACTGTTTTACACGTTGGATAGAGGCTAAGGCAGTTAAATACATCACAGGCAAACAAATTAAAAAGTTTGTTTGGGAGAACATCGTGTGCCGTTTTGGATTACCAGGAGAAATCATCTCGGACAACGGGAAGCAGTTCGCGTATAATCCATTCAAAGACTGGTGCGCAACATTGAATATCACGCGGCGCTTCGCATCTGTTAAATTTCCGCAGACAAATGGTCTTGTGGAACGAGCAAATAGAAGCTTGGGTGAAGGCATCAAGGCACGCTTGGATGAACGAAGTGCCAAATGGTTTAGATGAACTGCCGCATGTTCTATGGGCACATAGGACTATGATTAAAACAGCCAATGGGGACACTCCATTTGCACTAGCCTACGACACTGAAGCTGTTATACCAGCAGAAATCGGAATGCCGACCATCCGCACAGCGGAGGTTAATGTTGTCACGAACGACGAGCAACTTCGGATTAATCTGGATTTGTTAGAGGAAAAAAAGAAATAGCGGCTATAAATGAGGCCAAGTCCAAGGCACAGATGAAGGCTTATTATGACACCAAGGTTAAAGGTGTTTCTTTTCGACCGGGAGATTTTGTTTATCGTGCCAACGAGGCAAGTCGAGCGGAGAATACAGGAAAACTGGGCCCTAAGTGGGAAGGACCGTATGAGGTTACGGAAGCCTTAGGACGGGGCACGTACAAGTTGCGTGACATGGATGGCCGCGACCTGGAACACAAATGGAATATCTAGAATCTTAAAAGATGCTATCTTTGAAAAGCTACGGCTTTCGCATGGACATTTTGCTATAGCTGGCTTAAATAAAGATCCATGTGTTCTCTTTATTTTGTTTTTTTATGCTTTCTAGGTTCCCTTTGTTTTTAGGATTTCCTATTCTTGTCAAAACAAAAATCGTAAACGTTCTAATAAAATGTCGTGGTGCCTAGCTAGCTCCACGGCTCGTTCTTGTGCAAATTATTGTCTTATTTTTTAGATTCTATGAACAAATTATTGTCGTATAAATTTAGTTGTTATTGCTATAATGTGCTATCTCTTATTCATATGCATTCATTCAATACCGTACATGTACTATGCGCCTCCAGGCGGGGTAAGAGGATTAAGTGAACCTAATAATTCAACTTGTCACATAAGAGGGATGCAACTCCAGTGACGCGGATCATGTATCCTTACTAGACACCTTACTCACAAGACGTTGTGATAAGTTTCCATATGCTGCGCTCACGTAGTGCTTTGCATGGTAAAGACGCACGCCGCACGTCTAGTAAAATATAGACTTGGTTTTATTCTAGGTAAGACGTGACACGTCATGCGACACAGATATATGATATCTAAAAAGAATATAAGCAAGTTTCCAACCACCACGGACTTATAAATATTATTCTAAATGTTCACAATAATGTTACAAAAGGATAAAATGCCGTGGACATCCACGGACGAATATTTAGGTTACAGACCAGATTATTCAGGAGTTATCACAAATTTGGGAGCACCCTATATGGGGGGGGGGGGGAGAAACCTACCTATCTCCCATTGCTCTTCAGTTAGGTGGGGCAATACCTCACCACGTTCCTTCTGTTCCAGAGCTTGAGCCGCATTCACCTCCAGTACCTCGCTTAATAGCTGTTCACCAACTACGATCCTGGTGACGTCTTCATAAATTGGAAGAGTGAGTTGGCTGGGGGAGGGAGTGAAGGGAGTCCAGGAGTGTCCGTCGTCCTGAGAAAAGGCACCAAGACTTGGCTTCTCCATAATCTCCTTATTGGATGCATATTTTGTGGCCTCCATCTCAGCCAAGAAGGGGTAGTTGAGATCTCGCATAGCGGCCATAGAGGCAGTCATCTTCTCATCGTATCCAGTGTTGAAGAAGGCATGCTTTGTGAAGTTTTGTTTCTTTCTTATTAGCTCTACGGCCATGACCATCCTCTCATGACGGCCGTGATCGATGCCATCCGACACGAGGTCTGCAAATTTTTGTAAGAATTGTGGGGCCTCCAACACCTTCGTGACGGCCAAGCGCGTCCCATGACCTACCATCCACCTGCGACCGGTAATGGCTGCTAGTAGTTGGGGATACAACACATCATCACGCTCGGAGTTAAGGGCACTCACCAGTGTGTTTTTTTTGTGGAAGCCTCCTTCAATTGTTCCACCACGACCCTCTCATGAGCAAGCTCCTCTTTCAGTTTCTCCTCACCCTGGATCAATGCATGTGCGTCTTCAAGCTTTTTTGTGAGAATGGACACTTGGTCAGAGGAGGACTTGGACAAGGCTTCTGCCGCGGTCACCTGTATGTGATATATCAAGAATTAGAATGCAGGATAGTGTGACGTAGGCATGATGCAGTGCGGATACATACCTTAGTTGTTGCAGTCTCAAGTTCAGTCTCAAGCTCGGCTACACGTTGATCATGAGCATTAGCGTGTGCTGCTTGTTCTTTAATAGTAGCCTCGGCAGTAGCAAGCTAGGACTGGAGGGCGGCAATCTGGGCCTCATTGTCTTCAATCATCTTCTCTCTTCGGCCAACTTTTCTCTTCAGGGAATCAACATGCTCTAAGGCGGCCTTAAATCTTACCCGCATGGAAGTACCCATGGTCATCTGATGAACCAAGGCACCATTGTACTCATCCACCAGGTCCACATGGTTTAGTGCATTTACATCCTTTACCAGACCGGGAGGGATGCAGTTATTCAGATAATCACGGCATTCTTCGGCCTGTCTCATCCGTGAAGCGGTGGTGATCTTCCAGTCAGGGTTGAACTATGTATGAGGGCCGGACGCCGGGACCTCTTGTGAAGTTGTGGGGGTACCTTCTTCAAAGGTGGGGCCATACCTGGTCGCGGTCGTGTGCGGGGCAGGTTCTTTCTCCTTCTTCTTCTCCTTCTGTTTCTCCTTCCTCTTCCGTGCCTCTTGGGTAGGTGCGACACCAGCTTGTTCATCCCTGCAACAACAATTGGAATAGATATTAAATATTTTTTGTGGAAGTCCGTACCTTTTACTTGGGCAATGGATGTTTTTGACCAAACGAATGCGGTAGACTTGCATGTTGGTTCTTTCTAGTTCTGATGTAGTGGGGGGAACTTGAGTGACTGGATTGGAATTTGTTAACGGCACGTCCGGATCCACGAGTGCAGCCCGCGCCGTCTCGGAGGCTTGGGTGGTGCTCTCAGCAGGTTGATAGCGAGGGTGATCCTCGCGCAGTCTCTTTACAGGGGCATTGTGTTCCCCGACCTCAGCCTGAGTAACTCTTCTTACCCGTTTGTTCTTCCTGCGGGTACGCTTGGGGGCGGGTTGGGCTTCTTCTTCTTCCTCCTCCTCTACTTGTTGTACTTCCTCCTCGTCATCGACCAACATTTGGCGAAGGCTGGAGGTGGTCCTCTCAATGTTATCACCCTGCTCTTCCCCGTGTGCGGGGTAGCAGTCTTAGGCGGAGAGGAGGGCCTGGCTTCATCCTCCAGCATCTGGTTGTCACCATCTTCATTGTCAAAATCCACGGGGGTCATCAGGAGTGGTGTATCTTCTTCGTCAGATTGGGGGTCTGGTACGGCTACTAAGGCGATTGTCACGTTTCGGGTATGCTCGAGGAGGGGTAGCTCATTCTCACGTCTAGGACGGGCTCCCTCTGGTATAAGTTTTGGATCACCCTGACGAAGGATTGATAGGTGTGTAAACACCCATCCTTTTTACCACTTAATTACAATAATAACCGGACCAAAACATGTATTTTATGTCTTTTATGTCGGAATTATGCGTGGTTTGTGTTTTTGTTGTGATTTAGGACGAAATGGTGAAAAATGGAGACAACACGGACATTCACGGGCATTTACGGACTTTTATTGAAGAAAAAGACGAAAGACGAAGTCAAGAAGTCAAGAGTGCAAAAAAAAGAACGGAAGTCCAATACCAATTCTGAAGATTTATCGAAGAAAAAGTCAAAAGACAGAAGTTTATCAAAAGCCGAGGAACTCAAGTCTTATTTATCGAAGAATTAAAAGACGAGTCTAAAGAAATCCCGAGCCAAAAGTCATCAAAGTCCAAGATTAACAAAGAGATTAAGAAGGAAGGACTTAATGGCGCAATTAAGAAGAAAGGAAGGAGGGGAGGAAGCTTCCTCTAACCACCCCATTTTCATTCATTTGTTTTTGTTGACTAATAGTGACAATTAGTTCTTCCACCTTTACTTTTATGCACCTTTATTTACTTGCACCTTTAATTACATGTCTTGCACCTTATTTACCATTTAATTTCAAGTAAGTGTTTCTTTTAATTCTTGCACCTTTAC
The DNA here is from genome assembly GCA_025667525.1 of Glebionis coronaria. Taxonomy (NCBI): domain Eukaryota; kingdom Viridiplantae; phylum Streptophyta; class Magnoliopsida; order Asterales; family Asteraceae; genus Glebionis; species Glebionis coronaria. The sequence continues at coordinate 232,234 of JANFOE010001151.1, forward strand.
TTTACCTTGTTGATCTCATTCTACCTTTCTTTAATCTTTGATTTATATGCTTTTTGTCTTGTTTATTTGTTTAAAGATTTCATTTTTATGCTTGTGATTGTTTTAAATCATTTATTTTCATAGCTTATTTTGTTTCTTTTCAAGTTTATAAAGTTTTTATAAAAGTTATTTTCGTATAAAAAGTTGTTTTTCTTAAAGCTTTTCCATTTCGTGGTTTAAAAGTCTTCAAATTTCTGTTTAGTAGCTTATTTTTATACGTCTTGCCCTAGGAAGTTCGTCTTGTGCTTATGTGATTAGTAGCTTATTTACTTAGCTTATTTTTCATCCATTTCTTCGTATTCCGATTGGTAAGATCGGAAATGGGTTTATCATTCCGACCAGCATCTCATTGCTTGGTCGGAAAAGGGTTTGCATATTCCGATTGGAGAAGCTTTGGTATTCCGATCAGTGTGGTTGTTGGATATTCCGATCAGGTAAGTGTGACAGCATTCCGATTGGGGGACCAGTACTCATTCCGATTGAGGTGCTTGTTTGGATATTCCGATCTTAGGGTTCCGATCAGCATTCCGACCAGGGTTTCTACTATATTCCGATCAGAGGTAAGGACACATTCCGACTGGGTAGTCTAATATATTCCGATCAGTGTAAGTGCCAGTTATTCCGATCAGGGGTTTATTCGATATTCCGACAGGTTTGGTTTGATATTCCGACGAGGTCTTATCGGAATATATTCTGATTTGGCATTGCTTTTCTCGAGTTAACTTTGTTTATTTTTCTTAGTTTACATTTTAATACTTGTCTAATTTTAAATTCTCGTCACGCTTTAATTTTTAGTCATTTAATTATTTTATTTTTCAAGAGTTTTTAAATACTCGCACCTTTCTTTTAATTAGATTTAGATTAATTTCAACGCATTTTATTTTAAACGCCATTTAATTTTAACGCCCTTTACTTTAACGACATTTACTTTTAAGTCTTTGCACATTTAAATTTAAAATCAACCAAAAATATTTGTTCCACCAAAATCAATAGAGTCACACATAGAGCCAATAATCAATTCGTTAAGATATCGAGAACGATAATTTTCTTACTAGCAAAATCCTATGTATTAAATGGCGCCACTGCCGGCTCTTTTCGTAAAGATTAACTGTTTTCTGTGAGAGACGCGTTGCTTTTTGGGATCCGTTCACTTGTGAGCGTTATTTTCTGGCTTAAAAAATTCCAAAAATCATAAAAAATTAAAAAATTGATAAAAATCCATAAAATTAAAATTTTCAAAAATCCAAAAAGATTTTATCTTTATTGTGTATATATTGTCTTTGTGTTTGGTTTCTTTTTCTTTTGCATTTTCAGGTGTATGCGTACTAGATCTTCTAATTATCAAGAGCCCGAGACTCAAGAAGATTTAAGTATGTCAGGTGTTAACAACAACAATAATCCACCGCACCTTAATAATAACAACAATGTTCTTCCACAGCCCGATCTTCGGACCATGGAGGAGCTTTGTCAACCTACAATGTTTGGACGAGGAGGACCAATTGCGCCGATACAAATCAACGCTCCTGAGTTTTCGTTGAAGCACCACATGATTCAGCAAGTGCAAACTAACCCATTCCGTGGATTGCCTGATGATGATGCCAACAAACACCTCGACAAGTTCATTACAATCACCCAAAGCATGAAGTTGGCTGGTGCCACAATGGATGAACTTCGCCTACAACTCTTTCCACATACTTTATTACATCATGCCGAGAAATGGTTTGATCGTCTCCCGAAGAATTCTATTCACACTTGGGATGACATGACTCAACGCTTTTTGTCGCGCCACTTTCCACCATCCATGGTCACGAGCCTTCGCAATCAAATCAGCGGTTTCATGCAAGATCCTGATGAATCTCTTTTTGATGCTTGGGAGAGATATAATGTCTTGATCGATAGATGTCCAAACCACAACATGCTACCTGTGACCTTAATTGATACTTTCTACCACGGATTGACTTTTCGTGATCGTGATACGATTAATGCAGCCGCCGGTGGCACATTCATGAAAAGGAGACCCGAGGAGTGTAGAGAGCTTATTGAAAACATGACTACTCACCACAAAAACTGGGATTCCTCTTCTTCTTCAAGGAACAATCCGAGAGTCAATGTTTCCTCCACTTCAGCAAACCCTGATATGACCGAACTCACCCGTGTGCTGACTGAAATGAGCAGAAGTATGCAACTCTTGGCTTCAAACCAACAACAACAACAAGTTAAAGCTGTTGCTACTCCTTGTGAAACATGCGGCGGTCCTCACTCATACACCGATTGTCCTTCGACACAAGGAAATCCGGAAAATGTGTATGCAGCTTATGGTAATTATTCACCAGAAAATTACCAAGCTCGACCTCAAGGGGATAGAAATTTGCTGAGTTACCGATCCAACAATTACCTTTCACCCGGTTTTTCTCCTCAAAACCAAAACCCCGCCAACAACTACAATAGAAGCAACCAAATCCCACCAAGAGCTTCTAATCCTTATCACGCACCCGCCCAACAAACCCCACCAAGTAATCCAGATGTTGAGGCCATCATGAGAACCCAAGGTGAGCAAATCAAGAATTTGCAGAGCCAAATTATCAATCTTAAAGGAGATATTACCAAGCAAGGACATGAGATAAGATCCGAGCTTCGAGATAATATTCAATCCTCCTTCAGCAATCAAACCAATGATTTGAAAAATATGCTTGCTAGTTTTTTGGCCGCCGCTCAACCTTCTTCTTCGAGTTCTCTACCTTCAAACACCGTCACCAATCCGCGAGCAACTGTGAGTGCTATTACTACCCGTAGTGGAGTCACCATCGTAGGACCACCAATCCCACCACCATCATCTACACCTCCTCCACCACCATTTCTCCCTACTCCTCCTACACCTAGTATTAGTGCACCATTACCGTCTCCGCCTCGCCATGACGATGTTCCTAGGAAGGACCCTTCAACATCTCAACCTTTACCACCTACACCTGCACCTTCACCAACCAAACCTAATATCCCTTATCCCTCTCGTTTAGGCAAGACCAAAATGCTAACCAAGGAGGACTCCGAAGTGACACGCTATGTGAAGATGATTTCTCAAATGAACTTCAACATTAGCTTTCTTGAAGCACTTGTCCACATGCCCAAATTTGTTAAAGCATTTAAGGAATTGCTTAACAAGAAGGAGAAGCTGATTGAACTCGCAAACACACGATTAAATGAAAACTGCTCTGCAGTTATTCTTAAAGAACTTCCGGAAAAGCTTGAAGATCCCGGTCGTTTCGTGTTGCCTTGCGTGTTCAACAAAACTGAAGAATTTACTCCCCTTGCTGATCTCGGGGCCAGTATTAATTTGATTACTTTGAGTGTTTGGAAAACACTATCATTGCCCGACCTTACTCCAACAAAGATGACTCTTGAACTGGCAAACCGCACTCTCGCTTACCCCGTTGGTATAGCCGAAGACGTGTTCATAAAAGTTGGCACATTTACTTTCCCGGTCGATTTTGTCGTCGTTGATTATGAAGTGGACCCTCGTATTCCTTTAATACTTGGTCGGCCATTCTTGAGAACCGGACGAGCTTTAGTAGATGTGGCCGAAGGTGAGTTAATCTTAAGAGTCGGGGATGATGCACAAGTTTTTAAAATGGGGAAGCTTACAAGTACAACCTTTGGAGGCCGCGAATCAGTGAATATGATTAATGTGCTCGATGACTTTACCGTCTACGACAATCCTCTATTCGACTCTTGCATCAATAATCCACTTTTTCAAGATGATGTGGATGATTCTCGCTCCACTTTGGACGCTTCTCCCATATATGATTCTCCACCGGTCTTTGATGCTTATGATGATGATTCTAGCTCAGACTCAGATGATTATGATGACCTTACTTCTGAGTATCCCGATCTGCCCACGTATGATGATTTCGATGAGGCTGATACTCTTTCGAGCGATTCTTCACATGATGACGATCCTCCGCCATCACTCGATCCTACTTTGGACGATTACTCATTTGAGGAAGACTTCTCTGCATTTCTTAACACTTACTGCCCTCATGAGAGTGATGCACCTCCTTTGGACTTTGAAGATTATCGTCTTGATCCTACTTTGGATTTGAAGCACATTCTTTCAAAGGAAAAGAAACCGGTCGACACCGAAATCCGCAGCACGTATGAGTTAACACCTCTTTGTCCCCCTTCTGAGGAGGAGGTTGTGCTTCTTCATGGATCTTCTTCACACTCTGCTGAGCTTGAGTGCTATTTTCCCTTAAAGGAAAAGGTGTTCGACCCCGGTATTGATATTCTACAGCCATCTCAGTATCCACCTGATGAAATAAAAGGAAAAATCTTTGGAACTTATGGAAATCTGCTTACACCACTTCAACATTGCTTCCACCGTGCTCCATCGCTGCTTAAGGGAACCTTGCCTACTCTTCTTTGGCTTGCCTTGTTCGCCTTAAGCTCGTGCTAGTTAGTGGACGAAAACTATGTCTTTGATCCTGGTGGATATGTTTCATGCTTCTTCCATTGATGATCAAGGTCGAGTCAGGCTAATGACTCGGTTAACAAAAATCAAGCGCTTCTTGGGAGGCAACCCATGCATCTATCTTTTCGCTTTCTTTATCATAAGTGTAGGGGGGACCCGTTGGTGTTTTCTCTCTCCTCTCTTCTACTAATCAGGGACTCGAGCTTCAATGATCCCCTCTTGATGATTCTTGACGACCCGTGATTCCGTGTTCTACTTCTTCCCGGTTCTACCCTAAACTCTTTTCGATTCACTATTTTATATTTTCTCAATATTAAAATAGGAATCTCTTTAGTTGTCTTTCCCTTAGCGAGATTTAAACAACGTGCACAATGTCCTAAGTGTAGGGGAGTTTACTCCCACATGCTTAAACATTGAGGACAATGTTTATGTTAAGTGCAGGGGGGACTTCTATCGAAGTTAAGTGGCCTTTTCCTTGTATTTATCCTCATTTTAACCGGAAAATCAATTTTTCGACATTTTTCAAAATTTTTGATCTATTTTTGCCTATTAGTTTTTCCTTTTGTATAGTTATTTTCTCTCTTTGCTAGAATAAATTTTGAATAAAGTGGTTGTGAATCTTTTGACTCAACCCGAGTTTACTTATCTAAGTTACTCTAGCTAGTATCCTTAACGTGTTTAAGTCAAGTTTTGCTAGGCTATTATTTAGGGAGCTATAAAACACGAAAGTCTTAACTCTGACAGGTTAAGAACAAGAACTTTTCGCAAGTTCCTATAATTGATCCTAGAGAGTCGTTTATCAAGGGAACTTTAAAACGCGATTTCTAAACTTGAAAAAGTCTAAGAGTTTGCAAGATCCTATAGGCGACTCGAAAACCCAAAACTTTGATTTAATAGGCTAAGCATCCACGAGTCTCATTCCTTGAGATTTTAAACTGTGGAGAACGAGATATGATAGAGCCAATTATAAGTTTGGTATTCTTTCGGGAATTTATGTGAGTTAATTATAAGCCTATTCTCCCATCGCTTGCTAATAAATTTATCTGCTAATAAATAAGGTTGTACGATTTGAAAAGTTACTTAGCTTCTAGCCCAAGATCGTTTAAAAGTTGCTCGGTATGGATTAGAGTTCATATCCAAGGCATAACTTATTGAAGCGGGATGCGAAGATTGGCGAGTCCGAAAAGGCCCTACCAAGGCATGAGGGCTATATTTTGTTGCTAAAGATCCAAAGTGATGTGTAGAATCATTTATCGAAAATCAATATGAAGGATCGAGACACACGACGAAAAGCAAAAACTCCCCAAAAGTCATGGAGAAGTGTATCCGAAAAGACCTTAACAAGGTATGAGGATAAATAGATCCAAGTCATAAAAGGAGGCGGATCTTTGTATATCAAAGTCCAAAATAAAGATTGGAGAAAAATGAAGAAGTCGTGGTCCAAGTATGAATCTCTCAAAACTTCAAGTGAAGAAATTCCAACTATGAAGAGAAGACCATAATTTCATGAACGTCTCTCAAGGTTTGAAGTATGAAGTCGCTGCCAAATATCGGTCCGAGAAAGGTCTCAAATCGCGAAGCGAGTTATGCCAAGATATGAACTTTATGAGGTCCCGAGAAGCAGCTTTAAAAGATTTTGTCCTTTAGCTAACTATTGATTAAATCGTTCACTTTATTTTCGGACCAATAACTATCGAAATAAGTCAACAATGCATCTTCGAGATCATTCAAGACAATAATAAAATATAAGATATACACCTAGGAATAAGGGAGTCTAAGTGAGTAATTGGCCCACATGAATTCGTGTTAGTTTACTAACTTATAATAACAATGATCTCGTTTTTAAGCTTGGTTTGGAGAAAGTGAAAACTTGAGGATGATGATCATTCATAACATTTCCAAAACCCAAGGTATGTTTTTGATTTCTTTATTTTGAATGTTTATAATTTTCTATCTCTTTAATAAAGGCCACGGTGGATTGATTAGGATGAAAAATGTAAACGTGCTTTGTAACTAATGCATTACATGAGGACATTGCAATGGTCAAGTGTAGGGATTTGATAGGTGTGTAAACACCCATCCTTTTTACCACTTAATTACAATAATAACCGGACCAAAACGTGTATTTTATGTCTTTTATGTCGGAATTATGCGTGGTTTGTGTTTTTGTTGTGATTTAGGACGAAATGGTGAAAAATGGAGACAACACGGACATTCACGGGCATTTACGGACTTTTATTGAAGAAAAAGACGAAAGACGAAGTCAAGAAGTCAAGAGTGCAAAAAAAAGAACGGAAGTCCAAAACCAATTCTGAAGATTTATCGAAGAAAAAGTCAAAAGACGGAAGTTTATCAAAAGCCGAGGAACTCAAGTCTTATTTATCGAAGAATTAAAAGACGAGTCTAAAGAAATCCCGAGCCAAAAGTCATCAAAGTCCAAGATTAACAAAGAGATTAAGAAGGAAGGACTTAATGGCGCTATTAAGAAGAAAGGAAGGAGGGGAGGAAGCTTCCTCTAACCACCCTCCTAATCTCCTATAAATACACCCCATTTTCATTCATTTGTTTTTGTTGACTAATAGTGACAATTAGTTCTTCCACCTTTACTTTTATGCACCTTTATTTACTTGCACCTTTAATTACATGTCTTGCACCTTATTTACCATTTAATTTCAAGTAAGTGTTTCTTTTAATTCTTGCACCTTTACTTTACCTTGTTGATCTCATTCTACCTTTCTTTAATCTTTGATTTATATGCTTTTTGTCTTGTTTATTTGTTTAAAGATTTCATTTTTATGCTTGTGATTGTTTTAAATCATTTATTTTCATAGCTTATTTTGTTTCTTTTCAAGTTTATAAAGTTTTTATAAAAGTTATTTTCGTATAAAAAGTTGTTTTTCTTAAAGCTTTTCCATTTCGTGGTTTAAAAGTCTTCAAATTTCTGTTTAGTAGCTTATTTTTATACGTCTTGCCCTAGGAAGTTCGTCTTGTGCTTATGTGATTAGTAGCTTATTTTTCATCCATTTCTTCGTATTCCGATTGGTAAGATCGGAAAGGGGTTTATCATTCCGACCAGCATCCCATTGCTTGGTCGGAAAAGGGTTTGCATATTCCGATTGGAGAAGATTTGGTATTCCGATCAGTGTGGTTTTTGGATATTCCGATCAGGTAAGTGTGACATCATTCCGATTGGGGGACCAGTACTCATTCCGATTGAGGTGCTTGTTTGGATATTCCGATCTTAGGGTTCCGATCAGCATTCCGACCAGGGTTTCTACTATATCCCGACCTGAGGTAAGGAAACATTCCGACTGGGTAGTCTAATATATTCCGATCAGTGTAAGTGCCAGTTATTCCGATCAGGGGTTTATTCGATATTCCGACAGGTTTGGTTTGATATTCCGACGAGGTCTAATCGGAATATATTCCGATTTGGCATTGCTTTTCTCGAGTTAACTTTGTTTATTTTTCTTAGTTTACATTTTAATACTTGTCTAATTTTAAATTCTCGTCACGCTTTAATTTTTAGTCATTTAATTATTTTATTTTTCAAGAGTTTTTAAATACTCGCACCTTTCTTTTAATTAGATTTAGATTAATTTCAACGCATTTTATTTTAAACGCCATTTAATTTTAACGCCCTTTACTTTAACGACATTTACTTTTAAGTCTTTGCACATTTAAATTTAAAATCAACCAAAAATATTTGTTCCACCAAAATCAATAGAGTCACACATAGAGCCAATAATCAATTCGTTAAGATATCGAGAACTATAATTTTCTTACTAGCAAAATCCTATGTATTAAGGATTCCAAAGAAGTTCATTTCTGTCAAAACTAACAAAGTATGTTAGTTATAGCCAATAGGTGTATGTGTGTCTTTGATGTGCAGATGCTATACCTACCTCCACCACGCCTCCTCCAAAACACAGGATATCTGTTGGACGGGCCGAAGTAGTTGCGGCTAATCCCTAGCAAACAAAGGAATGATTCGGGTAGATTCCTATGGAACCTTGTCCTATTCCTATCTATTTCTTGGGAATATTGGGGATTATATGTACCAGCGCGCGGAGGAGGGTCAGGAGATAATCTATGTTTAAAAACGAAATCGGTCGGCCACACTATTCAGTCGATGAAAAAGTAATGGTCGTACCAATTTTTCAGTGAATCCATGGCCTTATTATGGGCTGTGGGTCTGTTTGGGGATCGTTTCTTAAAGGAAAGCCATCCATTTACTAAATTGGGGGTATAAAATAGCCTGAATAACTCTACGGTAGGAGGGATTCTTCTTGCGCGACAAAGGATTTCAAACTGGCTAATCTTACATGCGCCTATACAGTGTAGTTGAGTGATATGTACGTCATAATAACCTAAGAGATCTACGAGGAAACGAGTGAAAGGAATGCGGTAGTTGGCCGCATCGAATAGACGGGTGTATAGACCAATCTTTCCCTGGGGTGCCTCAGTTATGAGGTCCCCTGCACCAGGGAGAGAAGGGTGTAGGTTGCTAGGAATGAAGAAATCAGTGCAGAAGTGCTCCAATTTCTCCTGAGTCATTATGTTGAGCACGGATCCAATAGAAGGGTTGTTTCTTTGAGCCATTACTAAATAAAAAAGATAAGGGCGTGGTATTCTAACCTGTATAGGAAGGGATCCGTGCGTAAGAAGGTGGTGATAAGAAGGAAAGCTTTAATGGCAGAAATGAAGGAAAAGACTGTGTGTCACACACATCCGTGGGGGCGATTTATTTATAGGGTTGCCTTGGAAGTCATGGTTCGTTGGATACATGACACGTGTTTGCCACTATCTTAAATCGTATGGTTGGGATGCAAGTGGCAAGTGAAAAGTCAGGTGGGACCCACGGGTCACTTCTGAGTCAGAAGTTTACGCCGCTCGAGGTTCTGACTGTTTTCACTTTGTCAGTCAAGTGGCAGGTGAACAGTCAATTGTGTCGGGATATGCGGTCATACATAAGACCATATTCAATGCTGCATTTAATTTGTCTCGGTCGTCACGTGCGGCTGAGGTATCATTGGAATAAAATCCTACTAAGGTTGCCACGTGCGGCCGAAACAAAATTTTGAAAATTTATCATTCCCTAAAGATCTTTCTTGGTACGTCCGGGGAGGATCTTGTTAGTCTAGATATTCCATCTACGGCTGTAACAACTAGACTGGGGGACATGATGACGTATAGTCCCCAGCCGGGTCATAAACCCGGCCCACGGGTACTACCCACATCCGGCCTGTTACAATGGGTTGGATTAATGTCATTCAAAGCTTATGGGCTTTGAATGAATAGTAGCCGCATACATGTGTGCGGCCCACGGCCCATCACGGTCGGTACAGGGTTAGACAGAATCATAATCTTATTATGATTAGGATTTACCCCAAAGAAGAGGATATTCAATCACCATAATTAGAAGATAACAATCAATCTAATTATGGTACTTATCCTTTCCGTGGGGCCGAAGCATCGGTGACAGCCGATTAGGGTTTCACCGCCTATATAAGGAACCCCCAAGGGTTCCACAAATGTATCACATTCTACATACTCAGAACTCATCCGATTCTTAAACCCTAACCGATTACTTACTCTCACGCCGATGCTTAATCGTGGGATACATTCCCACGGTAAGTCTAACGCGTGTTGTTTTAGTGTGCAGGATCCCAACCAGATATTTCACTTGGTGCAGGAGCTGGACCCCAGCCAACCTGAATTAAGCCTAATTCGGGTCTAGCAAGGATCATCCAACTTTTGTATCAACAGTAGTTTTGCGAAGTAGTTACTATATTATTGTAATATCGGTTATTCTATTATTTCTATGTACGCCAAAGATGTGTAATGTAGTTACAGTTCTAGGTGAGCGCTCATATGAAAAGTGATCGATAATTACAAAGCTTAAAAAGTATTCTTAACCGTTAGATTGTTAAATAAGTTATCTAGCACTAGCAAGGTATCCGCGCAATGCGGCTGCGGATATCTTATTACTATAGTTTTGCGGTGAGCAAATGTTGTTCGATTCACAGGTCTTTTAATTGCTTCCGGCGTTTCAGAGTTGACGATGGTTAGTGATGGTGGTTGAGAGAGAGAGAAAGGGGGTTGTGTATGGGTATTTTTTCATCCGTGTTTGTAGAATTTGTGGACTTTATATACTGTATATCTTTTATTTTCACAAAAATTTTATAAAATGGGCTCTAAAAAGGTTTAAATGGACTGTTACATGACAAAATGTTACTAACTGAGATTCAAACAAATCAATTTTCAGTTACAAATACAAAATGTAAAGACAAATTAATTTCAAGATGTAACTTATAACTATTTGTATGTTGTAACTTATTTTTGATTAAGCAACAAAAGTGTTTTCCTTTTAAAAAAATGTTTGTGGCTTAAACTTTTAAGACTTTTATAATTAGAATAAGTTATAAACATTTTATAAAGTAGTTAGATTAGATAAAGATATTTTTACTTTCAGCAACGTCAAAAGTGAAAACTCTTACAAAAACAAACACCAGCAACGTCACAATCAATCAATACCGTAACTCACAAGCACCAGCGCAAACACCGCACCTCCGTCACACTTAATGGATAGATCACCATCATCTTCCCCAAGAACCGCAACCCTGCCGGCAATCAGTTCCCCATCATCAACCGGAGCTTTTAGATACGGTTGAGCTTGAGCTCGCCAAAAACACACCCTCGCACCACCACCGGATACACCCTCAGACCTATACCGTTGTACACCAGTTATGCCGGACACTCCTTACAGCAACGCCGGACACCGATCTGGTGGTGGTGGTGGTGGTGGTAGTGGTAGTATTTGTTTCATGTTCAATGGAGGTGAAAGTGTGTCGTGTGTTTCGTTTTCCTTATGAGACATAGTTTGAAAGTTATTTTGTTTAAATTTAAAAGTAAAGAAAGTTGATTTATTTGTTACTCCGTATTAACTAATGATATTGGGTTTTGGGTTCTCGAAGTGGAGATGATATTTGTTTTTTTTTTAATGTTAGTTGATGAACATTGTTAGTTTGTCTACGTATTAGATAATTTTGGTTTATAATTTCCATGCTATAACATGTGATTTTTCACAATGAAGTACAATGTTTTACGAGTATGTTTTACGAGAATTGTATATATTGATTTCCTTTGTGATTTGTGGTTAATTAAATATGATAAATATATTATTGTTATGAAATATTCATATTAGTATGGATTATTCTCCATTATTTACTTTCCTCTTATAACTTATAATTAGTCATATAAATAGTGGTCTATGTAACTATTGATAATGATATCTGAATAATAATTTTCTTCACCTCTCTCATACTTGTGTTCTTATTTCTTTATATTTATAATACGTTATCATCACAAGTCTCAATTTTCATAGTTTGTTAAAAAAAAGAAGTCACGACAAATAAAAATGGATCATTAATTTTATTTTCTGTTCATCCCGTTGAGGCGTCATTGGTCAAGGGAAGGTAAGAACTTTTATCTCTTTTAATTCTTTAGCCAAAAGAGGTAAATTAAAGAAATCATCCAGCTACATATTTACGGATTCTAATTTATTAGTCATGTTTCATTTATTGCTTTTCATTTGAAAAAAAAGTGCATACTTATCTTATGTTGAAACAGTCATAACTATACGAAAGAAATCATGCACACTTTGTTGTTGATGTATTTGATTTTTCAAGTGTTTCTTTTCAGTGTGTTTAATCTTTTAAACTCTACTGTTTTATTATAATCAACATAAAATTATGTTTTCTTTATTGATTCAAATAATACAACTTTGTATTATTTTTTTTTTAGAATTTTCAAGATATGTTAGGTATCTTTAAGGGTATCATAATGTAACACAACCTAATATTGTGTTAATGAAAAATATATTAAGAACCTCAAGTTTTAATATGTTTTTTTTTATAAAGTTTAATATCATAACTTCATGTTATGTTGAGAAAAAAAAATAGAACCTCAAGTTCTTTTAACAATTCTTTAAAAGAATTAATATCATAACCTCAAGTTATGATGTAAAAAAAATGAGAATCAATATCATAACTTTAAGTTATGATGTAAAAAAAAAGGTTAGAACGTAAGTTTTATCATGATTTTCTCAAAATTAAGTAAAATATCATAGTCTCATGTTATGATTAACGATCATTCTCTCAAAAGAATCACATAACATAATCTCACATGAAGTGGAGAAAAAAAAAGTTGTTAGAATCTCAAGTTCTAAACTGATTCAATAACATAACCTAAGGTTATGCTCAAAAAGAAAAAGAAATAAAACTTAAAGTTTTATTATGATTCGCTTCAAATAATATATTTTATTATTATTATTATTATTATTATTATACAGAAACGCACCTTTTATTATACAGAAACGCACCGTTGGTGTTACGGGATACCACATTACTCACATCATAGACAACGCATAAAAATCGCGTCGTTTATTAATAAAACATTTCCATTCATAAATATCAAAGTTACATCGGTCCCAAGTCATTATATTTAATACAAAGTTTTATAAAGTATTTGAATGGAAAATATTGTTTAAGTGCGGGCCATGAATTCTTGTCGTCTTCCCGAGAATTACCTTCAAGTACCTGAGATAAAACATGTTAAAAGAAAAGGTCAGCGATAACGCCGAGTGAATTCATAGAGTTTAATAAAATCCATCAATATAATATCAGTATAAAATTATTACTGAAAATCATTTTGTACAAATCATTTTAATAGGCCATAAAATAGCCAAAATCATTTTATACAAATCCTTATCAAAATTATAATATAGGCGTTTGCCTTAAAAATCATTATACGAGCCAATGTCGTAAAAACGTCATACAATACGTCTTATGACGTTGTATGAAAATAAAAACCGTTATATGAATATGGTTATGAAAACCAAAACACAAACATAATATCAATAGTATGACCCAGTATTGCTAGTCAGGCAATACATCGTAATTCGGAGCGTCTAGTAGTATTTCGTTAGTTTTGGATTATTATAAGCCGCATGACATTGTTACCTTACTAAACCAACAACGGGTAGCTAACCCGATACTCAATTTGCCCATCTAAAGTAGCGTGTCGTCACAAAGGTCACGCTATGGAAATCTTCTCATACATAAATTCGCTTACCAATCAATGTGGCACGACGGGGATCAACCGTCAAGGCGCGAACTGGGGTGATGGTCCCCAAATAGTACTATTAAATGCATAAGCGTCTACCAACTCCCGGTAGTTCACAATTCATGCTAATGGGACTTTTAGTGACATAACCTAACTTTAATAATCCATTTGATTTCATCTATCGGGTCCTTTAATCATTTATCGGGTCATACATTCGGGTCATACAATCATTCGGGTCCAAATCGATAAACAAACAATCGGGACAAATGGTGTCCTATTTTACAAAAACTAACATGTTATCTCCCTCGCGGGTTTATAAAACATTTATAAAAACATTTAAAAGAGTGCGAGGCTACGAACTCACGTTGATGTAGGAAGGCGGGTGATCGGCAATTCGGACGTACGGTACGTGCTTCAATCACGGAAACCTAGACAAATAATACTCGTCTTAGACTCATGTCCAATGACTTTATAAAAATACCAATTATGTATACATATGATGATTATATATATATCATGATCAAGTGGGTTTACATATCCTCATTTACTCATTTTTGTGTTATGTGTCGATAACTTTTATACTAGTTTTCTCGTTTTACCTATTTACGCGTTTTAGGTCCAATAAGCCTATTATAAGTTCTTAACTTGTATTAATCCGTGTTATACTTACATTATCAGTATCTACACTTTACAAGTTGGGCCTAAATGGGTTAAGCCCAATAAGTTCTTTTTATGAGTGTTCATCTTGTTTAGTCCAATTATTAGCCCAAGTATTAGTCCAAGTATTAGTCCAATATGTTTACTTAGCTCGTTAATGCCCGTATGCCCTATAGTTCGAGTTTTATCGGTTTTTACTTGTTATACATTTCTATATATCAGTATATAAGTTTTATAAAGTTTTCATTAGACGGGTCCAACCATCTAAGTTTTATTTAACAAAAACGTTAATTTTTACGGTATTAGCCGAAAAAGTCGTAAAAACAATGTTTATAGTTTTATAACTTATAAGTATTATTTCACTACCATTTATATAAGTTATTCATTCATTTACCCTTTTACATATTTATATAAATAATTTTTATAAGTTAGTGGGTTTTAATTTATATTTTATACTATTAAATTTTGAGTGCTTATATAATAGTATTATTCTTTAATTTCTAAAAATCTGATTTTTATCTTCACTTTCACCAAAACTGCCATATCTTGAGTTCTATATGGAGATAGAAGCTCAAATTTTTATCACATAAACTACATGATATTTTCTACATTTAACTCTTCTATAGCTACTGTTGAATCATCTTCTAAATATTTTCTAAAAATCGTCCAAAACAGTGAACTCAGATTTATACCTTAAACTTGTTTTGATCATATCTCACTCATTACTTTGATTCCATTGCATGGCCAACTCTCACATGTGTACAAGACCCATAGCTTACTGTAATCTTTACTTTGATTCTACTTCATCATTTTATCAGTTCATAACAAGTTTCTTTACTGTTTTATACAGCCATGTAAATTAAGCAAGATTTTAGCCTCATTTCTTATAGTTATTAACATTTTTAAGCATATCTATCAACACTTGATCCCCACACAACATTTTTATCATCATATATACATCATATACATATATAAAATGAAAGAAAATACATGATTACATAATCAAAATAACAAGAGGATAGGAAGAAACAATCTCTATACCACCAAAGTGATGAAAAGGTTGAGATTTTGGATGAACAAGGCTTGGTTTTGGTAACCAATCTTATGAAATATCAAGGCCACCTTCAAGATTACCAAGGATATGAAGACACCTTCAACAAATCAGCCCTAAACTCCTTCTTGAACATCAGCCCAAAGACCTCCATGAAAACTCCTTTTTATATGTTAAAATCACCTCCAATCTTCATCTTTTTGTGTAGTTATCAACATATGTTGATTATAGCCTTGGGTCATGGCTAGATTTTTGATAAAAGGGGTGGTTTATGGTAGATATAGGACGAATTTAGAGAGAGAGGTGAGAATGAGAGTGGTTTGCATGTAAAAATGAAGTATATGGTTCTTGTTTAGTGGTTTTGTTGTTTGAAGTTATGAGTTAGCTTACTTTGTAAGCTTAGCTAACAAGTGTAACACTTGTTAGTTATACTTGACACATCATGAGATGTGTTGGTGCTATCTTGGCCATCCCATGTTAGTGGGGTGGGGCAAAACTTGTTTTGTCTCATCCCACTAATTTACGGGTATTCCTCGATTCTAGTTTTCTCGATTTGCGTGCCCTCGGGTCGTTTTACGAAAAACGTTTTTATAAATTATGAATCAACGTCACAAAACGAATCCAATAAAAATTGTCTCATCAAAAACGGAGTTTGAAAACGTAAATACGTAATCCTAAGGTTTCCGGTTTAGTCGTAAAGGACGTTAAAATAAAATCGTAAGTCCTAATCTCTTCTCGTAAATTTGTGAGTTTATGAACCAACTCAAAATTAAAATCCCAAAATAATATTCACGGATAAATTTATTTCCTGAAATGTCGGACTGTCACCAAAACGGTGTATGTAAACGTAAGCACGTAACATTGAATCCTCCGGTTTAGACGTAGTCGATGCTACTTCAAGACGTAAATCTAAATTTCTTCCCAAAAATAAGTGCGTTCATATTATAACATTAAAATAATGTTTTCAAATAAATATTGAGAATAAAATATCAAACATAAATTTACGGATCGTCACAGCATTTACCCCTAAACAGGATCTTTGTCCTCAAAGATCATCTTACTACTCGCTTCTTATTGAGTTAAAGCCATGTGGGTATTTCCTCCAAATTCGGTCTTTTCTCACAAGTGCAATTACCATACGCGAGTTTCATCAAACATAACTACGGGAATAAGATCAGGCTTAATGTTGACTTACTTTCTCTATCCATGATGTTCACGGGTTTTTGATGAATGCAACTTTTCGCCGATCTAAGCTCTACTAAGAAACAATCAGATTCTCACTTGATAGATATTCCATCAAGTTCGATTTACGAAACATAATTCACGCAGCTCTTTAAGTCCTAGGGTAGATCCAACTTATATGCCTTTCAAACCAATCTTTTACCTCATCTCAATGGTCCCATACAACGGGGACTTATATCCCATGATTTGTCAGATCATTAATTCATTTTTCCAAGGTTAAAATTTTTTTGGCATAACTTTGCTACCCATCTGGCACTTCAAGATCTACATTTCATATTCACATAACCTCTTGCCTACTACCGGCTGTCAATAATCAAATCCTAATTTCAACAATCATTTCAGGTCTCGCTGGTCGGATATTTTGTAAGGTTAGGTTCGCCATCATAGGAAACCTTAAACCTAAAAGACATGTCCAACTCACAATGGGTGTATGTCGGGTGTCTTTATCTCAACTTCTGCTTACAGATGCTCTAATATTTAGATCCTAACAAGATTCGATCTCAATCCTAATACGATGATTATCAATGATAATCTTTCCAAAGGAAAACGATTATACGGTCTATTACCAAAGGTCATTCATTCAAACATAAAATAGCACTTATATTACTTTGTATCGTTACTTTGCCTCGTCCCTTCGATTGGGGTGGTACATAGTACTCTCATCAAGATTCGTTCACAATGACTTCTGAGCAAATCTCTAGAAATTCGATGCGAAGCGAGGATCTTGATAAAGATGTTCGATACAGGCACACTATGTTTACATAACTCTTTTGCATTTATCATTAACGGGAATGATATTAGCAGATTTGGTCAGTCTGTCGACGATGACCCAAATCGAATCAAATTCAGATGATAACCTTTGCAATAGCTAGACGTTAACTAATGTATGAGGCGATGTCTGCCTTCATAATTGCCATCAGTACAACTTCTTCAAACAAAGGTACTTTTAGTCATAAATGACATAAATAGAATACTTATACTTACAAATTCCAACATAACTATATCTCACAATCTCCATATTTAGGAAACCACAAGTGGCCTTTAAAACATTTAACGCTATTGGCTTCTCTATTTTAATGGTTCACATTAGCCGCGAACCACTTTTTATTATTTATATTATCCTTTTTACAAACATTGCTTATTTTTATATCGGTCGGCAATTTATTTTGCACCTTCATTATCAAGGAACATGTCCTAACTGGTTCTTTATCTTTTTTATATAATATGTGAGCATCTATATTATTCTCATGATGATGTAATTATCATGTCCACATTTCACTCACATATTGTTTCTATATTATGTGTCAGTATTTACGTTCACCTTCCTGATGAAATAAATATCACAACCGTATTTATTCAAAATTATTTCTTCATATCTTCTATGTTTTAGTTTCGTCTCATCTATCATTTTTATCAGTTTTTCTCAATCCGGCGTCTAAAGCGTCGATAATTATCATAATTAATTAAATAATTATTAGTTAATTTTTTTATGAAGCGTAAACGTAAAAGTTTTAAATTTCTTAGTTCGACCAATTATATAAAATGTTCAAAATAAATTTGAGTTTAATTAACAAGATTTTCGTTGATTTATCGAAAATAATTAATAAGATTCGTAAATGTTCGAAAAACCTTTGTTTATACTTTGGTCAAATTTTCTTAGTTGAAAAGCAAAGATTTTCGTTTCAAATTTCAAGTCATAAATTATATAGTTTCCTCAATTTTTCTTAAGTTGTCTAGAAGTATACACAAACATTTACCCCTAAACAGAAGTTTAGTTAAATGGTTTGTGTATAAGGGAATAATCCCTTTAAAAATCCTTTGTTAAAACATTTGTCAAAACATATTTTCATTTCTTTTTGGTAAAATCCAAAGTCTTAAAAGGGCTTTTAATTTTTGAAGAGTCTATATGCATACATCTTACCATTATTAATCCAACGGTCAATTTATGTAAAGGATTAAGTTTTAATCCCTAAGCGTTAATGGTTCTAATCTTTGAAAAGTCAATATAGCTTCCATTATCTATTAATCACACGGTTAAATCATGTAAAGAATTAGGTCTTAAGTCTTATGTTAAATATTTAAGGTTCATGTTTTCATTGTTCGGCCAATTCAGGGCAATCTATAAATAATTATTAACTCATTCTTATTCTTATAAACAAACATATAGTCCTTAATGATCACGAGCATGAATTTATCAAATCACCGCCTATACACGTGATTCACCAAATTTATGAACGCTACATGTGTATTGGTCAATCCAAACGACATATCATGAAACTCATAATATTCACTACAAGTTCCGGATGTAGTGATTGGAATACATAATCTTTTTCGCGGACGCGACGTTTGATGATAACCATGCCGAGGATGAAATCTTTAAAACATACACTAGAACCTTGTAAATGATCGAACAAATCTTCCATTTCGAGTTATGGATATCGTTTTCGATTGTCAATTTACTCAGTCACAGTAATCTATAAATATAAGGAATGATATCACCATAGCTCTTCATGATGACAGGCTTGGTATAATAAAATCTTTCTCCGACAACTCTCTCAGTTGTACGGTAATTCCTTAAATTCAGATGGTGTTGACGTACAATGCACATGTCACAGATGCAGCACCGGGAATATAATCAATACCAAATTCAACTTCCCTTAATGGCGAAAGTCTAGGTAGTTCATTGACAAATACTTCCTAAAGTTTCAGATAACAGAAACATCTTTAAATAAATTCATATTAGGTTCTTTCTAGATTACAATATCTATAACTAGTTCACAACCATTCATGGTAAAATTTCAAGTCTAAATGCAGGATACGGTCATCCGTCAAGAATTATTTAGATCGCTTTTGATAATCAACATCTTATCATTTAGGGGAATTCAATTCGAGTTCCCATCAATTAAGACAATATCGTCATGTCATAATCAATCAATCCATTCTACTGGCACTATCAACTTTCCAGTTTCATTGCCGTTGATAAGATGTGAACTTCTCAAAAGTCTAATAATAACTCATAATCCTTCATAAATTCAGGGATTTCAGGAGATACAACTACTATTAAAAGAGTAAGGTCAACGCATAATCTACGCGATAGAATTTCAGATCAGATACAGACGAAAACATTTGACGAATATGAATATATCCCATGTTTTCATAATTTGAGTATGCATTCGAAAGCTCCTCGGATCGTTACCCAAGTCATTCAAATGAAATCAAATCATAAGAAATGATAAGAACGTCAATACATCCAGTCGGGTATCAACACTCGGTAATCAGATACTTTTCTTAAGAATCTCACTACAGGAGAATTGGACAAGAAAGAATTGTCAATTGTCAAATAAGACAATTTCCACAGATGAGTAAATTCAACTCAGAAGAATAGATGCTACAGGCACATATGTAGGTGTCCCTAACACTATGTCCCTATTTTTCACTTCTTGCAGATCTCATAAATTTTAATCTTTCACAATCTTCAAAGAAAATTTAGTGTTTATTAATCAGTTTTATGGTGACTACTAATCAGCCTTGCATGGTCCATTCCAAATTGTATGTAGGCGCGCAACTATATACAATTTCAAGATTAACGATGTAATACTCAGTTCGTCAAAATTTTATCATCATGTTTATAATAAAAACATTTTCATGCTTAATTCTTAAATAAGAATCAAAAATAAATTTACAAAGATTTTCTTTGTTATGAAAACAATTAAGTTTTCAAAGCGTCTCATAAACAACTTCATTTTGATATCAATCACTTATAAATCTCACTTTGAATAATCCTTATTGTGATGAAAATTAAATTTTCTCAAAGGATACCATTTTAACTTTACAAAAACAATGTGTGATCTGCAAAAGAGTGATGAAGAGTTGTTCATCAAGAACTAACTACGATATGATAGGAAATGAGCTTAGCCAAATAATCATGAGGTTCATGACTTCGATGGCACTCAGGAATACAAAGAGAATAATCCACAACGTAACTCAATTCGAGATGAGTACTTGTTCAATGGTTGCATCACTAATGCGAACATTAGAATGAAGCAATAAAAGATAGATAACATCGATACATGTAGAATTTAGCAATCAAAGGTAGTCTTTTCATTAATCACAAACAAGTCAAAATTGTACCGTAACACATTACGCATCACTATGTCATACAATTCTCAGAACTCATCCTACCAACTGATATCTCAGTTAAGTTAGGGATTTTTAAAAGATACCACAATGAATACTAACCTACAAGAGTCATTAGGTGTTCCACATGTCCCAGAAGATCCATCGGTCTCAATTCAGAAGAAGATTTCTTCAATTTATTTATTGGACACTCGGCATCCTCGTCGGTGGACAATGGCCTAGGAACAACACTTAACACGAATCAACAATCAATTAAAACCTTATAATTCAATCAAAGAACATAACGACTTCCTCTTAACAATCTCATATTACATACAGGTTAAGTTTTTACTTTATTCAAGTTTCAACCAATTTTATACTCAATTCGATATCCTACCTCATTTTCCAATACTTTCAATCTTATTCATATACCTTAATAGGGCAATAAAAGCTCGATATGATCAACACTTAATTTCAATCCTATAGATCTTACAACAACAATTATCAAATGAGTCACTAGTATGAAATGACTTGATCATTCAACTAGACTTCTCGCAAAGGTATTAGTGGCATGAGGCTTTTGGGTACGGGTTCCAATAACAGCCTCAAGTGCAACATTCACCCTTTCGACTTCAAATTTAAGAATTGGATGACAACGAATCAGATGACATCTTTCTAGGTGGTAACGTTTTGTCAAACTCCAATATATAAGAAAAGATCGTCAAAACATCGATATCAGTTTTAATCTCACCAATTCTTTTTAAATATCACAATCAACTAATATCTACATTTCTACGAATATCAACCATTTGTTGGGATCATAAATATCCACAACTTGGTTTAGATCTAGGATAGCTAGAATTCCTACGAGAATAGCTTCGATTAATTTACTAGGGGATTTAGGGTTACTTGTGACAATCTACGTCGTATAAATACCTCGTATAAAAATCAAATTAATCATCAAACAATCATGTAATAAAATTACATCATATATATATAATCCAAGTTATATATATATATTAAAATAACACTTCTCAGTCTTGGCCTTGTCGGTAACTCGGGAATTCTTCGGCACCGTTATAGTCAAAAGATTTTTAGACATTTTTAGAAAAATGTTTTTAGTTAAAAGATTTTGAAAAGTTTTATTCAAAACCTTAGTTTTAAAAATCTTTCGTTCTCTATAACGAGAGCTCTGGTACCAAACTGTAACACCCCCAAATTTATACAACTCAATACAGCGGAAGACTCGTTGGTGTTACGGGATACCACATTACTCACATCATAGACAACGCATAAAAATCGCGTCGTTTATTAATAAAGCATTTCCATTCATAAATATCAAAGTTACATCGGTCCCAAGTCATTATATTTAATACAAAGTTTTACAAAGTATTTGAATGGAAAATATTGTTTAAGTGCGGGCCATGAATTCTTGTCGTCTTCCCGAGAATTACCTTCAAGTACCTGAGATAAAACATGTTAAAAGAAAAGGTCAGCGATAACGCCGAGTGAATTCATAGAGTTTAATAAAATCCATCAATATAATATCAGTATAAAATTATTACTGAAAATCATTTTGTACAAATCATTTTAATAGGCCATAAAATAGCCAAAATCATTTTATACAAATCCTTATCAAAATTATAATATAGGCGTTTGCCTTAAAAATCATTATACGAGCCAATGTCGTAAAAACGTCATACAATACGTCTTATGACGTTGTATGAAAATAAAAACCGTTATATGAATATGGTTATGAAAACCAAAACACAAACATAATATCAATAGTATGACCCAGTATTGCTAGTCAGGCAATACATCGTAATTCAGAGCGTCTAGTAGTATTTCGTTAGTTTTGGATTATTATAAGCCACATGACATTGTTACCTTACTAAACCAACAACGGGTAGCTAACCCGATACTCAATTTTCCCATCTAAAGTAGCGTGTCGTCACAAAGGTCACGCTATGGAAATCTTCTCATACATAAATTCGCTTATCAATCAATGTGGCACGACGGGGATCAACCGTCAAGGCGCGAACTGGGGTGATCGTCCCCAAATAGTATTATTAAATGCATAAGCGTCTACCAACTCCCGGTAGTTCACAATTCATGCTAATGGGACTTTTAGTGACATAACCTAACTTTAATAATCCATTTGATTTCATCTATCGGGTCCTTTAATCATTTATCGGGTCATACATTCGCGTCATACAATCATTCGGGTCCAAATCAATAAACAAACAATCGGGACAAATGGTGTCCTATTTTACAAAAACTAACATGTTATCTCCCTCGCGGGTTTATAAAACATTTATAAAAACATTTAAAAGAGTGCGAGGCTACGAACTCACGTTGATGTAGGAAGGCGGGTGATCGGCAATTCGGACGTACGGTACGTGCTTCAATCACGGAAACCTAGACAAATAATACTCGTCTTAGACTCATGTCCAATGACTTTATAAAAATACCAATTATGTATACATATGATGATTATATATATATGATGATCAAGTGGGTCTACATATCCTCATTTACTCATTTTTGTGTTATGTGTCGATAACTTTTATACTAGTTTTCTCGTTTTACCTATTTACGCGTTTTAGGTCCAATAAGCCTATTATAAGTTCTTAACTTGTATTAATCCGTGTTATACTTACATTATCAGTATCTACACTTTACAAGTTGGGCCTAAATGGGTTAAGCCCAATAAGTTCTTTTTATGAGTGTTCATCTTGTTTAGTCCAATTATTAGCCCAAGTATTAGTCCAAGTATTAGTCCAATATGTTTACTTAGCTCGTTAATGCCCGTATGCCCTATAGTTCGGGTTTTATCGGTTTTTACTTGTTATACATTTCTATATATCAGTATATAAGTTTTATAAAGTTTCATTAGACGGGTCCAACCATCTAAGTTTTATTTAACAAAAACGTTAATTTTTACGGTATTAGCCGAAAAAGTCGTAAAAACAATGTTTATAGTTTTATAACTTATAAGTATTATTTCACTACCATTTATATAAGTTATTCATTCATTTACCCTTTTACATATTTATATAAATAATTTTTATAAGTTAGTGGGTTTTAATTTATATTTTATACTATTAAATTTTGAGTGCTTATATAATAGTATTATTCTTTAATTTCCAAAAATCTGATTTTTATCTTCACTTTCACCAAAACTGCCATATCTTGAGTTCTATATGGAGATAGAAGCTCAAATTTTTATCACATAAACTAAATGATATTTTCTACATTTAACTCTTCTATAGATACTGTTGAATCATCTTCTAAATATTTTCTAAAAATCGTCCAAAATAGTGAACTCAGATTTATACCCTAAACTTGTTTTGATCATATCTCACTCATTACTTTGATTCCATTGCATGGCCAACTCTCACATGTGTACAAGACCCATAGCTTACTGTAAATCCATTCTACTTCATCATTTTATCAGTTCATAACAAGTTTCTTTACTGTTTTATACAGCCATGTAAATTAAGCAAGATTTTAGCCTCATTTCTTATAGTTATTAACATTTTTAAGCATATCTATCAACACTTGATCCCCACACAACATTTTTATCATCATATATACATCATATACATATACAAAATGAAAGAAAATACATGATTACATAATTAAAATAACAAGAGGATAGGAAGAAACAATCTCTATACCACCAAAGTGATGAAAAGGTTGAGATTTTGGATGAACAAGGCTTGGTTTTGGTAACCAATCTTATGAAATATCAAGGCCACCTTCAAGATTACCAAGGATATGAAGACACCTTTAACAAATCAGCCCTAAACTCCTTCTTGAACATCAGCCCAAAGACCTCCATGAAAACTCCTTTTTATATGTTAAAATCACCTCCAATCTTCATCTTTTTGTGTAGTTATCAACATATGTTGATTATAGCCTTGGGTCATGGCTAGATTTTTGGTAAAAGGGGTGGTTTATGGTGGATATAGGACGAATTTAGAGAGAGAGGTGAGAATGAGAGTGGTTTGCATGTAAAAATGAA
The DNA here is from genome assembly GCA_025667525.1 of Glebionis coronaria. NCBI lineage: Eukaryota > Viridiplantae > Streptophyta > Magnoliopsida > Asterales > Asteraceae > Glebionis > Glebionis coronaria. The sequence goes on from JANFOE010001151.1 coordinate 256,957, forward strand.
GTATATGGTTCTTGTTTAGTGGTTTTGTTGTTTGAAGTTATGAGTTAGCTTACTTTGTAAGCTTAGCTAACAAGTGTAACACTTGTTAGTTATACTTGACACATCATGAGATGTGTTGGTGATATCTTGGCCATCCCATGTTAGTGGGGTGGGGCAAAACTTGTTTTGTCTCATCCCACTAATTTACGGGTATTCCTCGATTCTAGTTTTCTCGATTTACGTGCCCTCGGGTCGTTTTACGAAAAACGTTCTTATAAATTATGAATCAACGTCACAAAACGAATCCAATAAAAATTGTCTCATCAAAAACGGAGTTTGAAAACGTAAATACGTAATCCTAAGGTTTCCGGTTTAGTCGTAAAGGACGTTAAAATAAAATCGTAAGTCCTAATCTCTTCTCGTAAATTTGTGAGTTTATGAACCAACTCAAAATTAAAATCCCAAAATGATATTCACGGATAAATTTATTTCCTGAAATGTCAGACTGTTACCAAAACGGTGTATGTAAACGTAAGCACGTAACGTTGAATCCTCCGGTTTAGACGTAGTCGATGCTACTTCAAGACGTAAATCCAAATTTCTTCCCAAAAATAAGTGAGTTCATATTATAACATTAAAATAATGTTTTCAAATAAACATTGAGAATAAAATATCAAACATAAATTTACGGATCGTCACAATCTCAAAAGAGAATAATTACCAATTAAATATAAGCTAAATTATGGAATAATCTAAAAGGTAGGTTGTCACTCAAAAGCAAAAAATTCTCTCTCTAAAAAAAACTTGCTATGCTTATGTACCTCGTGTTGCATTAAAAAAACATATAAAGGAGTTTGATCTCACAACTGATGTATTAGATCCGAAATAAAAGAGAATATCTAACGATTTAAGATCCATTATATGTATCTCAAAATCTACAAGAAAGATTTGACCGCTAAAGCAAGAAATTTATGTAAATGCGATCACATTTTCACAATATTGAGTATTCCGTTTGAATGATTAAAAACAAATTCGGTGAGATGATTAATGTCTCGAATATACATATGTATCGAGAACGATTCTTTGATTAAAGTTTTAACAAAGCCAATGTTTGAACAAACACAACAAACCCGTTTACTAAATTTGCTCCATTCACTCAACTGAATGTGACAACAAACGATCATGATGTAAATATCATGATTATGACGTGGTGAATTTAATTATTGACGTGTTAATTCAAAGAAACTAGTTGGCAACCTCAAGTTGCAAGGTAAAAGATGAAATCATCAACATAATGATCTTCATTCCTCCAAAATAATGTGATGAATAGATCAACCTATCTCCATTCCCTCAAGTGATATGGTAGAATGATCAATATAAATTGTAGAAACTAGAAGGTGGGTGAATAGTTTCTAGTTCATTTTCAAAATATTTCGTTTATTCCACCGGCCGCGGTTCCTTAAATATCACCGCGGTTCCTTATCAATAAAGAACCGCGGGCTCAATAAAGAACCGCCTATAGTGGATGCCAAATATTGATACGTTGTAAACCTTGACAATCCTTTGTATCAAATTCTCGATCAAGCTTGACTAGATATGAGATGTGTTTGATTGAAAGATAAATACTACAAGTAAGTAAACACACAAACACATCAAATCAAGAGTACATCAAGCAGTAGTCTAATCATTAAGCACACACATACTAAGCATAAGCTTTTCCGCAACTAGGATGTTTAGACTAACTGATGTACACTTGACCATAATCTAAACATGAAGCACACACATACTAGGCCTAAGCTTTTCCGCAACTTAGATGTTTAGATTATGAGATGCACACAACACACAACAACAATCATGCAACTATAAATACATATAAAGAGGTAAAGACATAAATGTAAATGAAAGTACCGACGCGATGATTTATAGTGTTCGGTCACGAAGCTCCTCTTCGTCCTACTCCACTCCTCGAGTACACCTTACTCGAGAGTTACTTCACTAGTCAACAAAACTCCTTTCAAGGCGGAGAAAACCATACACGTCACTTACACAATTTCCGACACTAAGCTAGATGTCGAGTCCTAATCTTAGGTAGGACCAATCTACACAATGTTGCCCACTTCACCATTTATTGACACAAGGCTAGATGTCGAGTTCTAATCGAAAGGTAGAACCAATCTTCACAACGTTGCCTACTTCACCATTTTACGACACAAGGCTAGATATCGAGTTCTATTTTTTATTTTTTTTGGTAACCGTGATTTCCGACTCATTGGCCGACTAATCCACGGGGTTTGAGCCCACCGCCACACAGACTCAAACCAGGTAAAGCCCTCCCTTTTCAGGAGGTTGGCGTGGCCACTTCAAAGTTGTTTGCACCTAGTGGGAATTGAACTTGAGACCTCACACACTTTGGAGTGATAGCCACAAATCTTTTTGCCACTAGGCCACCCTTGAGTGGTTAGATGTCGAGTTCTAATCGAAAGATAGAACCAATCTTCACGACTCTTCACTTTGAAGCTAAGTGAGAACTTCACTAGACACAACTACATCACTTTATAGTTTAGTGAGAACTCACAAGACACAACCACATCACTTTATAGTTTAGTGAGAACTCACAACTCTTACCTATTACAACTCAATAATATACATATCCAAGTGTACACATGTAACTTAGATCTACACAACATAAATCCAAGTATACACATATACAATGGATTTACACAAGACTTAATCCAAGTATTCACAAATACAATGGATTAACACAACTAATCCAAGTATTCACAAATACATTGGATCTACACAATATTGATCCAAGTATACCCATATACATTGGATATATACAAGATTGATCCAAGTATACACATATACATTGATCTACACAAGACACAAATAAAAATGATGAACATGATGATCTTCATCAAGACTTCATCTTTAATCACATCATAAATGTGTGAGTGATCTTCTCTTTGCATTTAAGAGGATGAGGAGATTGAAGGAGAGAATCACATCTTAAACAAGATTAATCTAAACTAACTAATCAAGGGTTTAAAGATGTTTTTGAAGAAACTGTGCAAAAAGGGTTGAAAGAAAATCTGGAAATGATCCACTATTTATAGTGCAACATTGCAACGGTAAAAAACACCCGCGGTTCCTTATCTCTACCCGCGGTTCCTTATCAATAAGGAACCGCGGGTTCCTTTAAGGAACCTCCGCGTTGGAGTCCGTGCAAATTTGTCCTTTAGTGGGGATATGCCATCTGGGGTAGTTTTTGCCCTCAAAGGATATTCCTTTGGCATATGGAATATGCCAAATTTAAATTTCCATTTTCTTTTTAATAAAACATTTTCTTAAAAATAAAGTTAAATAAAATCTTTTGTAACATTTGATTAAATGTGAGTTTTAAGAAAATATTAATCCTTGATCACTTAGTTAGGTTAATGACATGTTTATACATACCTTGAGTGATTCGTGCCTAATGCGATCTTAGAGGTGTCGAGAGAAGTGTACAAATATATTCTTGAGTGATTACGAGTACCTTAACATTTTACATAATGTATTACGAATTATACCTTTGTCATCAACAAAACATAATGAGATTATATCGACAAAGCATCATAATGTTTGCACTAACAATGTAAAACCCGCATGCTTTTATCATGAATAGTACCCTTAAGATCGTACGTACTAGATTAAAACTTTCCTATTATAGCATGACTACGATTACGTGTTAGGATTTTACGTATTACGTACGTGTTAGAACACGATAAGTATTTACTACGCACGAACACGCAATAATTATTTGACAATAATTATTCACGAACATGCGATAATGAAATCATGAACTTAATTAAATCACGAACTATTATTAATTACGTATATATATATAATACGAGCATAAATAAATATATTAGGTCACGGTAAATATTTAACGAGAACACATTAAACATGAACACAAATAAACACGAACGAACAATTAAACATCGAGTCACGAAAAACGATACGGGTACCCCATGTGGGGCCCCTACCCGCGGCAACCATAAGGAGATGGGCCAAGCCCATCTCAAAAATTCACTAAAGAGGGGTTATGGTAAAATTAGCTAGTCATTTACACTTTACAGAAGATTAAAACAAAAACCTAAAAAGTTTCTTCTCCTCCTCTTTTCTTTTTTTGGCCGCCGAATACAAACACACCAAAGGGGGTGTTTGTCTGATTTTGATCTTGTTTTTTGGTGCAAGTGTTCGTGTTTGTTCATCCTCGTTTAGATCCACGCATTCGGTATATTCTGTTTACCCTTTTCTTTTTGTTTTGATCTAATAATTAATTAAGAACAAGATGTTTTTAAAACCTAATTAAAAACATAGATCTAAAATGAAAATGGTTATTGGGTAAATCAAAAAGGAGTGTTTTGGGGGTGTTTGTTTGGTCGGCGCCTAAACCGAACCACAAGGGGGTCTCGGTTTGGCTACTCCACCACCACCGAGACCATATAGTCCCGGTTGGGTGGTGTGGGTCCCACGGTAGCAGCAAGACAAGGGGAACTCCGAAGTGGTTCGGGGTATGGTGTCGATTTCATGTCCGGTTCATGGGTTCTAGTCAAGATCCGGTTCACGGTTTATGTTAAGATTATTTTTTTTATAATCATATGTTAAATTAAATTAATAAATATGACATGATTAATTTAATAACATGACTTAGGTTATATTAATTATTAAAATCATGAAATTATTAACCTAAGTATTTTATATTTTTAGACTTATAATTAATTAATTATTTAAAAACCATGGTTATAATTAATTAATTAACATGACTTAGGTTATATTATTAATAAATAATAATACATGTTTTAACCTAAGTATTTAACTTTATTTAATTAAAAACATGATATATTTTAATTAAATACTTTTAACCTATAGTTTATTTAAATTACATGAAATAATTAATAAACTATACATTATATCATTATGACTTAGAAAATAATCATGAAAACACTTAGGCTTATATACTTAGCTTATTTAACCAGCTTATATCTAATTATGGAAACTTTCTATTTTTAGAAACTTATTTAATTAAGCCAGCTAATCTATTTATGGAAACTTTCTATTTTTAGAAACTTATTTAATTCAGGCAGCTAATCTATTTATGGAAACTTATTTAATTAAGGCAGGTGATCTATTTATGGAAACTTTCTTTTTTTAGAAACTTATCTATTTTAAGCAGTAATTCTATTTTTGGAAACTTTCTATTTTTGAAAACTTTCTATTTTTGGAAACTTTCTATTTTTGGAAACTTTCTATTTTTGGTAACTTTCTATTTTTGGAAACTTTCTATTTTTGGAAACTTTCTATTTTAGGAAACCTGCTATTTTTGGAAAGTTACTTATTATTACACAGTAAGTATAATAATACATGAAATACCAGAAATACTTAATCAAAATAGACAGAATATAAGATATACGCAGTTTAAGGCTTAAAAACAGTGAAACATGATATGAACATATAAAATAAGCTAAGACATGACATAAAACCAGTTACGTATTTAGTAAGCAGATACTTATTCATGTATGTATTTATGTAGCATTAGTGATACCGAAGTAGGATTCTCCTCAGTTCATCTTCTTCGTTCACTGGACATAAGGTGCAGATTCCCGTCCTTTCAGTATGGACATTCTTTCCTTATTAGGATTCCCCGTATGCAGCCAAATGTTTTCCCATAGTATAAGTTTATATGTTTGATTTGCTTATGTTTAATTTAGAATACCTATAGCCATATACATGCATGACCAGTTTCACCTAGTTATGGAGGTACCATAACCATAACATTAGAGGCACTGATGTTATGACTTCACCACAGCGGAGTGATTGCTCGTGGTGTCCCTTCAGCTTTTGGCCATTTATTATATTTATCATGTGGGGCGTATGGGTGCATCCTAGTTACATGTTTTCAGCAGATTACTCAGTGTGAATGTGGTGTGTGCCTTGCATCCTTCACAAGGAGCTGATCCCTCCTACCCAAACCAGTATATTAAATTAGAGGCAACCCCTCTAATTTGCATGATGAGGTCACCCCTCCAAGTATTCATGCAAGGTGGATTTTCATGACCTATATTGGCTAATGGTAAAATATGTTAAACAGTTTTTACAAGATAAACATAAGGCTTTCCAAACTATAAAACCAGTTTTATCAAGACTTAACCAGGTTACTCGGGACTTAGTTTCTTCCACTGTTATATGTTATATGCTTATCCTATTCATGCTTTATTGTACATCCGTGCACTGAGCATATTGCTCAGCAGTTTTCCTTTCTATGTTCCCAAAACGGCAGGTACTCAGGGATGCTCGTAGACTTTAAGCGTACGTGCATATGGACCGGAAGCTTTCTAGCCTTTCTTTACTTTATGCATTACCTTTCTTTTGATACATTTGCTATGGACATTGTTTAGTCCTTTCCTTTACATTACTTATGTTTGTGTGTGATGAGCTTTACTTTTAGACTACCGATGTTTGATTCCGGTATTTTCCTTTTATGGTCATGTAATGTTTAGACATTTTTCCTTGTATGCTTTAATGACACGCCATAATTACGTGTGACATTCCATTATCAAAATGGGGTGTTACAATTATGGTATCAGATCCAAGGCTTCGACCCGTAGGCTCTCAAAATATGACCTGTGATTCGTGGGTAGTCACTATGGTCTTCCTAGAACTGACAGTTGTTTTCATGCATTCATCATTTTTATGCATACCTATATACGTCACTGTCGCAGATTTATGACTAAGTAATGGTTGGTACAGGACTGGCCCTATTTAGTCGCATGTGTTTTATCGAAACTTTTAAATTTGGGACCGACCCATAGGCGTCCCCTCGCCATGTCTTTTGTTTTGGGTGACCTGACCATAGGCGTTCACTCTCGAGCATACAAAAGTTTTCATAAAACTTCATCATGCATTCATACACAAAATTTTCTTGCATAAAATTTTTTCTCTTGAAATTTTGGTATAATTTTTTTTCATGTATATATATATTTTATGTTTTGCTCTGTTTAATCATATGTTTTACATTATACTGTCAGATGGTTCTCACACGCGAACAGGAACAGCTCAATGCTGCAATTCAAGCTGCTATGCAAACTTTGCTTCCTGAACTGAGGAACGACATCAGGGCTGAAGTTCAAGCTGCCAACAATCAGCAGCATAATCAGGCACCTCCTCCTCCTCCTCCAGTGACATTAGCAGTATGGCTGGAGAGATTCAACAAGCTCCGTCCTCGAGCTTTTGAGAAGACAGATAGCCCCAGTGATGCTGAAAGCTGTTTGACTCACATCGAGAAGATTTTCAATGCTATGGGTTGTGACCCCGCATACAAGGCGAGGTTGGCATGCTATCGGTTCGAAGGTGATGTGCTAAACTGGTGGTTAGCGTAGATGCAGTCTGAGGGTGGTGACGAGTGGGTTGCTGGTTTGACTTGGGATCAGTTCAAGGACAGGGTGATGGAGCAGTTCTTTCCCAAGGCTGAGCAGGACAAGCTCAAGAGAGAGTACCATGGGATCCGACAGAGAGCTGGGCAGAATAGCAACGAGTTTATGCAGCGCTTTCTTCGCTTAGCTGGTTTCCTTGGTGCGGCAGCAAGTACTCCTAAAGAGCAGGCACACCACTTTAGGTGGTCTCTTCGCACATCGGTCGCAAACAATCTGGTGTGTGCTACGTTCAACACTATAGCACAAGTGGCCGATGCAGCACGTAAGCTGGAGATGCTGCAGGAGAGAGATGAGTTCGGGGAAGCTGAGAGACCCGACAAGAGGTAAACATTCGTATTCAAGCGGTGATCAATCCGTATTCTTTCCATATATGTCAATTATTCATCTCTTAAAATTTATCTTCCAGGCAGAAAACTGGGGACCGGTATCAGCCGGCTACTCAGCAGCAGCCTCATCAGCCCAAGGGAAACGGTCAGACTAACGACCGTTCTGCTACGGATAGGCGTGGCGGTAATGATAATTACCGTAACAACGCTGGACACTCCAACAGCAGCAGGTCCTAATACTTACGCAACTTTCTTATGATTTCATGTTATAACTCATATTCTGACACTTTAGCAAAACTTCTACCAGTAACCATGGAAACGGTAGGGACCGGAACCAGAGAGGTTCACAGCATAGCCGTCCAGCTATCACTGGTATTCAATCTTACAATTATTCGCATTGTCCTTTGTACCCTATTATCATGTCTTATGTAAAATGTTTTATCAGGTTCCCAGCCAGCCAGAGCACCTGCTGGAGGATTTATTCATCCTCTTTGCTCTACTTGCCACCGTAGGCACCCAGGGCCATGTCGCCGTAACACTGACGCATGCTTCAAGTGTGGTCTTCCTGGCCATATCATGAAGGATTGCCGTAAGGGCGAGATGAAGGGTACATCGGGACATGTTGATTCCAAGCCGCCTCCTACCACCGGTCGTGTCTACACGACATCTCGAGACCAGGCCAACAAGTCTACAGGTACCATCACTGGAATCTTGTATGTGTATGGTCAAGCTGCATGTGTTCTTTTGGATACGGGTGCTACTCACTCGGTTATTTCTACTGCTTATGCTAAGAACATTAGGATGCTCCCCATGCCACTAGAGAATAGACTTACTATTTCCATGCCTTTGAGGGACTCTGTATTAATCACTCATGTATACAAGAGTCTTCCCTTAGAATTTGACGATAAGGTTCGACCTGTTGACGCACTTCCGCTGGACATGAATGACTTCGACGTGATTTTGGGCATGGATTGGCTATCCAAGCATCATGCTACCATAGACTGCCATTCATATCGAGTTATCTTCGGTGATGTTAATGCACCAGAGTACATTCATAACGGGTTCAGACCCGGACGGTCTGTACAAATTATATCTACCATGCAAGGGCGTGCACTACTGTCACATGGCTGCGAGGGTTATCTAGATACGGTTCACGACATGGATGTTGAATCCCCATCAATTCAGGATCAACCAATAGTGTCAGAATTCCAAGATGTTTTTCCAGCAGAACTTCCGGGCATACCACCTGCACGAGAAGTGGAATTCAGTATCGAGCTTATTCCAGGAGCTGAACCAATCTCCAAGGCTCCTTATCTCATGGCTCCCATAGAGCTGAAGGAGCTGAAGGATCAACTGCAAGAACTTCTTGAACGAGGTTTCATTAGACCGAGCGCATCTCCATGGGGCGCACCGGTCTTATTTGTTAAGAAGAAGGACGACAGTATGCTTCTTTGCATAGACTATCGTGAACTCAACAAGATTACTATCCGGAATAGGTATCCACTGCCACGTATAGACGATCTGTTTGACCAACTCCAAGGGGCCAAACACTTCTCCAAGATTGATCTTAGGTCAGGCTACCATCAGCTACGGGTCAAGGAGCAGGATATCGCCAAGACTGCTTTTCGTACCCGCTATGGCCACTACGAGTTTGTAGTTATGCCATTCGGCCTGACAAATGCTCCAGCAGTGTTCATGGACTTGATGAACAGAATCTTCCTTGAATTTCTGGACAAGTTCGTCATTGTCTTCATCGATGACATCCTGATTTTCTCAAAGTCTAAGGAGGAACACGAAGACCATCTTCGTACAGTATTACAGATTCTTCGCCAGAAGCAGCTGTATGCTAAATTCTCCAAGTGTGAGTTCTGGTTAGACAAGGTGGCATTCTTAGGTCACATTGTATCAGCAGAAGGAATCACTATGGAGCCAGCGAAGGTTAAGGCCATTACTAAATGGCCAAGGCCGACATCAGCGACGGAAGTCCGCAGTTTCTTAGGCTTAGCTGGCTATTACCGTAGGTTCGTGGAGAACTTTTCCCGCTTAGCACTACCATTGACCAAACTAATGCGGAAAGAGGAGAAATTCGTCTGGACTGAAGAACGAGAGAAGAGCTTTGAAGACCAGAAGCAGAAGCTAGTATCTGCACCTATTCTTACTCTCCCATCCGGTACGGGTGGATTTCAAATCTACAGTGATGCATCGGGGAAGGGACTTGGTTGTGTTCTCATGCAACATGGGAAAGTGATCGCGTACGCTTCACGGCAGCTTAAGCCTTATGAAGAAAATTACCCCACGCATGACTTAGAACTTGCTGCAGTCGTGTTTTCATTGAAGATATGGAGGCACTACCTATATGTAGAATCATTTGACATTTTCACGGACCACAAGAGCTTGAAGTATATCTTCACTCAACGTGAATTGAACATGAGGCAGAGGAGATGGTTAGAGCTCTTGAAGGATTATGACATTAATCTACAGTATCATCCCGGAAAGGCAAATGTAGTAGCGGATGCTCTTAGCAGGAAGTCCGGAATGATCAACGGCATTAAAATCGAAGAGGAAATCATAAGAGACTTGGAGCGACTAGACATCAAGATCATGGTACGTGGACAACACGGTTACTAGGCTAATCTTAAGGTAGAACCCGAGTTACTCTCTAAGATCAAGGAAGCTCAGAAAGATGACGGAGAAATCTGGGCGATAATACAGAATTTAGAGAAACAGACATAATTCAGAGTAGATGCAGATGGTATCGTATGGCAGGGCACGAGACTTTGTGTTCCAGATGACCAAGAACTCCGGGAAGCCTTGTTAGCTGAATCTCATAGCTCCCCATTCTCTATACATCCTGGTTCCACTAAGATGTACCATGACATCAAGCAGTAATTTTGGTGGAGTGGTATGAAATAGGATGTAGCCACTTACGTCTCCAAATGTCTTACCTGCCAGCAGGTTAAGATCGAGCATCAGCGATCTGGCGGTCTCCTTCAACCGTTAGATATTCCAGAGTGGAAGTGGGACAAAATCACCATGGATTTTGTTACTGGTCTTCCGCCTACCAAGAGGAAGCACGATGCAATTTGGGTTATCGTAGATCCACTTACCAAATCAGCTCATTTCTTACCGATCCGCAAAGAAGATCCGGTAAGTAAACTCACCGATACGTACAGAAGAGAGATCATGAGACTCTACGGTGCACCATCCAGCATCGTCTCAGACAGAGATCCTCGTTTCACTTCGCGATTTTGGAAGAGTCTGCAGAAAGCTTGGGGTACACAACTTAAGCTTAACACCGCTTTTCATCCTCAAACGGATGGACAGTCGGAACGAACTATTCAGACATTGGAGGACATGTTGAGGTCATGTGCGTTGGAATGGACGGGTGATTGGGACGATTACATCTGTTTGGTGGAGTTTGCATACAACAACAATTGGCACGCAAGTATCAAGTGTGCTCCTTTCGAGATGTTGTATGGCTGGAAGTGTCGCGCCCCAATCTGCTGGGATCAAGTTGGCGAGCGAACACTTGAAGGACCAGAAATCATAGAGATGAACAATGAAAAGATCGCAGTAGCTAAGCAGAAACTTCAGGAAGCATGGTCACGTCGAAAGAGTTACGCCGATAAGCATCGTAGGGACATACATTTTAACGTAGGAGATCACGTCTTCCTTAAGGTTTCGCCGGCACGTGGTGTTAGACGCTTCGGGATTAAAGGGAAGCTTAGTCCTTGTTTCATCGGACCGTTTGATATCATTGAACGAGTCGGTGAAGTATCTTACCGGTTGGCGTTACCTCCGCAGCTTTCGCATGTGCACAATGTGTTTCATGTGTCCTTACTCAGAGGGTACCAGTATCATCCCCTTCACATGGTTCAGTATCCATTGGAACCGATACGTGAAGATCTCAATTTCATAGAAGAACCCGAACGAGTTCTTGACAGACAAGAACGAGTCATGAGAAGGAAGACGATTCCATTCGTCAAAATCCTATGGAGGGATCATACCGAGCGGGAAGCCACTTGGGAAACAGAGGAGTCTATCCGGGCTTCTTACCCTCATTTCATATTTTGAATTCGGTTATGTTCTTCTTTTTCAGTTTACTGTATCTATAATGCGGGGACGAATTATTCTTTTTAGGGGGGAAGAGTTGTAAAACCCGCATGCTTTTATCATGAATAGTACCCTTAAGATCGTACGTACTAGATTAAAACTTTCCTATTATAGCATGATTACGATTACGTGTTAGGATTTTACGTATTACGTACGTGTTAGAACACGATAAGTATTTACTACGCACGAACACGCAATAATTATTTGACAATAATTATTCACGAACATGCGATCATGAAATCATGAACGTAACTAAATCACGAACTATTATTAATTACGTATATATATTTATTACGAGCGTAAATAAATATATTAGGTCACGGTAAATATTTAACGAGAACACATTAAACATGAACACAAATAAACACGAACGAACAATTAAACATCGAGTCACGGAAAACGGTACGGGTACCCCATGTGGGGTCGCTACCCGCGGCAACCATAAGGAGATGGGCCAAGCCCATCTCAAAAATCCACTAAAGAGGGGTTATGGTAAAATTAGCTAGTCATTTACACTTTACAGAAGATTAAAACAAAAACCTAAAAAGTTTATTCTCCTCCTCTTTTCTTTTTCTGGCCGCCGAATACAAACACACGAAAGGGGGTGTTTATTTGATTTTGATCTTGGTTTTTGGTGCAAGTGTTGGTGTTTGTTCATCCTCGTTTAGATCCACGCATTCGGTATATTCTTTTTACCCTTTTCTTTTTGATTTGATCTAATAATTAATTAAGAACAAGATGTTTTTAAAACCTAATTAAAAACATAGATCTAACATGAAAATGGTTATTGGGTAAATCAAAAAGGGGTGTTTTGGGGGTGTTTGTTTGGCCGGCGCCTAAACCGAACCCCAAGGGGGTCTCGGTTTGGCTACTCGACCACCACCGAGACCATATGGTCCCGGTTGGGTGGTGTGGGTCCCACGACAGCAACAAGACAAGGGGAACCCCGAAGTGGTTCGGGGTATGGTGTCAATTTCATGTCCGGTTCATGGGTTCTAGTCAAGATCTGGTTCACGGTTTATGTTAAGATTATTTTTTTATAATCATATGTTAAATTAAATTAATAAATATGACATGATTAATTTAGTAACATGACTTAGGTTATATTAATTATTAAAATCATGAAATTATTAACCTAAGTATTTTATATTTTTAGACTTATAATTAATTAATTATTTAAAAACCATGGTTATAATTAATTAATTAACATGACTTAGGTTATATTATTAATAAATAATATTACATGTTTTAACCTAGGTATTTAACTTTATTTAATTAAAAACATGATATATTTTAATTAAATACTTTTAACCTATAGTTTATTTAAATTACATGAAATAATTAATAAACTATACATTATATCATTATGACTTAGAAAATAATCATGAAAACACTTAGGCTTATATACTTAGCTTATTTAACCAGCTTATATCTAATTATGGAAACTTTCTATTTTTAGAAACTTATTTAATTAAGGCAGCTAATCTATTTATGGAAACTTTCTATTTTTAGAAACTTATTTAATTCAGGCAGCTAATCTATTTATGGAAACTTATTTAATTAAGGAAGCTGATCCTATTTATGGAAACTTTCTATTTTTAGAAACTTATCTATTTTAAGCAGTAATTCTATTTTTGCAAACTTTCTATTTTTGGAAACTTTCTATTTTTGGAAAGTTTCTATTTTTGGAAACTTTCTATTTTTGGAAACTTTCTATTTTTGGTAACTTTCTATTTTTGGAAACTTTCTATTTTTGGAAACTTTCTATTTTAGGAAACCTGCTATTTTTGGAAAGTTACTTATTATTACACAATAAGTATAATAATAAATGAAATACCAGAAATACTTAATCAGAATAGACAAAATATAAGATATACGCAGTTTAAGGCTTAAAAACAGTGAAACATGATATGAACATATAAAATAAGCTAAGACATGACATAAAACCAGTTACGTATTTAGTAAGCAGATACTTATTCATGTATGTATTTATGTAGCATTAGTGATACCGAAGTAGGATTCTCCTCAGTTCATCTTCTTCGTTCACTGGACATAAGGTACAGATTCCCGTCCTTTCAGTATGGACATTATTTCCTTATTAGGATTCCCCGTATGCAGCCAAATGTTTTCCCGTAGTATAAGTTTATATGTTTGATTTGCTTATGTTTAATTTAGAATACCTATAGCCATATACATGCATGACCAGTTTCACCTAGTTATGGAGGTACCATAACCATAACATTAGAGGCACTGATGTTATGTCTTCACCACGGCGGAGTGATTGCTTGTGACGTCCCTTCAGCTTTTGTCCATTTATTATATTTATCATGTGGGGCGTATGGGTGAATCCTAGTTACATGTTTTCAGCAGATTACTCAGTGTGCATGTGGTGTGTGCCTTGCATCCTTCACAAGGAGCTGATCCCTCCTACCCAAACCAGTATATTAAATTAGAGGCAGCCCCTCTAATTTGCATGATGAGGTCACCCCTCCAAGTATTCATGCACGGTGGATTTTCATGACCTATATTGGCTAATGGTAAAATATGTTAAACAGTTTTTACAAGATAAACATAAGGCTTTTCTAACTATAAAACCAGATTTATCAAGACTTAACCAGGTTACTCGGGACTTAGTTTCTTCCGCTGTTATATGTTATATGCTTATCATATTCATGCTTTATTGTACATCCGTGCACTGAGCGTATTGCTCAGCCGTTTTCCTTTCTATGTTCCCAAAACGGCAGGTACTCAGGGACGCTCGTAGACTTTAAGCGTACGTGCATATGGACTGGAAGCTTTCTAGCCTTTCTTTACTTTATGCATTACATTTCTTTTGATACATTTGCTATGGAAATTGTTTAGTCCTTTCCTTTACAGTACTTATGTTTGTGTGTGATGACCTTTACTTTTGGACTACCGATGTTTGATTCCGGTATTTTCCTTTTATGGTCATGTAATGTTTAGACATTTTTCCTTGTATGCTTTGATGACACGCCATAATTATGTGTGACATTCCGTTATCAAAATGGGGTGTTACAAACAATCTCCCCCTTTTTGATGATGACAAACAAGTAAACCGCAACACATATTAAAATGCATAAGTTACTCGTTTACACTTACTTCTCCCCCTTTTGTCGAATCAAAAAGGTAGTCAACATCTTGAAGAAGAGAAGAAGAAACGTCAAGAGAGAATAACACGTCTAAAGAGTAGTCATCAAAAGCACATCATTTGAAGAAGAAAAGAATTGACGTCACACGAGCTTGCATCCAAAAGGTAGTCTTCATTTGTAGAAGAGGAGGATCGACTTCGAGAGAACATGCGTCCAAAAATCTAATCATCCATTGTGGTTGTCGTTTGAGAGGCGAGAATCGAAACCATAAACCCATCATACAAAAATATTGAGCTTGCGCCATCCTAGTGAAGTCTTCAATCACCATAGGTTAACCAACTCCAAGCATGATAATATGCTTATCTACGAGTGTCCAAAATGCATTACTTGCAAGATGTTCGATGAATGCAATTTGAGTGAGTCAACGATCGTAAATGTAATGTCTTGAACTCTTAAAAATGCTCCCCCATGATATGAACTCCCCCTTGCTTGAGGCACCAACAAAGCAAGAGAAGTGACAAGCTACAAAGAAGGGTTAGATGTCCTACAAAACATAGTTAGTGAACAAGAGCATATATATATATATAGCAATGTCACCCAAGCGGAATTAGCTTTAAACAACTTGAGTACAAAGAGAGGGACTCAAGGGAAAGCTAAAACAATCTTAACTTCTTAGAAGTGTCAAAAATATGACAAGTTAAGAAAAATAAGAGGGTTATTAGATAGAAAAGAGAACCCAACTTATTTTGGTGACACCAAAAAAATTATAAAAAGGACTATAGAGAGAAAAGAAATGTCTAATTTTTAAAAAGAGAAAATATTGTCGAGAGGACATACTCCAGTTTAATATCATGGCAAAAAATACCAAACTAAAGAGAGTATGACATGGACAATAAAAACAATTCCACATAGTCGAAAAGAGAGAAATAAGGACTATGATGAAAAGAAAAATGAGGATGATAAACAAGTCGTTTGCACAAACAATGACAAGAATTGAAGAAAGAAGTGTGCACGCGATGCTATCCATCCAAAATCAAGTCAAAGGAGAGGATCTTGACAAGATCAATTCACAATTGTTGGAATAGAGGTAGAGAAGAAACATCCATACTAATTGTAATGATAATATGTCAAAGGGATAAAAGCTTAGAAATTTTGGAATCACCCAAGAAAATTTAAGATTTAACCAAAATCCTCTCAAAAGATTAAAAACTTAGAATTGTTGGAATCACCCAATCCAATTATACATTTTAACCTCAATCGACTCTAAAAAAAACGAGAAGAACAAAAAATATAAAACCAAAGACATTATAGGCAAGGATGCTTATGAATGTCGACACCAAAAAGATGACTCAATGATATAAAGAAAGAGATCAAATAAGCCAAAGAATAGAAGGACCAAGATGGATGGTGTTTAGCATACGATAAACTACATGCTTAAAGTTTCGTAGCTCTTCTCAATCATTGTGAATGTTCATAGAACAATTATGTGATGAGGAAAAGGTGAGGCTCAACTCAACTTAGTTTAGAAGGATAGAAGAGAGAGACTCGACTTAGAGAGTCATTATTAAAATAAATCAAGAGAAACTCAAAAAAAGTTCAAGAAGACATGATAGAGTTAGCACAAAATCTAACACATAATCAAGTAAGCACATAAGATAATTCATGCAATGCCTAATGTAATCATAGAAGAAGGATATACATTAAAAGAAAAGATCCTAGTAAATGCCTATATGCAACACAAAGGATATGGCGGTTTACTTAAAATTTAACAAAGTAAAACCTAACTCAACTAAGCATGCAAAATTAAGAAAAGAGTTCCATCACTCCTAGACCTAAACGCAAGTAGGTTTAAGCATGAAAGCATACGCATGTAAGCATAAGCATGTAAGCATAAGCATGTAAACATAAATATGTAAGCATAAGCATGTAGTATCAATTAAGCAAGAATCAAAACAAAAACCATAGAGATTAATGTTCAAGGCTAAATGTACTCTAGAGACTTATCTAGAAATGGCAAGCTTAATAAAGTCTACAATAAACCAATGTAGAGAAGGTGCACAATTAACACATATGACAAGCAAGAAACATGATTACTTAAAAAAAGAGGATAAGTAAAACATGTTAGCACTTATCATTTAAGGACATGCATGAGTTAGACACATCTAAGAGATATTATATGGGAATTACTTGACAAAGACAAAACCTTTATAATAAGCATGCATTCATTATGTAAAACCCGCATGCTTTTACCATGAATAGTACCCTTAAGATCGTACGTATATGAATAAAACTTTCCTTTTATAACATATTTACGTTTCACGTATAAGTATTACGAGTATTACGTACGTGTTATTACACGATAAGTATTAAATACGCGTAAGTACACGATAATTATAACAATAATAATTATGGTCACGAACATAAAATCATGAACATAAAATCACGAACAAATAATTACGCACTTACGTATATTATTAATACGATGATTGTCGTTACGTATAAGTAATATTAATAACATGAATACTTAATAATTATGTAACACGTAAACACGAATACTTAAAACGATTATTATTATTACTACGTATATTAAATTACACGACAAGTAATTACGTACGTAATAGTCACTTTTATCACGTATATAAATAACTATGAAAGTCACGACATTTAATACTCGTTTACGCGTACCATTTTAACAAGATGCGATTTAAGTAAAGTATAATGTTTATTCGGGCTGTTTTAGACAAAGAAGAAAAAGGAAGGACTTGGGCTCAAAGCCCAAGTGTGTTGTTTGATGCGTGTATAACCAAAACAGACGGGGGGGGGGGGGGGGGGGCTTTTTATTTTTTGGACAAATGATATCAAACAAATAAAACCCTAGAACTAGAAAGACCAACCGCCAGTTTCTTTCCCCTCTTTCTTTTATGGCCGACGGTTTTCTACACCAAGAATCAAAGAGAAACAGCCATGACTCGATCAAGAACAAGAGTGTATTCGTGTTGATGGTTAAACCTTAAAAACATGTAAGTAAAAACTCTAATCTTGTTTTTAATTTTTTTTCTTTTGTTAATTAATCAAGAACACGAGTTTAAGAATCTAAAGCATATTAAAACAAGATATATATATATATATATATATATATATATATATATATATATATATATATATATATATATATATATATATATAAAGGGGGTCAATCAGGGTGTTGCTGTGTTCGTTTGGCACACAAACCGAGACCAATTATGGTCTCGATGGTAAATTAATCCCACCAGCCGCGACCCTAATTAGGGTTTTGGCTTGGTTTTGTCGGACAGTAGAAACAACGAACAAGCAAGGGGAACCACTGGCTGCGGCCAGTGGTGTTTATGTTCAAGCAGTGGGAACCGAGAGCTGGTGCTCTTGGTGGGATATTGTCACAGGCAGGGGGAACTCGCCATAAGCGGGGGCATCATCTAAACTGCCAGGGGTAACTGGCAGTTTAAGGGGGTGTTTGGTTTTAAACAGAATTAGGGGCTGTTTGGCAATGGGTTTAAGAACAGTTTTGGGGGCTGTTTGGTTCGGCCTATATATATAAACATAATACGAGTTTCACGGGATTCCACGGGTACGGTTTTTGACACGATTTAATAAAATAATACATGAGTACGGGTTATTATTTTACAAGTTATTAGCTTTAACACATATGTTAAGTTACAAGGTAAATTAAATTAATAAAACATGACTTAGAATTACAAGATTATTTATTTACAAGTTTAAGTAAATTAATTTAACATGTTATATAATTAATTTAATTAGAACATGGACTTAGGTTTATTATTATAAATTAATAATACATGATTTAACCTAAGTATTTTTATTTATTTAATTTAGACTATAGTAATTAATTAATTATTAAACCATGACTTATAATTAATTAATTATCATGACTTAGGTTAATTATTTTACTATTAATTCATAGTTAAACCTAAGTATTTTAATCATAAAATTAGACTAAGTAATTAATTAATTATTAAAACCATGACTATAATTAATTAATCAACATGACTTAGGTTATATTATTAATAATTAATAATACATGTTTTAACCTAAGTATCTTACTTTATTTAATTAAAAACATGAAATATTTAATTAAATACTTTTAACCTATAATTTATTTAATTTACATGTAATAATTAATAAACTATACCTTATATCATATGACTTAGAAATATAATCAGAAAACACTTAAGCTTATATAATTAGCTTATCTAACCAGCTTATAACTATTTATGGAAACTTTCTATTTTTAGAAACTTATCTATTTTAAGCAGTAATTCTATTTTTGGTAACTTTTTATTTTTGGAAACTTTCTATTTTAGGAAACCTGCTATTTTTAGAAAGTTACTTATTATTACAAAACAAGTATAATAATACATGAAATACAAGTAATACTTAATCAGAATAGACATAATGTAAGATAAATACAATATAAAGCTTTAAACAGTAAAACATGACAGGAACGTATAAAATAAGCTAAGACATGACATAAAATCAGTTACGTATTTAGTAATCAGATAGTTATACACGCATGTATTTATGTAACATTAGTGATACCGAAGTAGGACTCTCTTCCGTTCGTCTTCTTCGTTCACTGGACATAAGGTACGGATTCCCGTCCTTTCAGTATGGACATTTTTTCCTTATTAGGATTTCCCCGTATGCAGCCAACTGTTTTCTCGTAGTATAAGTTTATATGTTTGATTTGCTTATGTTTAATTTAGAATACCTATAGCCATATACATGCATGACCAGTTTCACCTAGTTATGGAGGTACCATAACCATAACACTAGAGGCACTGGTGTTATGACTTCCACACGGCGGAGTGATTACTCGTGGCGTCCCTTCAGCTTTTGGCCATATTATTATATTTATCATATGGGGCGTATGGGTGCATCCTAGTTACATGTTTTCAGTAGATTACTCAGTGTGAATGTGGTGTGTGCCTTGCATCATTCACAAGGAGCTGATCCCTCCTACCTAAACCAGTATATTAAATTAGAGGCAGCCCCTCTAATTTGCATGATGAGGTCACCCCTCCAAGTATTCATGCATGGTGGATTTGCATGACCTATATTGGCTAATGGTAAAATATGTTAAACAATTTTCATAAGATAAACATAAGGCTTTTCAAACTATAAAACCAGTTTTATGAACATGTTCCAGGTTTTCCAGGACTTATACATTTTCCGTTGCTATTAAGTCTTTATTATGTTCTAGTCATTCATACTATGTCTATATCCGTTCAGTGAGCGTTTTTCTCAGCTGTTACTTTCCTTTCCATGTCCCAAAACGGCAGGTACTCTAGGACAGACTCGAGCATTTAGAGGACGTGCATAGGATGGAAGCTGCCATAGACTTCTTCTCCTTTTCCTTCATATATTTATGCTTGTTTAAGTCTTTCATTCATTTCATTTACTTTATTATGTTTTGGGCTTATGTTGGGGACCGATGTTTGATTCCGGTTAACCCTATGGTCATGTATGTTTTAGTACATATTACCTTGCATGCTTTGATGATACGCCATAATCACGCGTGACATTCCATTTATCAAAATGGGGTGTTACAATTATGGTATCAGAGCCAAGGTTTCGACCTGTAGGCTCTAAAACTTGACCTGTGACTAGTGGGTAGTCACCAGGAGCTTCCTAAGCCAACGTTTGTTATTTTATGTATTGATGTTTTCAGCGCATTGTTGTTTTAACCATGATGTTTTCAGCACCTTGAGGTTTTAACCTTGATGTTTTCATCGATATTGTTTTACTAATATGGATGGACAACCGTCATTCATATTTAGTTATGTGTCATTGTTTCATGCATAATGTTCCTCGTGAACTGTGGCTATGTGGACTGAACCCCAGTAGTTCATAATTAGTCAAATAAAATTTTTTCTGATAAGTTTTGACAGATGAGTTTCATTTATTTATGTTTCATGTATCATTGTTGCAGGGATTATGACTAAGTAACGGTTGGTACAGGACTGGCCCTATTTAGTCGCATGTGCTTTTATCGAAACTTTTAACTTTGGGACCGACCCATAGGCGTTCCCTCGCCATGTCTTTTGTTTTGGGACCGACCCATAGGTGTCCCCTCGCACATATACAGGTTTTTATAAACTACATTACGCATTCATACACTGTTTTCATGCATAATTTTTTTTCATGATTTATTGGCATAAATTTTTTTCATGTCCCCTCATAAGTTACTATGTTTTACGTCAAGTATGTTTTCATACGGTCATGGTTAACTTCAGTTTCATGCTGATTATGTTATACACTCCTTCATGATAGATTGTTTCATGTTTCTTCATGATAATTCCGTCTTCATGTTGATTACGTCTTACGCCTCTTTTGTTATTTATGCTTTCATGCAAAACATTGTTGTATTTCATTGAATCGTGCTTTCATGATAGTCATGGTTGGTTTTAATTGATCATGCTGTCAGGCAAATCATCGCTGAATTTTGTGTAACCACACTTTAACGTTTCTCGATACAACCAGAATGATGTCTAAGCTAATACTGCCAGGTTATCATGATGGATGTTCCTAAACGTTTAACCGATAAACTTTCTTTAAATCATGACAAATGATCAAGCCCATACCGATCAATTCATGTGCATTCCCTGTGTACTCCATGTACCGTATTCCATGTGTATTACACGTACCTAAATCCATGTGTATTTCACTTGCAATACTTCACGATTATTCGCTTGCCGATTCTGAATCATCTCAGGCGTATGTCCACTTGCTGATATTCTACAAGATTGCTGATGCCGCTCATAGCTTGAAGATGTTACTAGGGTTGATGCTGCTGATGTTTGGAGACGCTACGAGATGCTGATGCTGTTCACAACCTGAAGATCTTACAAGACGAAGACAAAGGCGTTAGATCAAAGCGATCAGACGAGAAGATGCTTCACCATCAAACGATTTTTCATCATTCATTGTCCCAAATTCTTAGTTACATGTCACAGGTCATTCAGCTATCATTACAGCCATATGAGTGCAAACCGGTACCAGCCGGCCACTCAGCTGAATAGTTACATGAATCACAGTCATGAGAATGACCGTCATGGAACTGACAGACAGGACGATAGTAACCACTACTATGACAGCAACTATCCTAGAAATCGTAACCAAGGCTCCGGCCGCGGACGTGATCAGACATACAATTGATCAGTAGTCCAACCGATCCGCCAATTTTGGCATAATAACCTAATATTGTGGTTCTATTTGTTTCACATCTCGAGACACATGTCAAGAAATCAGTAAAGACACATGTCTCACGTATACCTTCTGAAGACACATGTCAAGACACAAGTCAAGACATATGTCATGCTTATATTTCCAAGACACGAGTCAAGACACATGACTCACGTCCAATTATGGATCATTTCTATGAAATTCAGGGTACCCTCCCAGGGTATATCCATATTGTTGTGCCATGTATTAATCAGGCCACAAGAATTTCAGTACTATTACCGGCGCATCAGTGAGAACTGTTACGTTTCCCGATGACACTTTCATTTCTTGTAACCATAGCTCATAGATTCATGACCATGAAGGACACCTTTCTTATTCCCATGTATACGAAGGTTTTCCTTCAGCTTAATGATGAGATCTAAGCTGCTAACGCATTTCCTTGGACAGACACGAGTTGAATTTTATCCTAATTATGGACTATGAACTACACACCATGCTACGATTCATAATTATGTACAATAATGTTCAGGCTCCTGAATACATTCAGCTTAATTTTCCATCAGGAAAATCTGTACAAATTATCTATGCTTACAAGCATGTGCGTTGTTAGCCATGGTCGCTAAAATTTTCTAGCTGTTAGTAAGACACGACTACTGAAGTCCTTCTTCGCATAGCCAGTTGATTATTCCTAAATCTTCCCATACATTCCAGAAGAACCTACAAGGAGAAGGACGGTACCATGAGATTATGTGTCGACTACCGTCGATTTAAACAAATCACCATTCATAACCGTTATTCTCCTCCATGTATTGACAACATGTCCAATCGACTTTGGGGTGTCAAACTCCTTTCCAAGATCGGATTCATGATCATGCTGCCAAGAGTGACGAGTGAAAGAGCAGGACATGTCCATGACTGCTATTCGTACACGACTCGGTCATGCTAGATTTATGATTTTGAATTTGTCCCATCAATGCTCCAGCAGCATCATAAGAATGAGTTTCCATGAACTCATAAGAAAATCCATCAGCGTTTTCTTTAAGGATAACCTAATTTCCCTCTAAGCCTAGAGAAGAACAGGAAGACCATATCTGCACTATGTTGCAAATTCTATGACAAGCGAAATTTCACCCTGGAAATTTCTAATATCAATTCTGGTTGATTACAGTGACATGCTGAATCACATAGATTTGCATGGTTAATCTTACCATGACTCGCTTATACGTAAAAGAGAGAACCCTACACTACATTAGGTGTTCTAGAAAATCCTACGCTGGGGGAAGTCTAAATTCAGAGACTCAGAGTTTCACAAACTCCTATGTATCAAGTTCTACGAAGCAAGATACAGTTATGTTCATATCTAGGTACCTGACATACCAACAGGTTAAGATAGGACACCAACAGACTGGGATGTTTCATCATCTGAAATTGTGAATTGAAATGGGACAAGATCTCCACGGATTTTGGTTACCAGGTTAACGCAAACTCAGAAGAAGCATGATGCTATCTGGGTTATTGCAAACAGTCTGATCAAGCCTGCAGAATCCTTACATCCGCAAGGATTTCAGAACCAACAGATTGATCGGACATGTCCCAACAAAGGCTCATCCGATCACTTGGCAATCCCTCAGTTATCGGGTTAGACAAAGATTCGCAATTGTTCTCCTTATTTACTTCGCGTCTTCATTCTAATTCCACGAATTGCTTTCATGCTCGCGTTCATGACACTATTCACGTTCATGATCGTATCTTGGCTTACGATTTTACGTTCATTTTCGTTCTGGGAAGTTTTGCAAGAACTTGAGAGACTAAACCCAAGTTTAGTATAACTCCATATCCTCAGATAGACGTTTCACGTCATATTCCACGTCTCAACTTGTAGCGTTTGGCGTTACCGCCATTATATTCTATGTTCACGATATGTTTCACATGTCATGTTCATTCCACATTCCTCATATCATGATCAAGATATGTTACACGTATCATGGATCACGATATGTTTACTCATACTACACTCATCATATCTCCATGTATCACGTTAAAAATTTTTCATGTATTACGTTCAAAAATTTTCACGTACTACGTTTCTTTATGTCTCGCGCATCGTTGCTAATTATCAGTTAAGTTAGAGTGTTTTGCACGATAACGTTTCAGTTGCCTTACACGTCAATTCTTATTCCCTCGATCGAATTCAGGGGATCTATCTTACGTAGATGACAATGAACTTGTAGAGCTTTCAAGTCAAGGTCAGGAGGACCAAGATTTAACATTGTGTCAAGATCTTGAGAAGAAATCGTTCCAAGCGAGAGGCCACTTGGAAACGGACAAGTCCATCTGGACTTCTTATCCGTTTTTCTCTTATCAATTAGATATGTCCTTTCAGTAAAGTCACGTTCCATGTCCTTTCAAGACATGTCACGTTCCACGTTCCTTCTACCATGACGTTCATTTATCTTACATACCCTCTCAGTTTGGTATGTTCTTCTTTTCCAGTTTACGTTATCTATAATTCGGGGACGAATTATTCTTTATAGGGGGAAGAGTTGTAAAACCCGCATGCTTTTACCATGAATAGTACCCTTAAGATCGTACGTATATGATTAAAACTTTCCTTTTATAACATATTTACGTTTCACGTATAAGTATTACGAGTATTACGTACGTGTTATTACACGATAAGTATTAAATACGCGTAAGTACACGATAATTATAACAATAATAATTATGGTCACGAACATAAAATCATGAACATAAAATCACGAACAGATAATTACGCACTTACGTATATTATTAATACGATGATTGTCGTTACGTACAAGTAATATTAATAACATGAATAATTTATAATTATGTAACATGTAAACACGAATACTTAAAACGATTATTATTATTACTACGTATATTAAATTACACGACAAGTAATTACGTACGTAATATTCACTTTTATCACGTATATAAATAACTATGAAAGTCACGACATTTAATACTCGTTTACGCGTACCATTTTAACAAGATGCGATTTAATTAAAGTATAATGTTTATTCGGGCTGTTTTAGGCAAATAAGAAAAAGGAAGGACTTGGGCTCAAAGCCCAAGTGTGTTGTTTGATGCGTGTATAACCAAAACTGACGGGGGGGGGGGGGGGGGGGACTTTTTATTTTTTGGACAAATAATATCAAACAAATAAAACCCTAGAACTAGAAAGACCAGCCGCTAGTTTCTTTCCCCTCTTTCTTTTCTGGCCGACGATTTTCTACACCAAGAATCAAAGAGAAACAGACATGACTCGATCAAGAACAAGAGTGTATTCGTGTTGATTGTTAAACTTAAAAACATGTAAGTAAAAACCCTAATCTTGTTTTTAATTTTTTTTCTTTTGTTAATTAATCAAGAACACGAGTTTAAGAATCTAAAGCATATTAAAACGAGATATATATATATAAAGGGGGTCAATCGGGGTGTTGCTGTGTTCGTTTGGCACACAAAACGAGACCAATTATGGTCTCGGTGGTAAATTAATCCCACCAGCCGCAACCCTAATTAGGGTTTTGGCTTGGTTTTGTCGGACAGTGGAAACAACGAACAAGCAGGGGGAACCACTGGCTGCGGCCAGTGGTGTTTATGTTCAAGCAGTGGGAACCGAGAGCTTGTGCTCTCGGTGGGATATTGTCACAGGCAGGAGGAACTCGCCACAGGCGGGGGCATCATCTAAACTGCCAGGGGTAACTGGCAGTTTAAGGGGGTGTTTGGTTTTGGTTTTAAACAGAATTAGGGGCTATTTGGCAATGGGTTTAAGAACAGTTTTGGGGGTTGTTTGGTTCGGCCTATATATATAAACATAATCCGAGTTTCACGGGATTCCACGGGTACGTTTTTCGACACGATTTAATAAAATAATACATGAGTACGGGTTATTATTTTACAAGTTATTAGCTTTAACACATATATTAAGTTACAAGGTAAATTAAATTAATAAAACATGACTTAGAATTACAAGATTATTTATTTACAAGTTTAAGTAAATTAATTTAACATGCTATATAATTAATTTAATTAGAACATGGACTTAGGTTTATTATTATAAATTAATAATACATGATTTAACCTAAGTATTTTTATTTATTTAATTTAGACTATAGTAATTAATTATTTATTAAACCATGACTTATAATTAATTAATTATCATGACTTAGGTTAATTATTTTACTATTAATACATAGTTAAACCTAAGTATTTTAACCATGAAAATTAGACTAAGTAATTAATTAATTATTAAAACCATGACTATAAATAATTAATCAACATGACTTAGGTTATATTATTAATAATTAATAATACATGTTTTAACCTAAGTATCTTACTTTATTTAAATAAAACATGATATATTTAATTAAATACTTTTAACATATAGTTTATTTAATTTACATGTAATAATTAATAAACTATACCTTATATCATATGACTTAGAAATATAATCAGAAAACACTTAAGCTTATATAATTAGCTTATTTAACCAGCTTATAGCTATTTATGAAAACTTTCTATTTTTAGAAACTTATCTATTTTAAGCAGTACTTCTATTTTATTAAATTTTTATTTTTGGAAACTTTCTATTTTAGGAAACTTGCTATTTTTAGAAAGTTACTTATTATTACACAACAAGTATAATGATACATGAAATACAAGTAATACTTAATCAGAATAGACATAATGTAAGATAAATACAGTATAAAGCTTTAAACAGTAAAACATGACATGAACGTATAAAATAAGCTAAGACATGACATAAAATCATTTACTTATTTAGTAATCAGTTACTTATACACGTATGTTTTATGTAGCATTAGTGATACCGAAGTAGGAAACTCTTCCGTTCGTCTTCTTCGTTCACTAGACATAAGGTACGGATTCCCGTCCTTTCAGTATGGACATTCTTTCCTTATTAGGATTTCCCCGTATGCAGCCAACTGTTTTCCCGTAGTATAAGTTTATATGTTTGATTTGCTTATGTTTAATTTAGAATACCTATAGCCATATACATGCATGACCAGTTTCACTTAGTTATGGAGGTACCATAACCATAACACTAGAGGCACTGGTGCTATGACTTCCCCACGACGGAGTGATTGCTCGTGGCGTCCCTTCAGCTTTTGGCCATATTATTATATTTATCATGTGGGGCGTATGGGTGCATCCTAGTTACATGTTTTCAGCAGATTACTCAGTGTGAATGTCGTGTGTGCCTTGCATCCTTCACAAGGAGCAGATCCCTCCTACCCAAACCAGTATATTAAATTAGAGGCAGCCCCTCTAATTTGCATGATGAGGTCACCCCTCCAAGTATTCATGCACGGTGTAACACCTGGTAATTTTCCCTACTTTGTAAAATGACTATTTTACCCTTTGACTTTTTATTTAGTCAACTATGTGATCTAACTGTGTTGGAACCGGGAGGTTATCCCGCGTTTTCTGAAAAACTGTTTGCTGACGAGTAATGGCCTGACTCTGAGCTCAGTCATTAATCTGAACATTTTCTGTGAACCTGACCAAAGTGCTGAGATTGTCAATGAATTAACGATAATCCATGAGATTATTCGTTATCTGTGAATTATGTGCTTAACTGTTTAGTTTTTAACAGCGTGATCATATTTTCGTGAGCAGCGTATTTAAATATTTCTGTATATGTTTATATATGCCTGTATTTTAGTATTTTTGCTATTTATAGTAATAAATCGTATTTACTGTGAATATTTAATTAACGTATCGCGTTTTCGTATTTTACGTCGTTTTTACGTTTACCCGTCGTTAGCGTGCATAAAATACTTTACCAATCATAAAATGTCAGTTTTCGTCGAAAAATCGTAAATTTAATATATTTCGTCAAATTTTTAAGTTTTACGTAATTTTTAACTTAACTATATACTTTTTGATATTTACCTAAAACTAACTAACCTTTTTACCTTAAACCTTTTAATTAATTACCATAGTAAAAATTTTGAAAAGTTTACCCCCCATTGGGACCCCCATAACCGGCCAAAAACCCTCACCATGTGCATAATGCACCAACACTTCACTCTTTGCCATATTGAGCTTAACTTACACATCCTACATTTTTTTAACCTTATACCACAAATAAACTTCACATTACTTACACTTACTCATTTCACCTCAAACAAAAAACACACAAACCCTCTCTCTCTCTCTCTAAACACACGGCACAAACACAAACCCCATTCCACCATTGTTGATTTCTAAAAAGCTTCATCATACCAAGATTTAACACAAATCAAATACACCCTAGAGCTTGTATAAGCATAAAGAAGAATGGACTTTCTTGGTTTGACGATTTGAGTAGTTTTTGGGTTGAAGATTTAGGTTAGAGTTCTTGTTGATTATTAGTGGGTTATATTGTTGATCGGGTCGTTGTGGTTACGTAGAATCGTTACACAAGGTCATTTCTTAAACCTTTTTCATCTTTTTCATTTTCCATGCATGATCTTTGTAGATCCATGCATGCATGTTACTCATCAAGTATTTTTATGAAATAAAATGATGAAAACTATTTTTGGTCATGAAATATTTTAAGATTTGTGGAAATTAAGTGTGGATCTATTAGATCCATACATGAAAATGGGTTAATTGAAAGATTTGTGAAAAATATAAGTATGTATATTTTGGATTTGTAAACTTGAAGAAAAATATTTGATTTTGTTGATGTATATGAAAAATTAGAAGAAACTAGTAGTGTTACTACTAGTGGTTACGCTTGAAAATGGTCGAAAACGAGTTTTTACAGAAAACATACAATCTGTCCGACTTTTGTAAGAGGCGTAGAGAGTCATAAAATTGTTTTGACACTAGTTTACTACGAGATTATGAAAGTATAAGTTAATACCTTCGTTTCGATATATTATGGGCTAAAAACGGAGCTAAAATGAGTAAGTTGTGGTCGTTTAAATTTCGTTGTCGGAAAACTTAATTTTTGGAGAACAACACTATAAGTGGTTGCTGTCCAGATTTTTAAAGTGGTCGAAACGACATTTTCGAGTTAAACGGAGTTGTTTTAAGTGTCGAAATGGTTACTAAATGGTATGTATGAATGTTGGACTTGTTTTGTAAAAGCGTATTAGCTCGAAATGTGAATACTTGTTGTACTATTGAAAGTTTGAACGTTGGAAGTGGAAATTGTTACGATTGTGAAAAATGAATTGTTGAATTGTTGGCGATTGAGAAATTGTTGAAAATAGGGGTTTTAGGACGAGATTTGAGTATTTACTAAAAATGGCAAATTTTTATGTGACGCCGAAAGGCTGCCGAATTTTCGTTAGAAATCGTATAGGAAAATTTGTTAAGATAAATTTTGGTAAATTAAAATTTACGCCGAAAGGCTGTCGAAATTTCGTCGAGTCAAAAATAAATATTTTTGCCTAAGTATATATATACTATAATGTTTATAACGATGTAACATTTATAAGTCACGATTTTAACAACAAAATATATACTTAATCGATGAGTAACGTACGTGATGAACTATTGTGACTTATTTGCTAGCGCCTAAACTATAGTATTATATTTAGGTTGTTCCTAGAGTTGCTCGCTACTATTTCATCTTACTTGTGCGGTTTGAATCGTTGCTTAAGGTGAGTTTATAGTTCCCTATTAAACTGTTTTATATGTTTAATGTTTTGGGATGTGATAAATGCTTTGATGACTTGCTTCTGGACGCAAGTAAAACTTGATTTCTGTGAACGCTTTGTGAACACTATTTATGAGATAGCTTAAGTTGCTTTAGCCATAGTCCCCACTATCGTGAATCGTTAGTTAATCTGCTGGAGTAAGCTCTTATGTTACGGATAGATCTATTGAGGGTTGATGTGACAATCCGTCAATTTATGGTTGATATTTTATTCTTGAATATTATTTAAAAACATTATTTTAATATTACAATATGAACTCACATATTTTTGGGAAGAAATTTGGATTTACGTCTTGGAGTAGCATCGACTACGTCTAAACCGGAGGATTCAACGTTACGTGCTTACGTTTACATACACCGTCTTTGGTGACAGTCCGACATTTCAGAAAATAAATTTATCCGTGAATATTATTTTGGAGTTTTAAATTTGTGTTGGTTCATAAACTCACAAATTTACGAGAAGAGATTAGGACTTACGATTTTATTTTAACGTCCTTTACGACTAAACCAGAAACCTTAGGATTACGTATTTACGTTTTCGAACTCCGTTTTTGATGAAACAATTTTTGTTGGATTCGTTTTGTGACGTAGATTCATAATTTATAAAAACGTTTTTCGTAAAACAACCCGAGGGCACGCAAATCGAGGAAACTAGAATCGAGGAGTACCCGTAAATAAATGAGGATGAGACAAGTGGGACACTTGTCCCACCCCACTCCAAAACCGGCCTAAATAAACCAACACACCATAAGGTGTCATTTATTTAGCCAAGCTACAACACTTGTCACTTAAAGCTTACCTTGTAAGCTAACCAAACCACAAAAACAACAAACACAATACCATTTGCTCATTTCTCACCATGCAAAAACCACATTTCTCTCATCCTCTCTCAAAAAGTGCCGTCCCACTTTTCTCCCACAAACACCCTTTGATCTTGATTCAACCATGAAATCCTATGTTATATACACATATGTTGAAGCCCTTTTGAAACCCTATTGATTGGTGGTCCTTATAACATCCAAGGAGGAGTTTTCATGGAGTAGTAGGGCTGATTTTCCACAAGGTTTCTATGAAGAATGGTGGTCATGAAGGTGGTCTTGGTGCATCATAAGTTTTTCCATCCAAAACCATGTCAAACTCATAACCTACATCAAGTTGGTGGTATAAAGATTGTCCTCCTCATCTTCTTGTTAATTTGATTATGTAAACATGTATTTTATTTCCTATTTTATATGTTTATGATGATTATATGATGATAAAAATGTTATGTGGGGATTTGTTGTTGATAATCATGGATAAAAAGATGAAAAACTATAAGTAAAAATGGGTAAATCTTGTTCAAATGATAGGCTGTATAAAAACAGTAAAGAACCATATGGTAAACTGATAAAATGATGAAGTAGAATGGATTTACAGTAAGCTATGGGTCTTGTACACATGTGAGAGTTGGCCATGCAATGGAATCAAAGTAATGAGTGAGATATGATCAAAACAAGTTTAAGGTATAAATCTGAGGTTACTGTTTTGGACGATTTTTAAAAAATACTTAGAAGATGATTCAACAGTAGCTATAGTAGAGTTAAATGTAGCACATATCATGTAGTTTATGTTATAAAAATTTGAGCTTCTATCTCCATATAAAACTCAAGATATGGCAGTTTTGGTGAAAGTGAAGATAAAAATCAGATTTTTGGAAATTAAAGTATATTACTATTATATAAGCACTCAAAATTTAATAGTATAAAATGTAAAATAAAAACCCACTAACTTATGGATTTTATTTATACAAGTATGTAAAAGGTTAAATAAGTGGAAATTTGATAAAAATGGTAACTTGTTAAGTTTTATAAGTTATAAAACTATAAACTTGATTTTTACGACTTTTTCGGCTATTGCCGTAAAATTAACGTTTTTGCTAAATAAAACTTAGATGGTTGGACCCGTCTAATGAAAACTTTATAAAACTTATATACTGATATATAAACATGTATAACAAGTAAAAACCGATAAAACCTGAACTATAGGACATACGGACTAAATTAACGTTATTGGACTAACAATACAACAAAAATGGACTAAAACACTTATAAACTTATTATTGGGCTTAACCCATTTGGGCCCAACTTTTAAAGTTTAAGTACTGATAATAGAGGTATAAAAGGGATTAAAACAAGTTAAAGTACTTATAATAGGCCTATTGGACCTAAAACATGTAAATAGGTAAAACGAGAAAACTAGTATAAAAGTTATCGGCACATAGCACAAAAATGAGTAAATGAGAATATGTAAACCCACTTGATCATCATATATATATAATCATCATATGTATACATAATTGGTATTTTTATAAAGTCATTGAACAAACGTCTAAGACCGATTATTATTTGTCTAGGTTTCCGTGATTGAAGCATGTACCATACATCCGAATTGCCGATAACCCGCCTTCCCACATCAACGTGAGTTCATAGCCTCGCACTCTTTTAAATGTTTTTATAAATGTTTTATAAACCCGCGAGGGAGATAACATGTTAGTTTTTATAAAATTAGGACACCATTTGTCCCGATTGTTTGTTTATTGATTTTGGACCCGAATGATTGAATGACCCGATTGTATGACCCTATGAATGATTAAAGGACCCGATAGATGAAATAAAAATGGATTATTAAAGTTAGGTTATGTCACTAAAAGTCCCATTAGCATGAATTGTGAACTACCGGGAGTTGGTAGACGCTTATGCATTTAATAGTACTATTTGGGGACGATCACCCCAGTTCGCGCCTTGACGGTTGATCCCCGTCGTGCCACATTGATTGGTAAGCGAATTTATGTATGAGAAGATTTCCATAGCGTGACCTTTGTGACGACACGCTACTTTAGATGGGCAAAATTGGTATCGGGTTAGCTACCCGTTGTTGGTTTAGTAAGGTAACAATGTCATGCGGCTTATAATAATCCAAAAACTAACGAAATACTACTAGACGCTTCGAATTACGATGTATTGCCTGACTAGCAATACAGGGTCATACTATTGATATTATGCTTGTGTTTTGGTTTTCATAACCATATTCATATAACGGTTTTTATTTAATCTATACAACGTTGTAAAACGTATTGTATGATGTTTTTACGACATTGGCTCGTATAATGATTTTTAAGGCAAATGCCTATATTATGATTTTCGATAAGGATTTGTATAAAATAATTTTGGCTATTTCATGGCCTATCAAAACGATTTGTACAAAATGATTTTCAGTAATACTTTTATACTGATATTATATTGATGGAATTTATTAAACTCTATGAATTCACTCGGCGTTATCGCTGACTTTTCTTTTAACATGTTTTATCTCAGGTACTTGAAGGTAATTCTCGGGAAGGCGACAAGAATTCATGGCCCGCACCTAAACTATATTTTCTATTCAAATACTTTGTAAAACTTTGTATGAAATATAATGACTTGGGACCGATGTAACTTTGATGTTTATGAATGGAAATGATTTATTATTAAACGACGCGATTTTTATGCGTTGTCTATGATGTGAGTAATGTGCTATCCCGTAACACCAACGAGTCTTCCGCTGTATTGAGTTGTATAAATTTGGGGGTATTACAGTTTGGTACCAGAGCTCTCGTTATAGAGAACGAAAGATTTTTAAAACTAAGGTTTTGAATAAAACTTTTCAAAATCTTTTAACTATAAACATTTTTCTAAAATGTCTAAAAATCTTTTGACTATAACGGTGCCAAAGAATTCCCGAGTTACCGACAAGGCCAAGACTGAGAAGTGTTATTTTAATATATATATATAACTTGGATTATATATATATATGATGTAATTTTATTACATGATTGTTTGATGATTATTTTGATTTTTATACGAGGTATTTATACGACGTAGATTGTCACAAGTAACCCTAAATCCCCTAGTAAATTAATCGAAGCTATTCTCGTAGGAATTCTAGCTATCCTAGATCTAAACCAAGTTGCGGATATTTATGATCCCGACAAATGGTTGATATTCGTAGAAATGTAGATATTAGTTGATGGTGATATTGAAAAAGAATTGGCGAGATTAAATCTGATATCGATGTCATGACGATCTTTCCTTATAGAGTGGAGTTTGACAAAACGTTACCACCTAGAAAGATGTCATCTGATTCGTTGTCATCCAATTCTTAAATTGAAATCGAAAGGGTGAATGTTGCACTTGAGGCTGTCATTGGAACCATTACCCAAAAGCCTCATGCCACTAATACCTTTCCGAGAAGTCTAATTGAATGATCGAGTCATTTCATACTAGTGACTCATCTGATAATTGTTGTTGTAAGAGATATAGGATCGGAAATTAAGTGTTGATTCATATTGAGATCGTATTGCCTTTACAAGGCCGAAGAATAAGATTGAAAGTATTGGAGAATGAAGTAGGATTTCGAATTGAGTATGATTTGGCTGAAACTTGAATAAAGTAAAACTTAACTTGTATGGAATATGAGATTGTTAAGAAGAATTCGTTAAGTTTTGTGATTGAATTATAAGGATTTAATTGATTGTTGATTCGTGTTAAGGGTTGTTCCTAGACCATTGTCCACTAACGAGGATGCCCAGTGTCCAAGAAATAAATTGAAGAAATCTTCTTCTAAATTGACACCGATGGATCTTCCGGGACATATGGAACACCTAATGACTCTTGTAGATTAGTATTCATTGTAGTATCTTTTAAAAATCCCTAACTTAACTGAGATATCAGTTGGTAGGATGAGTTTAGTAAATTGTATGACATAGTGACACGTAATGTGTTACGGTACAATTTTGACTTGTTTGTGATTAATGAAAAAGACTACCTTTGATTGCTAAATTCTACATGTATCGATGTTATCTATCTTTTCTTGCTTGTCTCTAATGCTCGCATTAGTGATGCAACCATTGAACAAGTACTCATCTTGAATCGAGTTACGTTGTGAATTATTCTTTTGAGTGCCATCGAGATCATGAACCTCATGATTATTTGGCTAAGCTCATTTCCTATTATATCGTAGTTAATTCTTGGTGAACAAGCTTTCATCACTCTTTTGCAGATCACACATTGTTTTTATAAAGTTAAAACGATATCCTTTGAGAAAATTTGATTTTCATCACAATAAGGATTATTTAAAGTGAGATTTATAAGTAATTGTTATCAAAATAAAGTTGTTTATAAAGCACTTTGGAAAACTTAATTGTTTTCATAATAAAGAAAATCTTTGTAAATTTATTTTGAATTCTTATTTAAGAATTAAGCGTGAAAATGTTTTTATTATAAACATGATGATAAAATTTTGACGAACTGAGTATTGCATTGTTGATCTTGAAATTGTATATAGTTGCGCGCCTACATACAATTTGGAATGGACTATGCAAGACTGATTAGTAGTCACCATAAAACTGATTAATAAACGCTAAATTTCTTTGAAGATTGTGAAAGATTAAAATTTATGAGATCTGCAAGAAGTGAAAAATAGGGACATAATGTTAGGGACACCTACATATGTGCCTGTGCCATCTATTCTTCTGAGTCGAATTTACTCATCAGTGGAATTTGTCTTATTTGACAATTCGTTCTTGTCCAATTCTCCCGTAGTGAGATTCTTAGGAAAAGTATCTGATTACCGAGTGTTGATACCCGACTGGATGTATTGACGTTCTTATCATTGCTTTTGATCTGATTTCATTTGAATGACCTGGGTAACAATCCGAGGAGCTTTCGATTATGAAAACATGGGATATATTCATATTCGTTAAATGTTTTCGTCTGTGTCTGGTTTGAAATTCTCTCGCGTAGATTATGTGTTAACCTTACTCTTCTAAGGTTAGTTGTGTCTCCAGATATCCTTGAATTTGTGGAAGGATTATGAATTATTATTAGTCTTTTGAGAAGTTTACATCTTATCGACGGCAATAAAACTGGAAAGTTGATAGTGCCAGTAGAATGGATTGATTGATTATGACGTGACGATATTGTCTTAATTGATGGGAACTCGAGTAGAAATCCCCTAAAAGATAAGATGTTGATTATCAAAAGTAATATAAATAATTCGTGATGGATGACCATATCCTGCATTTAGACTTAAAAAGTATACCATGAATGGTTGTGAACTAGTTATAGATAT
Organism: Glebionis coronaria; assembly: GCA_025667525.1. Lineage (NCBI taxonomy): Eukaryota > Viridiplantae > Streptophyta > Magnoliopsida > Asterales > Asteraceae > Glebionis > Glebionis coronaria. Next base: position 293,042 of record JANFOE010001151.1, read on the forward strand.
TGTAATCTAGAGGAACCTAATATGTATTTATTAAAAGATGTTTATGTTATCTGGAACCTTAGGAAGTATTTGTTTATAATTTACCTAGACTTTTGCCATTAAGGCAAGTTAAAATTGGTATTGATTATATTTCTGGTGCTGCACCTGTGGCTTGTGCACTGTACGTCAGCACCATCTGAATTTAAGGAATTACCGTACAACTGAGAAAGTTATCGGAGAAAGATTTTATTATACCAAGCCTGTCATCCTGAAGAGCTATGGTGTTATCTTTCCTTATATTTATAGATTACTGTGAACTGAGTAAATTGACAATCGAAAACGATATCTATAACTCGAAATGGAAGATTTGTTCGATCATTTACAAGGTTTTTGATCCTCAGCATGGTTATCATCAACTTCGCATCTGCGAAAAAGATTATCTATTCCAATCACTACATCCGGTACTTGTAATGAACGTTATAAGTTTCACGTGATGTCGTTTGGATTGACCAATGCACATGTAGCATTCATAAATTTGGTGAATCACGTGTGTAGGCTGTAATTTGATAAATTCATGCTAGTGATCATTAAGGATTATATGTTTGTTTATAAGAATAATAATGAGTTAATAATTATTTATAGATTTGAAATGAACTGGACGAACAATGAAAACATGTACCTTAAATATTTAACATGTGATTAAGGACTTAATCCTTTATATGATTTAACCGTGTGATTAATAGATAATGGAAGCTATATTGACTTTTCTAAGATTAGAACCATTAACGCTTAGGGATTAAAAAAAAAAACTTAATCCTTTACATAAAATGACCGTTGGATTAATGATGGTAAGATGTATGCATATAGACTCTTCAAGGAATAGAGTCCTCTTAAGACTTTGGATTTTTACCAAAAAGAATGTGCAAATATTTTTTGACAAATATTTTAACAAAGGATTTTAAGGGATTATTCCCTTATACACAAACTATTTAACTAAACTTCTGTTTAGGGGTAAATGTTTGTGTATACCATAAGACAACCTAAGAAGGATTGAGGAAACCATTTAAACCATGACTTAAAAATTTGAAACGACAATTTTTGCTTTTCAACTAAGAAAACTTTGACCAAAGTATAAACAAAGGTTTTTCGAACATTTATGAAATCTTATTAAATATTTTCGATAAATCAACAAAAATCTTGTTAATTAAATTCAAATTTATTTTTGAACATTTTATATTATTGGTCGAACTAAGAAATTTAAAACTTTTACGTTTACGCTTCATAAAATTTAACTAATAATTATTTAATTAATTATAATAATTATCGACGCTTTAGACGACGGATTGAGAAAAACTGATAAAAATGATAGTTGAGACGAAACTGAAACATAAAAGATAAGAAGAAAGAATTTTGAATAAATACATTTATGATATTTATTTCATCAGGAGAAAGTGAACGTAATTACTGACGCATAATATAGAAAGAATATCTGAGTGAATTGTGGACATGATAATTATATCATCATGAGAAGTGAATATAGATACCGACGCATTATGTAGAAAAGATAAAGAACCAATTAGGACACATTCCTTAATAATGACGATGCAAAATAAATTGTCGAACGATATAAAAATAAACAATGATTGTAAGAAGGATTATATAGATAATAAAAAGGGGATTCACGACTAATATGAATTATTAAGATTGAGAAGCCGATGGCGTTAAATTTATAAAAGGCCACTCGTGGTTGCCTAAAAATAGAGGATTGTGAGATATAGTTATGTTGGAATTGTGTAAGTATAAGTATTCTATTCCTGTCATTTCTAATTTAATGTATCTTTAGCTGAAGAAGTTGTACTGATGGCAATTATGAAGGCAGACATCGCCTCATACATTAGTAAACGTCTAGCTATTGCAAAGGTCATCATCTGAATTCGATTCGATTTGGGTCATCGTCGACAGACTGACCAAATCTGCTAATATCATTCCTGTTAATGATAAATGCAAAAAGAATTATGTAAACATAGTGTGCCTGTATCAAACATCTTTATCAAGATCCTCGCTTCGCATCGAATTTCTAGAGATTTGCTCAGAAATCATTGAGAACGAACCTTGATGAGAGTACTATATACCACCCCAAATCGAAGGGACGAGGTAAAGTAACGATACAAAGTAATATAAGTGCTGTTTTATGTTTGAATGATTGACCTTTGGTAATGAACCGTATAATCGTTTTCCTTTGGAAAGATTATCATTGATAATCATCTTGTTAGGATTGAGATCGAATCTTGTTAGGATCTAAATCTTAGAGCATCTGTAAGCAAGAGTTGAGATAAAGACATCCGACATTCACCCATTGTGAGTTGGATATGTCTTTTAGGTTTAAGGTTTCCTATGATGGCAAACCTAACCTTGCAAAATACCCGACCCGCGAGATTTGAAATGATTGTTGAAATTAGGATTTGATTATTGACCGCCGGTAGTGGGCAAGAGGTTATGTGAATGTGAAATGTAGATCTTGAAGTGCCAAATGGGTCGCGAAGTTATGCCACAATTTTTAACCTTGGAAAAAATGAATTCATGATCTGACAAATCATGGGATATAAGTCCCCGTTGTATGGGACCATTGAAATGATGTAAAAGTTGGGATTGAAAGGCATATAAGCTGGATCTACCCTAGGACTTCAAGAACCACGTGAATTATGTTTCGTAAATCGCACTTGATGGCATATCTATCAAGTGAAATTCTGATTATTCTTAATAGAGCTTAGATCGGCGAAAAGTTGCATTCATCAGAAACCCGTGAACATCATGGATAGAGAAAGTAAGTCAACATTAAGCCTGATCTTATTCCCGTAGTTATGTTTGATGAAACTCGCGTATTGTAATGGATTACACTTGTGAGAAAAGACCGAATGTGGAGGAAATACCCACATGGCTTTAACTCTATAAGAAGCGAGTAGTAAGGTAAGATGATCTTTGAGGACAAAGATCCTGTTTAGGAGTAAATGCTGTGACAATCCGTCAATTTATGGTTGATATTTTATTCTTGAATATTATTTAAAAACATTATTTTAATATTACAATATGAACTCACATATTTTTGGGAAGAAATTTGGATTTACGTCTTGGAGTAGCATCGACTACGTCTAAACCGGAGGATTCAACGTTACGTGCTTACGTTTACATACACCGTCTTTGGTGACAGTCCGACATTTCAGAAAATAAATTTATCCGTGAATATTATTTTGGATTTTTAAATTTGTGTTGGTTCATAAACTCACAAATTTACGAGAAGAGATTAGGACTTACGATTTTATTTTAACGTCCTTTACGACTAAACCGGAAACCTTAGGATTACGTATTTACGTTTTCGAACTCCGTTTTTGATGAAACAATTTTTGTTGGATTCGTTTTGTGACGTAGATTCATAATTTATAAAAACGTTTTTCGTAAAACGACCCGAGGGCACGCAAATCGAGGAAACTAGAATCGAGGAGTACCCGTAAATAAATGAGGATGAGACAAGTGGGACACTTGTCCCACCCCACTCCAAAACCGGCCTAAATAAACCAACACACCATAAGGTGTCATTTATTTAGCCAAGCTACAACACTTGTCACTTAAAGCTTACCTTGTAAGCTAACCAAACCACAAAAACAACAAACACAATACCATTTGCTCATTTCTCACCATGCAAAAACCACATTTCTCTCATCCTCTCTCAAAAAGCGCCGTCCCACTTTTCTCCCACAAACACCCTTTGATCTTGATTCAACCATGAAATCCTATGTTATATACACATATGTTGAAGCCCTTTTGAAACCCTATTGATTGGTGGTCCTTATAACATCCAAGGAGGAGTTTTCATGGAGTAGTAGGGCTGATTTTCCACAAGGTTTCTATGAAGAATGGTGGTCATGAAGGTGGTCTTGGTGCATCATAAGTTTCTCCATCCAAAACCATGTCAAACTCATAACCTACATCAAGTTGGTGGTATAAAGATTGTCCTCGTCATCTTCTTGTTAATTTGATTATGTAAACATGTATTTTATTTCCTATTGTATATGTTTATGATGATTATATGATGATAAAAATGTTATGTGGGGATTTGTTGTTGATAATCATGGATAAAAAGATGAAAAACTATAAGTAAAAATGGGTAAATCTTGTTCAAATGATAGGCTGTATAAAAACAGTAAAGAACCATATGGTAAACTGATAAAATGATGAAGTAGAATGGATTTACAGTAAGCTATGGGTCTTGTACACATGTGAGAGTTGGCCATGCAATGGAATCAAAGTAATGAGTGAGATATGATCAAAACAAATTTAAGGTATAAATCTGAGGTTACTGTTTTGGACGATTTTTAGAAAATACTTAGAAGATGATTCAACAGTAGCTATAGTAGAGTTAAATGTAGCACATATCATGTAGTTTATGTGATAAAAATTTGAGCTTCTATCTCCATATAGAACTCAAGATATGGCAGTTTTGGTGAAAGTGAAGATAAAAATCAGATTTTTGGAAATTAAAGTATATTACTATTATATAAGCACTCAAAATTTAATAGTATAAAATGTAAAATAAAAACCCACTAACTTATGGATTTTATTTATACAAGTATGTAAAAGGTTAAATAAGTGGACATTTTATAAAAATGGTAACTTGTTAATTTTTATAAGTTATAAAACTATAAACTTGATTTTTACGACTTTTTCGGCTATTGCCGTAAAATTAACGTTTTTGCTAAATAAAACTTAGATGGTTGGACCCGTCTAATGAAAACTTTATAAAACATATATACTGATATATAAACATGTATAAAAAGTAAAAACCGATAAAACCCGAACTATAGGACATACGGACTAAATTAACGTTATTGGACTAACAATACAACAAAAATGGACTAAAACACTTATAAACTTATTATTGGGATTAACCCATTTGGGCCCAACTTGTAAAGTTTAAGTACTGATAATATAGGTATAAAAGGGATTAAAACAAGTTAAAGTACTTATAATAGGCCTATTGGACCTAAAACACGTAAATAGGTAAAACGAGAAAACTAGTATAAAAGTTATCGACACATAGCACAAAAATGAGTAAATGAGAATATGTAAACCCACTTGATCATCATATATATATAATCATCATATGTATAAATAATTGGTATTTTTATAAAGTCATTGGACAAACGTCTAAGACCGATTATTATTTGTCTAGGTTTCCGTGATTGAAGCACGTACCGTACATCCGAATTGCCGATAACCCGCCTTCCCACATCAACGTGAGTTCATAGCCTCGCACTCTTTTAAATGTTTTTATAAATGTTTCATAAACCCGCGAGGGAGATAACATGTTAGTTTTTATAAAATTAGGACACCATTTGTCCCGATTGTTTGTTTATTGATTTTGGACCCGAATAATTGAATGACCCGATTGTATGACCCTATGAAGGATTAAAGGACCCGATAGATGAAATAAAAATGGATTATTAAAGTTAGGTTATGTCACTAAAAGTCCCATTAGCATGAATTGTGAACTACCGGGAGTTGGTATACGCTTATGCATTTAATAGTACTATTTGGGGACGATCACCCCAGTTCGCGCCTTGACGGTTGATCCCCGTCGTGCCACATTGATTGGTAAGCGAATTTATGTATGAGAAGATTTCCATAGCGTGACCTTTGTGACTACACGCTACTTTAGATGGGCAAAATTGGTATCGGGTTAGCTACCCGTTGTTGGTTTAGTAAGGTAACAATGTCATGCGGCTTATTATAATCCAAAAACTAACGAAATACTACTAGACGCATCGAATTACGATGTATTGCCTGACTAGCAATACAGGGTCATACTATTGATATTATGCTTGTGTTTTGGTTTTCATAACCATATTCATATAACGGTTTTTATTTAATCTATACAACGTTGTAAAACGTATTGTATGATGTTTTTACGATATTGGCTCGTATAATGATTTTTAAGGCAAATGCCTATATTATGATTTTCGATAAGGATTTGTATAAAATAATTTTGGCTATTTCATGGCCTATCAAAACGATTTGTACAAAATGATTTTCAGTAATACTTTTATACTGATATTATATTGATGGAATTTATTAAACTCTATGAATTCACTCGGCGTTATCGCTGACTTTTCTTTTAACATGTTTTATCTCAGGTACTTGAAGGTAATTCTCGAGAAGGCGACAAGAATTCATGGCCCGCACCTAAACTATATTTTCCATTCAAATACTTTGTAAAACTTTGTATGAAATATAATGACTTGGGACCGATGTAACTTTGATGTTTATGAATGGAAATGATTTATTATTAAACGACGCGATTTTTATGCGTTGTCTATGATGTGAGTAATGTGCTATCCCGTAACACCAACGAGTCTCCATTGGGGTAATTTATGTATGCAATCTATTGTATGCACTGGATCACTAGTTTCGATGTCACGAGCTTAGCTATCATAAATATTGTGAACACCCAATTTATCCTACACTTGGCACTATATCTCCTATAGTTGCACGTGTACATGAAATGAGATCTGAAATTGAATGACTATGAATTTTTACTTGAAACCTATATTCTCACCAACTTTATGTTGACCCAATTTAGCATTTATCTCAGGTAATTGATGATGATTTGTATCTGCTGTGTGAAGTACTTGGAGTCCGCATGCATTTCTTGGCTATCTTCGGACATTTAGTTACTTATGCTTTTGAACTATTATCTCATTGATGTTTAAAACTTTTACATTCCGCTGCACTATCTTTTGAAACTGAGACCTTTTGTAATGTGATGCTTTTAATTTAAATTCAACGAGGTATTTTTATAAAACGTCTCATTTAGAGTCGTTCTCTTGTACCTTGAACTATGATACAATGACGTAACAGCCCCCGAGCTGCACCGCTTCCGCATATTACATTTTGGGGTGTTACAGAATTGGTAATCAGAGCCTTGGTTATAGAGAACTAGGTTTGCATCTTAGGCCTAGACTATAACCGATGTGGCTACTTGTTACTCTGTATACGTATGTGTACTACGTAATGTATTACGTAGGATAACACTATAAGTAATATGTAATATATATTATGTAATACGTAATATGTATTATATACATATGCATCTCGTTGATTTGCATACTTTAATTTCTATACATGATTATTTCATGGATACCCTACAACTGCTTTAATACGCATTTTGGTTGTTGCAGGTTATGTCGTCATCTACTGTTTCTTACCAGCCCGACTCTGCCGACGAAGAGTGGGAAGACGAGATCGAGATGGTACCAAATCATGTTGAGCCGGAGAATGACCCAGAGGAGGCTGATCCTGAGGAGGAAGGTGCGGAGTATGACCCTGACGAGGATCCGGAGGAGGATGATGAGGGTGAGCCTGATGTGTTGTCTGATACTTCCGATGTTGTTGATGGGATGCCACCTGTTGTGCATCGTACTTTGATCTAGTGGGTTAGTGGTAGTGAGGATGATGAGGATGATGAGGATGACGTGGATGGTATCGAGGTAGATCACGAGGGTGATGAGGACATGGATGGACATGATGTAGGTCATGAGGATGATATGGATGGTGTTGAGGTAGATCGTGAGGGTGATGATGATATGGATGGATATGAGGTAGATCGTGAGGATGATGAGGACATGGATGATGAGATTGAGAGTGATACTGACGTTAGGATGGTTGTGGTTAGTAGTGATAGCGAGGGTGCTGAGGCTGGTGATGATATTAGGGTTGATGCTTTGACTGTTGTACCTGAGAGAGTTGAGCCTAGTAGGAGGAGTGAGATTCGGAAGACGTCCAACCTGAGGAAGAAGCCTACTGCTCCCTGTCAGCGGTTTAGAGAGGAGAGGGAAGCTTTATGGGGTACGCCGCCAGCTAAGGTTTATACTGATTCTGATGATACTGTACCACATGCTGATGGAGCTGGACCATCCGGTGTTAGATCTCAAGCTTTGTCCGATTCTGATTCGTCATGCCCACGGAAGAAGATTCGTATGTCTGATTCACACACTACACATGAGGCATCGCCTACTCATGAGATTCGAGCTGCTACTGCTGTTTCTACACCACCTACTCATCATGTTGGAGAGCCCTCTAGACCTAGGTCATGTGTTGTTATGATAGGATCTGCTAGGGATTCAGATGCTGTTCGTTTTCGTCTACTTGAGGATGCGGTTTTTGGATTGTTAGAGGATAACGAGGATACCCGTGACTTGTTGGATACCACACTTGAGGAGGTTGCTAGGTTGAGGCGTGAGTTAGAGTCAGTTCGTGGAGGAGACCGAGCTTCAGATGGAGACTCGAGGAGTGATTCACCGAGATGTGCTGAGTGTGATCGTCGTCGTCGCACTTAGAGATTCATCGTTATTGTGCTTAATTCTAGAGTAGATTGACATCTTTATCTTTTGGGTATTGTATCCACTAAACTAGAGTAGTACTCGGTTAGTTGGAGTAGACTAGATGTAATCATACTCTTATTTTATGACTATGTACTTGATATTTTGATTATGAATGGGAATTTAACTTTATGACCTTGACCAGTGACTATCCTTTTTATGTTTGTTGTACTGTTAAATTCTGCATTCTATTTTAGCATATGAAATATATAACGTGTATATTCGTGCTTGAACCTTATTTGCATTGTTGTCTTAACGAAGAGAAACAATGGTGAACACACGTAACGGAATGACTGACGCTCAATTGGAAGCACTGATTACGCAACGAGTGACTGCTGCACTGGGAAACGTTCAAGCTAACAACAACGTGAACGAAGCACCACCGAACAATGTTGACAATCGACCGCCTAAGCCGTGTACTTACAAGGACTTTAGGAGCTGTGACCCTTTGACTTTTAATGGTACTGAAGGAGCTGTCGGATTAGCTCGTTGGGTTGAAAAGATGGAAGCCGTGTTCCGTGTTAGTGGATGTGCTGTTGAGAACCAAGTGACTTATTCTACTTGTACTATAGCTGCTGGAGCGTTGACCTGGTGGAACACACATGTGCAGACGGCTGGAGCCGAGGAGGCGTATGGAATGAGTTGGGAGGAACTTAAGAAGTTGTTGACTAAGGAGTACTGTCCTCGTAATGAGATTCAGAAAATGGAAATCGAACTGTGGAACTTTACTGTGAAGAACAATGATATTGGGACGTACACTAGGAGGTTTCAAGAATTGTGTTTGCTATGTCCTGGAATGGTTCCGGATGAAGAAAAGAAGGTTGAGCGCTATATTTGGGGTTTACCTGGTAGAGTTCAACGGAATGTGACATCGTCTGGACCGACAAAAGTTAGTGATGCTATAAGGATGGCTCACAGTCTGATGGTCCAAGTTGTTCGAGCAAATGCTAGGAATGTCGCGGACAACAAGAGAAAGTGGGGTAATAACCAAAGGAACAACCATGGGAACTATCCGAATAAGAGGCAAGACACTGTGAAAGCGTACACTGCCGGTACTGGGGAAACGGGAGTGTACAATGGGACGTTACCTCTGTGCAATCGATGCAAGCGTCACCACAATGGACAATGCAATGTACAGTGTCACAACTGCAAGAAAACTGGACACATTGCTAGAGATTGTAAGTCACCACCCAACACGAAAGCCAACGTCACTTGCTTTGAATGTCAGCAAAAGGGACACTACAACAATGAGTGCCCAAAGAAAAAGAACAAGGACAAGGACCAAGGAAAGATTGCTAAAGCTGGGGAAGCTCGTGGTAGGGTCTATGTGATAGGAGGAGGAGAAGCGCAACAAAACCCCGACGTCGTGACGGGTACGTTTCTTCTCAATGGTCGTTATGCTTCTATTTTATTTGATACTGGAGCCGATAGGAGTTTTGTGTCGACTGCTTTTAGTGTTTTACTTGATGTGACCCCTTCGCCCTTAGACATTAAGTACACTATTGAGTTAGCTAATGGGAAGTTGATAGAAGCCGACACTATACTTCGTGGATGCACTTTAAATCTTCTAGGTCATCCTTTTGTAATAGACCTTATGCCTGTTGAGTTAGGGAGTTTTGATGTGATTGTCGGAATGGATTGGTTGTCGAGATATCGTGTTACGATTGTATGTGACGAGAAGATCGTTCGTTTACCATTTGGTGATGAAGTTTTGGAGGTACAAGGGGATACAAGTAACGGAAAAGGGAAGTCACGACTGAACATTATCTCGCGTGTCAAGGCTCAGAAGTTGTTGTCGGAAGGTTGCCACGTATTTTTAGCCTGTGTTACTGAAAAGCAGACGGAAGAAAAACGGTTGGAAGATGTACCTATCGTACGGGATTTTCCGGAAGTCTTTCCTGGAGATTTGCCTGGATTACCGCCGGCTAGACAAGTTGAATTCCAGATCGATTTAATACCGGGAGCTGCACCTGTTGCTCGAGCGCCTTAAAGTTTAGCACCGTCGGAATTGCAAGAACTAGCGACGCAACTACAAGAATTGTCTGATAAAGGATTCATAAGACCGAGTTCTTCACCTTGGGGAGCTCCAGTCTTATTTGTAAAGAAGAAGGATGGAAGTTTTCGGATGTGTATCGACTATCGTGAGTTGAACAAACTTACCATCAAGAACCGTTACCCGTTACCTAGGATCGATGATCTGTTTGATCAGTTGCAAGGATCGAGCGTTTACTCGAAGATTGACCTTAGGTCTGGTTATCATCAATTGAGAGTCCGTGAGGAAGATGTTGCAAAGACTGCTTTTAGGACTAGGTATGGACACTATGAGTTCCAAGTGATGCCGTTCGATTTGACAAGCGCACCTGCTGTGTTATGGACCTCATGAACCGGGTGTGTAAACCGTATTTGGACAAGTTTGTCATTGTGTTCATCGATGACATACTGATTTACTCAAGGAATAAGAAAGAACATGAGGAACATCTTAAGATAATATTGGAATTACTTAAGAAGGAGGAATTGTACGCTAAGTTCTCGAAGTGTGATTTTTGGTTGCCAAGAGTACAATTTCTAGGTCACGTTATAGATAGCAAGGGGATTCATGTTGATCCTGCCAAGATTGAATCAATTAGGGAGTGGACTGCTCCTACGACACCGACTGAAATTCACCAATTCTTAGGACTCGCCGGATACTACCGAAGATTCATCGAGGTATTCTCGAAGATCGCGAAACCATTGACGAAGTTGACTCAAAAGAAGGTGAAATACGAATGGGGAGATAAGGAGGAATTAGCATTCCAGAAGTTGAAACAAATGTTGTGTAGTGCGCCTATTCTATCGTTACCAGAAGGATCGGAAGACTTTGTGGTTTACTGTGATGCATCAGCAAAAGGATTGGGAGCTGTGTTGATGCAAAGGAAGAAAGTTATCGCCTACGCGTCACGAAAATTGAAAACGCATGAGAAAAACTACACTACGCATGACTTGGAGCTAGGAGTGGTAGTATTTGCCTTGAAATTGTGGAGACACTACTTGTATGGAACCAAGTGTGTCGTCTATACCGATCACAAGAGTTTACAACATATTCTTGATCAGAAGGAACTGAACATGAGACAACGTCGATGGATCGAGTTGCTCAGCGATTATGACTGTGAAATCCGTTACCACCCTGGGAAGGCCAATGTAGTGGCGGATGCGCTAAATAGAAAGGAACAACTGATGACACGTAGAGTTAGATCGTTAGCTATGGTTATCAATCCGAACTTACCTGTGCAAATTCGTGAAGCACAAACCGAAGCTCTTAAGCCTGAACATGTTGAAGCTGAGAAATTAGGAGGAATGGTTACAAAGAAATTGGATACTAGCAATAATGGAACGCTATGTCTGAATGGTAGAAGTTGGTTACCACGGTTTGGAGGACTAAGGGACGTGATTATGCACGAGTCACATAAATCTAAGTATTCGATTCACCCAGGATCTGACAAAATGTATCAGGATATGAAGAAGCTGTATTGGTGGCCAAATATGAAAGCTGAAATTGCTACTTATGTAGGGAAGTGTCTGACTTGTGCTAGAGTGAAAACAGAACACCAAAAACCATCTGGATTGTTGGTTCAACCTATAATTCCTATGTGGAAATGGGAAAATATAACCGTGGACTTCATAACTAAGCTGCCTAAAACGACAAATGGATACGACACAATTTGGGTAATTGTGGATCGACTTACAAAATCTGCACACTTCTTGGCTATAAAGGAAGATGATTCGATGGATAAGCTTACAAGACTTTATCTGAAGGAAATAGTCGCAAAACATGGGATACCGATCTCGATAATTTCTGATAGAGATGGTAGATTTACTTCGGAATTCTGGAAATCACTTCAGAAAGCGTTGGGTACGCAATTGGACATGAGTACTGCTTATCACCCGAAGACTGACGGACAGAGTGAGAGAACTATTCAAACGCTGGAGGACATGTTGCGTGCTTGTGTGCTTGACTTTGGAAAGCAATGGGACAGACATTTGCCTCTAGTAGAATTCTCTTACAACAATAGTTATCATACCAGTATTAAGGCTGCACCGTTTGAAGCGTTGTATGGTCGTAAATGTCGCTCGCCTGTTTGTTGGAGTGAGGTTGGGGATAGTCAACTCACTGGCCCTGAACTCATCCGTGAAACGACTGAGAAGATTGTTCAAATCAAGAGCCGAATTCAAGCAGCCCGTGATCGTCAAAAGAGTTACGCCGACGTTCGACGTAAGCCTCTCGAATTTCAAGTGGGAGACAAAGTAATGCTAAAAGTATCACCTTGGAAAGGTGTGGTACGTTTTGGCAAGCGAGGAAAGCTGAACCCCCGTTATATTGGACCTTTAAAAATTCTAGAAAAGGTTGGAACCATAGCCTATCGTCTCGAATTACCGCAAGCGTTGAGCCGCGTGCACATCACTTTTCATGTGTCGAACTTGAAGAAGTGCCTGTCTGATGAAACACTCGTTATACCATTGGAGGAACTCCGAATCGACGACAAGATGCAATTTGTCGAGGAACCTGTTGAAATCATGGACCGTGAGGTCAAACGATTGAAACAAAGTCGTATTCCTATCATCAAGGTGAGGTGGAATTCTAAACGTGGACCTGAATTCACTTGGGAGCGTGAGGATCAATTTCACAAGAAATATCCGCAACTCTTTGACAACTCTAAAAACCGTGACACTCCTAAGCTTAGAGGACAAAGCTTCTCTATCAAGGGGATGATGTAACACCTGGTAATTTTCCTACTTTGTAAAATGACTATTTTACCCTTTGACTTTTTATTTAGTCAACTATGTGATCTAACTGTGTTGGAACCGGGAGGTTATCCCGCGTTTCTAAAAAACTGTTTGCTGACGAGTAATGGCCTGACTCTGAGCTCAGTCATTAATCTGAACATTTTCTGTGAACCTGACCAAAGTGCTGAGATGGTCAATGAATTGACGATAATCCATGAGATTATTCTTTATCTGTGAATTATGTGCTTAACTGTTTAGTTTTTAACAGCGTGATCGTATTTTCGTGAGCAGCGTATTTAAATATTTCTGTATATGTTTATATATGCCTGTATTTTAGTATTTTTGCTATTTATAGTAATAAATCGTATTTACTGTGAATATTTAATTAACGTATCGCGTTTTCGTATTTTACGTCGTTTTTACGTTTACCCGTCGTTAGCGTGCATAGAATACTTTACCAATCATAAAATGTCAGTTTTCGTCGAAAAATCGTAAATTTAATATATTTCTTCAAATTTTTAAGTTTTACGTAATTTTTAACTTAAATATATACTTTTTGATATTTACCTAAAACTAACTAACCTTTTTACCTTAAACCTTTTAACTAATTACTATAGTAAAATTTTTGAAAAGTTTACCCCCCGTTGGGACCCCCATAACCGGCCAAAAACCCTCACCATGTGCATAATGCACCAACACTTCACTCTTTGCCATATTGAGCTTAACTTACACATCCTACATTTTTTTAACCTTATACCACAAATAAACTTCACATTACTTACACTTACTCATTTCACCTCAAACAAAAAACACACAAACCTCTCTCTCTCTCTCTAAACACACGGCACAAACACAAACCCCATTCCACCATTGTTGATTTCTAAAAAGCTTCATTTTACCAAGATTTAACACAAAACAAATACACCCTAGAGCTTGTATAAGCATAAAGAAGAATGGAATTTCTTGGTTTGACGATTTGAGTAGTTTTTGGGTTGAAGATTTAGGGTAGAGTTCTTGTTGATTATTAGTGGGTTATATTGTAGATCGGGTCGTTGTGGTTACGTAGAATCGTTACACAAGGTCATTTCTTAAACCTTTTTCATCTTTTTCATTTTCTATGCATGATCTTTGTAGATCCATGCATGCATGTTACTCATCAAGTATTTTTATGAAATAAAATGATGAAAACTATTTTTGGTCATGAAATATTTTAAGATTTATGGAAATTAAGTGTGGATCTATTAGATCCATACATGAAAATGGGTTAATTGAAAGATTTGTGAAAAATATAAGTATGTATATTTTGGATTTGTAAACTTGAAGAAAAATCTTTGATTTTGTTGATGTATATGAAAAATTAGAAGAAACTAGTAGTGTTACTACTAGTGGTTACGCTTGAAAATGGTCGAAAACGAGTTTTTACGGAAAACATACAATCTGTCCGACTTTTGTAAGAGGCGTAGAGAGTCGTAAAAATTGTTTTGACACTAGTTTACTACGAGATTATGAAAGTATAAGTTAATACCTTCGTTTCGATATATTATGGGCTAAAACGGAGCTAAAATGAGTAAGTTGTGGTCGTTTAAATTTCGTTGTCGGAAAACTTAATTTTTGGAGAACAACACTATAAGTGGTTGCTGTCCACATTTTTAAAGTGGTCGAAACGACATTTTCGAGTTAAACGGAGTTGTTTTATGTGTCGAAATGGTTACTAAATGGTATGTATGAATGTTGGACTTGTTTTGTAAAAGCGTATTAGCTCGAAATGTGAATACTTTTTGTACTATTGAAAGTTTGAACGTTGGAAGTGGAAATTGTTACGATCTTGGTTTAAAAATGCGTGCATCATTGCGAAAATTGCACGCATCAATGCGTTGCTTTTAAAATTTCGCATCAAGGTGCCTAATGCAATGCCATCCCAGAATGCGTTCGCATTAAACCGCAATTTGCCGCATTTGTGTAATGCTAGCAACGGTAGCAATTGTCGCAATCTAGTTCAAAGGCTAGTTTTGTCCAATTTTAAAAATAGAAATGAGACTTACATATATTAATGCCTTTTTAAAGATAAGACTTGTTGAAAAACATTTAAAACAAAGACAATAACAACTATATAGTATCTTGCATTTTGCTAAGTGTTTTTTTTGTCAAGGTTTACTTTCGACTTATTTGTTTTACAATGGATTATAAGTGCAATTTCAATATGCTAATAACTTATTTTTTAACTTTATTACATTTATTCGGTCGACAATACTATTTCTAAATAATTTTTATACATTTTTATAGTAAACGCATCGCGTCCAAATTGCGCTCGCAGTCGCATCTCGCATCACACATTGGCTTTTAAAACCTTTAACGCAATGGGTCGCAAAACGCATTTTAAAACCAAGGTTACGATTGTGAAAAATGAATTGTTGAATTGTTGGCGATTGAGAAATTGTTGAAAATAGGGGTTTTAGGACGACATTTGAGTATTTACTAAAAATGGCAAATTTTTATGTGACGCCGAAAGGCTGCCGAATTTTCGTTAGAAATCGTATAGGAAAATTTGTTAAGATAAATTTTGGTAAATTAAAATTTACGCCGAAAGGCTGTCGAAATTTCGTCGAGTCAAAAATAAATATTTTGCCTAAGTATATATATACTATAATGTTTATAACGATGTAACATTTACATGTCACGATTTTAACAACAAAATATATACTTGATCGATGAGTAACGTACGTGATGAACTATTGTGACTTATTTGCTAGCGCCTAAACTACAGTATTATATTTAGGTTGTTGCTAGAGTTGCTCGCTACTATTTGATCTTACTTGTGCGTTTTGAATCGTTGCTTAAGGTGAGTTTATAGATCCCTATTAAACTGTTTTATATGTTTAATGTTTTGGGATGTGATAAATGCTTTGATGACTTGCTTCTGGACGCAAGTAAAACTTGATTTCTGTGAACGCTTTGTGAACACTATTTATGAGATAGCTTAAGTTGCTTTAGCCATAGTCCCAACTATCGTGAATCGTTAGTTACTCTGCTGGAGTAAGCTCTTATGTTACAGATAGATCTATTGAGGGTTGACAACCTCCACTCGGGCATTCTGACGCCGGACGAGTGTGTACCATTTGTATGAACGGAGTTATCTTGGCTAGGTACTCCATTGGGGCAATTTATGTATGCAATCTATTGTATGCACTAGATCACTAGTTTCGATGTCACGAGCTTAGCTATCATAAATATTGTGAACACCCAATTTATCCTACACTTGGCGCTATATCTCCTATAGTTGCACGTGTACATGAAATGAGATCTGAAATTGAATGACTATGAATTTTTACTTGAAACCTATATTCTCACCAACTTTATGTTGACCCAATTTAGAATTTATCTCAGGTAATTGATGATGAGTTGTATCTGCTGTGTGAAGTACTTGGAGTCCGTATGCATTTTTTGGCTATCTTCGGACATTTAGTTACTTATGCTTTTGAACTATTATCTCGTTGATGTTTAAAACTTTTACATTCCGCTGCACTATCTTTTGAAACTGCGACCTTTTGTAATGTGATGCTTTTATTTAAATTCAACGAGGTATTTTTATAAAACGTCTCATTTAGAGTCGTTCTCTTGTACCTTGAACTATGATACAATGACGTAACAGCCCCTGAGCTTCACCGCTTCCGCATATCACATTTTGGGGTGTTACACACGGTGGATTTTCATGACCTATATTGGCTAATGGTAAAATATGTTAAACAGTTTTCAAAAGATAAACATAAGGCTTTTCAAACTATAAAACCAGTTTTATGAACATGTTTCAGGTTTTCCAGGAACTATACATTTTCCGCTGCTATTAAGTCTTTATTATGTTCTAGTCGTTTATACTATGTCTATATCCGTGCACTGAGCGTTTTGTTCAGCCGTTACTTTCCTTTCCATGTCCCAAAACGGCAGGTACTCTACGACAGACTCGAGCATTTAGAGGACGTGCATAGGATGGAAGTTGCCATAGACTTCTTCTCCTTTTGCCTTCATATATTTATGCTTGTTTAAGTCTTTCATTCATTTCATTTACTTTTTTATGTTTTGGGCTTATGTTGGGGACCGATGTTTGATTCCGGTTAACCCTATGGTCATGTATGTTTTAGTACATATTACCTTGCATGCTTTGATGATACGCCATAATCACGCGTGACATTCCATTTATCAAAACGGGGTGTTACACATTAACTAAGCAATTAAGCATATAGCATACGGATAAGCAAGAAGATATAGAAGCATGTAACATACAAGCAAGTCATGTATCTAGATATCACAAATCAAGCTACATGTAGTGTAAATCTCCAAGGAGAATCCTAATTCTTATTAGTTTAAGAAAAGGACTCAAAATAAGAGAAAATAAAGAAACACAATAACAACAAGATCCAAGACACATAGATAAATCATGTTGAAAATAATGAAACAAATACAAGAACATATAGATCATACAACTATGTGTGAAACACAAGCCTATAACTTAAGCATAATTCTAATTCTAGTTACACTAGAACTCTAAGATTTTCTTAAATTATATGTCTAATTAATAAGCAACACACATGCTTAATTAGAAGACAAAGTGGTAGCGGAATTTGGTGGAAAAAGGCTTGGTGATAATCTTGTAATTCAACACATCAAATATATGAGACATGACAAGATGTTGATATTGACAATAATGACAATATGTTCCATGAGGCATGACCTTATCATGTGATGGAAGAGGAACACAAAAGGGAAGTGGTGGAAAAGGAGAGTTTCCAAAATCAATTACCTTAGAAGGAGAAGAGATTTGAAATGTGTGTTCTTTGGTGGAAAATCAAGGCTTTCATTTGGTAAATAAGACATTTTGCTTAGGTGAGAAAGAGATGAAAAAAATGCTTAGGGTTAAGTGGAGAAAGCACAAGATATTTTGGGAGTGATCAAAGTCTTAAAACAAATATTTCAAAAGATGTTGTAACAATTGGTAAGTTTCAGAAAACCCATTTTTGAATGCTTCTGCCCGTGGTTCCTTATCTTCACCAGCGGTTCCATAACGATATGGAACCGTGGGTTATTTAAAGAACCGCCCACAGAAGGTGTGTTTTGGGGGATAAGGGAATTTTTCCAATTCATCAAATCCTAATATTCTAGTATAACTTATCATAAAGTTATGCTAAAGAGCAATAAAAACTAGAACACACACAAAGGTAGAACACATAGGTTCAATTAGCACTTAAGAAAAAAGCTAAGAAAAACCTATTGGCTACACGAAAAAGACTCCTAATGACATACAAAGTTCATCGATGTAAACTATCATTAGTCATAATTAGGAAGAGTCATTTAATCAATTTAGAGAATGAGTATGAGACTATCACTAGAGATGCTCAATTACGGCTAAGCATAACCATTTTTACGAGTTATACACTAACTCAACTTCTCAAATGAAGTAATTTAACCGTAAGAAATGGAATTTCTAGTGCAATAGGTTCTCTAGTAGTCATTCTCATGTTAGACAAAACGTAATTCCTACATTTGCCTAATGAAGTGTAGCAAGGATGAGACTTGCATAACCACACAATGCATGACCTAATGGGGTTTAAGAATGCACCATTGCATATCTTGACAAAAGAGTCTAGTTAAGGTTATTTACCTTAATAGATCTCGAGGAAAATAACATTGAAATATACAAACCAAGTTTACACAATTTGTTAGAACACTCTTGATTGGTCTTTCGGAAATGACACATATACCAATTACATTGCAATGTAAATTACTTGAGTATTTCGGATGAAACATCCAAGTTGTCAAACCGACTCCATTGTGCATTATAAGCAATTATTAAACAAAACATGTCTAATAATTTGAAAAAGTAGATTCAATATACCATCGTCAACACAAGTGTGAGTTATGATCCGATATATATTATTAATAGCCCACATTCATGTCTACACTAAAAATATGTCAATTAGATTCGATAATGATATCAATCATAATTTGAATAATGAATTGATATATATTTGAAATATTTCTTGATTCCCACTAACACTCCTTTAAGAGAAAATAGCTAAGATTTTCAAAGGGTGTTTCATGTTTTATAGTGAGACATTAATCTACTTGAACTAATAAGACAATGATTGAGTAAGACGCTCCACATCAAAAGATTTGACAATCTCACAAAGCTTTCAAACCTAAGAGTGTTAATAAACATAACGAGGTGTACAAGATGTTTATATAACATATGTAAACCTAGAGATGTTGGTCCTATATGCAATGTACACATAATGTTGCAACTACAATGCAAGAAATCTAGCATACATCCTAATTAAGAAAAACTAGATACTAACAAATATCAAGCAAGGCACAAGAGACTAGACATATAAGCAATACTACTACAAATACCAAGGAACACTTAATAATGTCTACATATAATAATAAAACACAAGGAAACACACACAAACAATTAGCTTAACACATAAAAGCATTCGTCCATGTTTTGAGTGTTAGATACAACAAAGTATTCATAGCTTGATTCTAATTAAAAATAGTCTTCGACCCATTTATAAATTAATTAAGTTTAACACTTTGTAAATATATGAATTTTCAAAGATATATCACCAAGAGATGTCCAACTTAATAGAAAAGAGTAAAACACAAGTTTTACGACAAACCGACGCTCAATACTTTGGACAAAGTATGGAACTTAGAAACCATCCAAATTTTAAAGTTTGAATAAAAGTTTGGAAGCATTTTTAATTTAAAGAAAATTCAATTACGTTCGAATTGACGGGTGGCACGACTTCTACGGACTTACGGTTGATTTTATATGATTTTTCAAAGTTTTCAAAAATCTGTGTCGGACTGACCGCGGTTCCTTATTGATAAGGAACTGTGGGGAATAGATAAAGAACCGCGTCCAGAGGACTGATGGTTGTAAAATTACGTCTTTTAGGAAAAAGAGCGTCAAAATAGGGCAAGCGTGCACGACGATTTAGGAAAACCGTGTGTGAATGACCCTAAGTGAGTTCGTTCTCGAGGAGGCAAGTGCGTTGTGTTAAGAGTTGATATTGATTTGTGATTATATTGATTGAGAAAGAAATGGGATTAGAAGAGAAAGACGGTTACGGAAATGAATTAAACTACGACGAAAAAGGCGTAAACGTAAAACCGTAAATAGTGCCAAAATTAAAATTTTAACCTAAAAATTCCTAAAAATTACTAAAAATCCCCAATAATATTCTAAGAGTTTACAAAAAATCCAAACTTGCTAAAACCTTTTAATTAATTCAATAATGACTTTTTAATGCTAATTAAAGCCCTAAAAATCACAATTAAATATTAAAAAGCCCTAAACAAGATCTAATAGTTTGTAAACCTCAAAAATGACCTAATTAAGCTAAAAACTATTTTTAAAAATTTTAAAACCAAATTAAACTATTTTTAAACACTTAAAAACTATTAAAATCTATTAAATCTTAAATTAATTCTAGAAATTAATTGGAAAGTCTAAAAATTATTTGAAAAGTTACAAAGTTCCTAATTAAGTGTCCTTAACCTAGGAAAAATGTAAAAACAAGAAAAAATAAAACTTCAAATTTTAATAATAAAATAATATTAAAATATTCAAAAAATAAAAAGTTTGTAAATAAATTCTAAAAAATTACCAAAAATCCTAAATAATGTAACTAAAACAAAAATGCAAACCAAATTTTCTGAAACCTATTTAATAATTTTATATTAAATTTTAAAGTTAGCTAAAAACCCTAAAATCCAATAAAATCAAAAATAAGCTAAATTGAAAACCTAATAAGCTGTAAACCTCAAAAATATGATTAAAAATCTAAAAATTATTTTTCCAGATTTTTAAATTACTTTTTTCTATTTTTTAATGACTTTTTAAAAATTAAACTTAAAATAATCCTAATAAATAAAATAATAATGAGAAAAATAAACTTTTTGCTCAGAAAAATCAATAACCCTAATAAAAACCTAGGAAAAATGCTAAACTTGAAAAAGCTAAAAGAAATAAGCAGGAAACTGCTTATTTAAAAGTTGCTAACTTAAATAAGCTCAAAAACAAAACACCTTAAATAAGTGATGAAATGAAAGGTAAACGTAAAAAGCCATCTAGATCACTGGTAAACACGCTACTCCTTGGAACGCAAGGTCGCGTGCTCGAGTCCAGGCAGGGTGTGCTTTTTGCAAAACTTTTTTTTTTTTTACTTTTAAAAACTCAATCCAGTGACCAATTTAAACACAAAAACTCAAACACAATTCAATATTAAACAAGATTAAGGCTAGTTAAGATCAAAACGTGCTCAGGTTTGCACTTATCAAGAACACATGCAGTTTGAAATCTTCACAGGTGCAATTGACCAAGAGGACTTGGTTTTTTTTGATGTTTTGGTGATGCTTTTGATTAGACAAAGGCACCCCTATACTCTTTGGAGTATAGGGAGTCAAGAGTAAGCAGAAAACAAGCAAGCAACAAACACAAATCACACAAACAGGGCTAATGAAGGTTGCTGTTGTAAAGACTATGGGTCTGTGGGTGTTTTGCTTTTTCTACATGCACAATAATGAAATTCAAGCTCCCAAATCTTGCATACAGTCACCCCCAATTACTAACAAACAATTGCAAATCCTTCTTACACCTAAGACCTAACAGATTACAAGATTGGTGGTTCAAAAATTCACAAATCAAACAAAAAAGTGATAATGCAGTTTTATGCTATCTTGTTTCACTTTTGAACATACAACTTGATTTAAAACTTTACCAAACTGATAACCAAACTTCACACAACCTAATGCATCCCTATTAAGTGATTCTAACACGTTTTAAAGCAAGATCTAATTCAACTAAACCCTGTTAAACCTTGATCCAAACACTCCTTTAAAAACTGAACTCAACTTTTTTCAAACAAAATGAACTCAAATCCTATCCAACCTGATTCCAAGTACTTCTAGCATGCATATTACATCTACTTAACTCAACTCAAACCAAATTAACACACTTTGCATGCAGTCCATACAAATCACATAAGTGACCAAAACTTAAAAAATAAAAAAAGAGTAAAAAGTTTTCTACCTTGAGGGACTTACTTCCAAGTCCCTCAGTGGTTGATAAACCACCTCCAATCAGGCTGGGGCCTGATGCTGAACCTTGGACTAATGAACAAGTAAGCAAAGGAAGTGAGGGTGGTGGAGGTCACTGTTGACACACACACCACATGACTTTTCCAAAGGGATTAGAATTTTTGAACCCTGCTAAGAGAAAAGTAAAGCTCCAGGGTTAACTGCTCACAATACCAATAAGCTATAAACAAGCTTATTGGTTAAGCTGTTTATGGCTTATTGGATAAAATAAAAAAACTAATTTGAATATTTTTGAAATGCTACCACAAACTAAATCAACAAAAGTTTAAACCCTCATTTAAGCTTGATAATCTACAAGATTATCAGGCTTATGATGCAAGCTTAATCCCTTGGACCAATTTCAGGAAAATTCACAACTTGAGTCACAAACAGAAACTTAAACTGAAAATTTAAACTTGGAAAATTTAAAATTGCAAGAATGTAAAAGGTGGTTCTTTGCTTCTCATCAACAACACAATACCAATTTTATTTCACAAAATAAAACGGATTTACAATGCTTGTGACAAAATGGAGAAAAAAGAACAGCTCTAAGCTAAGTCCTACAATGCCTTTATATAGAGGCTTACACTTCTTCTAGAAAGCTGAAAAACAATACTAAACCCTAATGCTTGAGAATTCCAGAAATACCCCTTTTGCAATTTTGAATTTTTCATCCCATGTGATCTTTCTTGTTTGCTTGTGGTGAAATCAGTTTTGCAAAACGATCCAAGGGGTGTAATTGGTGCGTGGTCCTTAAGCCAAGTCTTGGTCGTTGATTTTCTGGCCGAATTTTGTCTTGGAGTCCAAAAGTGGGTCAGGGGAGGGTTGGAGAGTCACATGGGAGGGGATGGTGACATTTTGGGAAGGTGGGATATGATTAGAGTGAGGTTAATCATAGTTCTGGAGAGATTTGGCCAAAAACCCTTAGGTTTAGTGGGTTAATTAGTTAGGGTTTATGGGGTTAGGGGAGGGTAAACAGTGAGGTTTAATCCGAATTAGGGACAAAAAGGTTTTAAATTTGTGTTTAAGAGGGAAAAATAATACTGATTAATAAATCAGTATTATGTTTTCGGGTGGAAAAGTGACGTGGAGAGGGGGAGTGAGGTGGAGGAGTATGATTGGGTGGATGATGAGGTGTCGGCTGGGGAGTGGTGGGTATTAGTTTGTATGTTTGCCCAATTTAGTCCCTGGCTTTTCAAACTTCTTTCACTTTGTATTGACTGGCACAAACTTCATTTCCCTTGTAAACATCTTTGGTAATTTGGCAATTTTGGCACATATTGTTTATAAACTTGAAACAAGGACTACAAGTGCAATTTTGGCAGTCTTCAAGGGCTGTTTTTGACATGTCTTCATACTTCAAGGCCTTGACTTGTTTGTTGACTTCTTGGAGGACCATTATTGACAATTTAGTTTTGTGGAGGGACTAATTTTGCCAATTCTTCAAAGTTAAGGGTCCTTTTTGTAATTTTGACAAACTTTAGGGACCAAACTTGTAATTATGAAGATACAAGGGTATAAAATGTCAATTCTTCCATATTGGAGGACCCTTCTTCACATTTCTTCAAATATTCAAGGGTTTTCTTTGGAAAATTCTTCATTAGGTCTTGGTTCATTGTGCGGCTTCGTTTCCCGTGTTCGTTTTTGCATGATTCTTGTGATCTTTTGTCATTTTCCCAATATCCATACCTAAAATACACAAGTAACAAACACAAGCATATATTTGGTATTTATGATGGTATTTAATGCATTTTAAGTCCAAAAAGAACGATGAGACCATGTATAAAAGCCGTCTCATCACTCCCCCATACTAAACCATTGCCGTGCCCTCACGCAATGCTAGAATAAAGTATCATAGCATCTCAAAAATTCATTTTTTATGGAATTTATTGAAATGATAAACTAGCTACACTACTACCATTACTACTACTTGTGTTATAGACATAATGTATGATTTTCATCGCAAAATGGGACGTTTAGGTTCATAGAATAAGAACACGTGAATGCCTCGTTAGAAATAATTTCATCGTCCTCGATTTTCACTCCAATTCCATGCTAAGCGTGCAACGAGATCATTGTCATTATAAGTTAGTAATGTTAACACTACTCATATGCCCTAATCACGTACTTATTCTCCCATTATTCCTAAGTTGTATCTCTTATATTTTATTTTGTCTTGAATGTTTCACGAGGACACATTGTTTGACTTATGCGATAATAGAGATTTAGGTCTAAAAATAGAGTCCTAACGGTGTAACTAAGACCATCAAATCAATAACCCCTCCTAATAGACAACGATGTTAAAAAATTAAGTTGACAAGAAGAATCGATAAACACGGTTTTATAACGGTTTTGAACATGAGACTTATTACCAAGACTTTTATACGCCCCCTAACGGAAGGGCCTTATTATCTTTGGTTTACCTCCATCTTTTATTCAACTTCGCCATGAAGCTTTTATTATGACTTCGGTCTTGCCTTGCCTTTTATTATCCGCCTCATCGGTGGTTTTATTAGCCAAAGACGTATATCCTCACGCTAAAGCGAATTTTGGATCTTTAAAGCTTCGAAGATTAAGGCTTAATTCACTTTCAATTTTTGCATAGATTTTAGGACTTGTGGGGCTTCAAATTGTTTGCTAGATTTAGGTGAGCACTTGAAATCTTATTATTGGGTGAAGCTTTCGATTATTCGGGTGCCAATACTTCAAAACCGTGACGCTGGCGATACCTTAATGTCTTCCCAATTTAATTACACGGAAGCTACTAGAAAAGACTAGAAACCCAACAATCCTAACTAAACCGCAAAGTCAATATTTATTAAGCAAAAAATATTTACAAGCGATGGGAGAATAAGAAAACAACGAGAACACATGAGTTTTTGAAAGAATACGAGTACTCTACGTTTAGCATAGTAACTTATAATTAACTCTATCATTTCTCGTCCTCATTTAAGAGACTTGGCCTAATGTGTAGTTAAGGAATCAAAGCTAAGTGCTCAACACGCACGGTCGAGTAAAAAATTACTCTTATTCTCGCCATCGGAAAACCTACATTCGTGTCTTGAAACACTTATAAAACATGAGAAAAATTTAAAATTTGGTCATTTTTAGCCTTATTTTGCAACAAAACGATAAACAAAAAGATAAACTTTGGAAAGCGTGAAGGTTTGACAAGGCAAGTATCTATTCACCCCCCATACTAAAGTTAAACATTGTCCTCAATGTTTCAAGTCTAGGGGTGCAAACACCCCCATACTAGAGACGTAGTCAAATGCCTAATCTAGCATGGAAAGGGTGTAACCATTAAATTAATAGCCGTTTATGAAGTGTGCTAAAAACCTAAGGTTAGAACATCAAAAGGATATATCATGGATATTGAGAAATGTCTCCAAAGCAAACGATCGAGTGCTCCCATAAAACGAATACGAGAGGCTCCAATCGTGAAGATCATGATCTAAAGTTCACAATTCACAAACAGCCATGGAACAAAGGTTGGAAGGGCACAAATACCCACACGTAAGCTACATTAGAAAGCGATAATATGTACATAGGATAAGCATGGGACTCCCCCACGAGGCACCTCGTTTTTTATTACCGAGTCATGAGCTCGACTCGATCCCCTCAATACTAATTATCATTGGGGAAGGTGACTTGGTCGAGGTAGGTCAAGGATGGAACTTCCCCGCCAAAGTAGTGCTTCAATCTATGTCCATTCACCTTGAAGTTAGGACCATCATCTTGAGCTAGCTCGATGGTCCCATATGGAAATACTTGAGTCACGGTGAATGGACCGGACCAACGGGATTTCAATTTACCGGAAAAGATTTTCAATCTTGAATTAAAAAGCAAAACTTGATCCCCAATGTTAAAAACCCGGTTTTTAATTTTAGAATCATGCAACTTTTTAGTTTTCTCTTTATAAATCAATGAATTTTCATAAGCAATATCCCTCAATTCATCCAATTCATTTAATTGCATTTTCCGGTGTTTTCCCGCGGTCTCCATATCATCATTACAATGCTTTAGGGCCCAATAAGCCTTGTGTTCTAACTCGATAGGCAAATGACAATTCTTTCCATACACAAGCTTATAGGGAGTGCACCCAATGGGCGTCTTATGAGCGGTCCTAAAGGCCCATAAAGCATCGTCTAACTTATCCGACCAAGTTTGTCGGTTTTCCCCAACGGATCTCTCCAAGATCCTCTTCAAAGCTCGGTTTGAAACCTCGACTTGCCCACTCGTTTGTGGGTGATAAGCCGTAGAAAGACGATGTGTAACCCCATATTTCCTTAGAACCCTTTCAAATTGGTCATTACAAAAATGGGTTCCACGATCGCTTATGATAGCACGAGGGGTTCCAAACCGAGAAAACAATTGCTTCAAAAACTTGACTACCACACGAGCATCATTGGTGGGCAAGGCCTTTGCCTCTACCCACTTAGAAAGGTAGTCAACCGCAACGATAATGTACTTATTACCACGAGATGATGGGAACAACCCCATAAAGTGTATGCCCCACACGTCAAAGATCTCACATACTTGAATGATATTTTGTGGCATTTCATCTTTTTGTGAGGCTTTTCCTTGTCGTTGGCATGCATCACACGACTTCACAAGATCTTGTGCATCTCGGTAAATAGTAGGCCAAAAGAAGCCGGCATCAAACACCTTCTTAGCCGTGAGATTAGCACCGTGGTGACCACCCGTGGGTCCCTCATGGCAAGCTCTAAGGATGTTAGAAGCTTCGGTGCCAAAAACACAACGTCGGATGATTTGATCCGCACACGTTCGAAACAAGTAAGGGTCGTTCCAAAAGTAGAACTTGACATCAGGAAAGAATTTTCGTTATTCTTGAGTCGTCATACCCTTAATGATGAAGTTACCCGCATGGTAATTTGCAAAATCCGCAAACCATGGGGTGGAAAAATCAAGCTTAGAATTCACTACACCAAGTGTCTCGAGCAGAAATGTTTCGGTGATTTCCTTGGGCTCGTAAACACTTTGGTGAGGATCTTCCAAACGAGAGAGATGATCGGCCGCTAGATTCTCGGCTCCTTTTTTGTCAACAATGGTGTGATCAAATTCTTGAAGGAGGAGAATCCAACGAAGTAATCTCGGCTTAGCATCTTGCTTTGCCATGAGATACTTAATAGCCGAATGGTCCGTATACACTATGCATTTTGTCAAGACGAGATAAGGTCGGAATTTCTCAAATGCATACACCACGGCAAGGAACTCCATTTCCGTTGTAGTGTATTTAAGTTGAGCCTCGGTCATCGTCTTGCTAGCATAGTGAATAGGCAAGAAGTGCTTATCATGACGTTGCCCCAAAACGGCACCAATGGCGTAATCACTAGCATCACACATTAGCTCAAAGGGGGGGGGGGTTCCAATTTGGAGCAACAAGAATGGGAGCTTCGGTAAGTTTCCTCTTAAGGATTTCGAAGGCTCGTACACAATCTTCGTCAAAGACAAAACGTGCCTCTTTTTCAAGAAGATGTGTAATGGGTCGAGAAATCTTCGAAAAATCCTTGATGAATCATCGATAAAAGCCCGCGTGGCCTAGGAAACTCCTAACTCCCTTGACGGTTTTGGGATGAGGTAATTTGGCGATGACGTCTACCTTAGCTTGATCTACCTCAATCCCCGCTTTCGAGACCTTGTGCCCTAAGACGATTCCACTCTTAACCATAAAATGACACTTTTCCCAATTGAGCACAAGGTTGGTTTCCTCACAACGTTTTAACATTCTCTCTAGGTTCGACAAACACGAAGTGAAAGAATCACCAAACACGGAAAAGTCATCCATGAAGACTTCCATCGTCTTCTCGATCATATCATGAAAAATAGCCATCATGCATCGTTGAAAAGTTCCCGGTGCATTACAAAGTCCGAATGGCATTCTACGATAGGCAAACGTTCCATATGGACACGTAAACGTAGTTTTTTCTTGATCACGATGATCGATGGGAATTTGGAAGTAACCGGAAAAACCATCTAAAAAGCAATAGAAATCGTTTCCCGCAAGTTGCTCCAACATTTGGTCCATGAAGGGCAAGGGAAAATGGTCTTTTCGAGTGGCTTCATTCAACTTTCGATAGTCAATGCACACTCTCCATCCGGTCATGAGTCTAGTGGGAATCAACTCGTTGGCATCATTTGGCACAACGTTCATCCCTCCCTTTTTAGGGACACAATGAATAGGACTCACCCAAGGGCTATCGGAAATAGGGTAAATCATTCCTGCGTCAAGGAGTTTAAGGACCTCCTTTTTGATGACGTCGTGAATTTTGGGGTTCACCCTCCTTTGACTTTGGATTGTTGGCTTGAAATCCTCCTCCATTAAGATTTTGTGGGTACAAAACTTGGGATCGATTCCCTTAATGTCGGATAACTTCCACGCAATCGCCCCTTTGTGGTCCTTAAGAACATCGACAAGTGCGGTTTTTTCATCATTCGAAAGATCCTTCGCAATAATAACCGGCAACTTGTCTTCCTCCTCCAAATAGACATATTCGAGGTGAGGAGGTAAATCTTTCAACTCGATAATAGGTGGTTCCTCAAGTGAAGATTTGGTCTCGATACTCATAACCTCCTCGGGTGGAGGAAATGGGAAATCGTTGAGAAAATCCTTGATAATCGAGAAGTCCTCATCGTTGTCGAGGTCTTCGTCACAAGTACGTGGAACATCGAATTCTTCCAACGTAAAACCACCACCTTCGAAAGGAGTGAAGGTTGGTGTCGAATTATCAAGAATTGGATCTAACATAGCGGGATTGCCACTAGTTTCTTCATCACCAAACCCTAAAACTTCTTGTGAAAATTCCTCGCAAACCACGTCGATCATATCAACGAGGTTTATGGTAGCAACGGAATAAACATGAGAAAGTTGAGAATTTTGAGTTGCGTTTATAACAAGTTCCTCGTCGTTGAAACGTAAGGTGGTCTTTCTAGCATGCACATCAATTAAAGCCATAGACGTATCTAAAAACGAACGACCTAAAATAAGAGGAACTTGAGGATCCGTGGGGATATCAACAACGATAAAGTATACGGAATAGTAGAACTTCCCCACTTTCACAAAAACGTCTTCCGCCAAACCACATGCAAGAATTGTGGAATGGTCGGCCAACTCAATAGACATTCGTGAAGGAGTAAGATTAGGAAGATTGAGCGACTTGAAGATTTCAAGTGGCATCAAGTTAATGCTAGCACCAAGATCGACCAAGGCATAGCATTCTTCCATATCTTGAATTGCACAAGGGATCAAAAATTTACCGGGATCACTGACTTTTTGAGGTATGCGATTAAGATAAACCGACGAACAACTAGACATTTGGTGCAATTTCTCCTTGTTGTTCAACATACTCTTAAAGTTAGCAGCAAATCGAGGCATCATGACCAAAGCATCGGCGAAGCTCACATTAAAATGCAAATCACGAAACATTTTCATAAAAAGCTCAAATTGATAATTGTCGCTCTCTTGTCGTTTCTCCTTCCTAAGTCTCGATCGGTAAGGCAAGGGTGGTGTGGGTTGGGGCATAGGCATAGCCTTTGGAATCTCGGGTTCCAATGTTGGTAAAGGGTCGACCGTAGGTGTGGCATGAGCGGTACTTTGTGGGATTGAAATATGCTCCTTTTCGACCACCACCTCGGGTTCTTCCTCAATTTCCTCCACCGTTGGAGTAATTGGTTGAGGAGTCGGTTCCTTAAGTTTCTTACCACTACGTGTGGTAATCACTTTCATCTCTCCCTTCGGGTTTGAAACGGTGTTACTAGGTAGACCACTCGAAGTAGAGGCTTTGTTTCCCATGACGGCTTCTAAAATGGCATTAAGCTTAGCATCAAAACTATTAAACTTCAAATCTTGACTAGCGGCTTTTTGGTCAATTCTTTGTTCAAGCCTAGCATGACTTTGCTCTATCTTGTTGTTTTGACCTCTAATTTGGTTAGCAAAATCATTTTTCAATTCATTCCTCATGCTAATATTTTCTTTAACAAAATTAGCCAATTCCTTAGTGTTCTTAGCCGTGTCCCTAGCTTGATTAGCCAATTGCTCTTGAATGTTTTCCAAAATCTTATCATTTGCCGTGGCGTAATTCACAAAGTCCATTGGAAGTTCTTTAGTGTAAGCATTTTGAAGACCTTGACTCGTGTTTTGAAAATTACGGTTTTGGTTTTGGTTTTGCAATTGGCTACTACTACTCCCTTGATTCCCATAGTTGTTATTACCCTTGTAATTGTTCCTTTGATTGCTTTGGTAACCAACTTGATTGTTTCGATAATTGTTAGCATTTTGATTTGGTGGAAAACCCGGTGGAGTCAATTGATTAGTGCGAGGAACTTGACCGTTTTGGTTATAAGTTCCCGCGTCCGCGAAGGCACTCGAAGTGTTACCACCGTTGGTAATGCACTCGGAATAATCGTGAGCTCCACCACAATACATACAAGAAACCTCAACCGCTTTAATCGTAGCGGAAGCGGGTTGTTCACCAACTTTAAACTCAACTAACAATCCTTTCACTATATCAAAAATTTTGTTCTCCAAATTAGCCTCGATTTGGCAAGCATCAACGGTGTGTGACAATGAAGGCGAAGACGAAGACGAAGTCTTACGAACACTCGACGTGCTACGAGGACTATACACCTTAGACCTATTCTCAATGATTAACAATGCTTCCTCGACCGTCTTACACAAAAAATTACCACCCGCGGCGGCATTAAGATAATCACGCTCATGATCGTTCAAGCCATTGTAAAACGTGTCAATTTGATGTAAGTCGGAAAAACCATGATGAGGACATTCGTGCAACATTTCCTTAAACCTATTCCAAGCCGTTGAAAAACTCTCATTATATTCTTGTGAAAACTTTGAAATCTCGTTTTTCAAATGCGTAGTCTTAGAGGGCGGAAAAAATTGGTTCACGAATTTTGAAACGAGATCCTTCCACGTCAATATAGAATTGGGTGGCTCTTTCTCTAACCAAATTTTTGCGGGCCCCGCTAAGGAATACGGAAAAAGCATCATCTTAATCGAGTCGTTTGAGACGTCCTTAAACTTGCATGTGGCGGTGAGACGATTAAATTGGCGAATGTGGTTATGAGGGTTGTCCTTTTCGTCACCTCGAAACTTGTTGTTTTGAATAATGGACAATAAACCCGTCTTAACCTCAAAATTCTCCGCAAGGATAGCGGGAATCACAATCGCTTCTCCATAACCCTCGGTGGGTGCTTGAAGCAACTCCATCATAGTTCGATTAGCCATGGGTGCTTCTTTCACTACAATGGGTTCGTCAATAGGAGACTTCTCACTAGAAGGAGTGATGGATTTGTTTCTTCGTTTACGAGCACGTCTTGCTTTAGAGCGAGTTTGCATAAACGTCACGTACAACGAGAAGGCGAGCAAAGAAGATTCTTTTTGGTGTTTTTACTTTTTCAATTTTTTTTGTGGTTTTTGATTGTTTTTACTTTTTTGGATTTTTGGAATGTATTAGGTAGACACAAATCTACAAATCTCCTCCTTAATCAAATCTCTCGATTAAAGAAGCCTCAAGGAATGAAAACGATCACGTGAAGTGAACGCCTTCGATGACTTTAGAACGATGGTGGAACACCAAATCGTTCAAGAGGGTTTAATCAAATGAAACCAAGAAAATATATATGATACTTAGTAATACTTTGGGCGGCAAAACCCTCGATTAGCTTTCAAAATCAAAATACGCACAAGCAAGCGGGGGAAACGAGGCGGCGCGAAGCACTTAAGAGCCTTTTTCCTTTAGGTCGTGAAATACAACCGCCTTATACCCACCTTATAGTTTGTATTATCAAGATTAAGCTTCACGAAAGTATTTATCTATTTTTGCCTTTTTCTTTGGTTTGAGATTCGAATACAATGATCGAGTGATGAAATCCCGAATCAAGGTTGTGATTTCTCACGTATTTGGAGTACTTTTAAATTTATTGTTCTACGTATACAATATATTAATAATATTCACAAAAAACGAAAAACCGATAATACGTATTAGTAGAGTGCTACTAATACAATTACTTTTATGGCTATATATAAAAACAACAATGGTTCAACCAAAACACAACACGCCTCCCCGGCAGCGGCGCCAAAATGATGGTTGTAAAATTACGTCTTTTAGGAAAAAGAGCGTAAAAATAGGGCAAGCGTGCACGACGATTTAGGAAAATCGTGTGTGAATGACCCTAAGTGAGTTCATTCTCGAGGAGGTAAGTGCGTTGTGTTAAGAGTTGATATTGATTTGTGATTATATTGATTGAGAAAGAAATGGGATTAGAAGAGAAAGACGGTTACGAAAATGAATTAAACTACGACAAAAAAGGCGTAAACGTAAAACCGTAAATAGTGCCAAAATTAAAATTTTAACCTAAAAATTCCTAAAAATTACTAAAAATCCCCAATAATATTCTAAGAGTTTACAAAAAATTCAAACTTGCTAAAACCTTTTAATTAATTCAATAATGACTTTTTTAATGCTAATTAAAGCCCTAAAAATCACAATTAAATATTAAAAAGCCCTAAACAAGATCTAATAGTTTGTAAACCTCAAAAATGACCTAATTAAGCTAAAAACTATTTTTAAAAATTTTAAAACCAAATTAAACTATTTTTAAACACTTAAAAACTATTAAAATCTATTAAATCTTAAATTAATTCTAGAAATTAATTGGAAAGTCTAAAAATTATTTGAAAAGTTACAAAGATCCTAATTAAGTGTCCTTAACCTAGGAAAAATGTAAAAACAAGAAAAAATAAAACTTCAAAATTTAATAATAAAATAATATTAAAATATTCAAAAAAATAAAATGTTTGTAAATAAATTCTAAAAAATTACCAAAAATCCTAAATAATGTAACTAAAACAAAAATGCAAACCAAATTTTCTGAAACCTATTTAATAATTTTATATTAAATTTTAAATTTAGTTAAAAACCCTAAAATCCAATAAAATCAAAAATAAGCTAAATTGAAAACCTAATAAGCTGTAAACCTCAAAAATATGATTAAAAATCTAAAAATTATTTTCCAGATTTTTAAATTACTTTTCTCTATTTTTTAATGACTTTTTAAAAATTAAACTTAAAATAATCCTAATGAATAAAATAATAATGAGAAAAATAAACTTTTTGCTCAGAAAAATCAATAACCCTAATAAAAACCTAGGAAAAATGCTAAACTTGAAAAAGCTAAAAGAAATAAGCAGGAAACTGCTTATTTAAAAGTTGCTAACTTAAATAAGCTCAAAAACAAAACACCTTAAATAAGTGATGAAATGAAAGGTAAACGTAAAAAGCCATCTAGATCACTGGTAAACACGCTACTCCTTGGAACGCAAGGTCGCGTGTTCGAGTCCAGGCAGGGTGTGCTTTTTGCAAAACTTTTTTTTTTTTTTACTTTTAAAAACTCAATCCAGTGACCTATTTAAACACAAAAACTCAAACACAATTCAATATTAAACAAGATTAAGGCTAGTTAAGATCAAAACGTGCTCAGGTTTGCACTTATCAAGAACACATGCAGTTTGAAATCTTCACAGGTGCAATTGACCAAGAGGACTTGGTTTTTTTTGATGTTTTGGTGATGCTTTTGATTGGACAAAGGCACCCCTATACTCTTTGGAGTATAGGGAGTCAAGAGTAAGCAGAAAACAAGCAAGCAACAAACACAAATCACACAAACAGGGCTAATGAAGGTTGTTGTTGTAAAGACTATGGGTCTGTGGGTGTTTTGCTTTTTCTACATGCACAATAATGACATTCAAGCTCCCAAATCTTGCATACAGTCACCCCCAATTACTAACAAACAATTGCAAATCCTTCTTACACCTAAGACCTAACAGATTACAAGATTGGTGGTTCAAAAATTCACAAATCAAACAGAAAAGTGATAATGCAGTTTTATGCTATCTTGTTTCACTTTTGAACATACAACTTGATTTAAAACTTTACCAAACTGATAACCAAACTTCACACAACCTAATGCATCCCTATTAAGTGATTCTAACACGTTTTAAAGCAAGATCTAATTCAACTAAACCCTGTTAAACCTTGATCCAAACACTCCTTTAAAAACTGAACTCAACTTTTTTCAAACAAAATGAACTCAAATCCTATCCAACCTGATTCCAAGTACTTCTAGCATGCATATTACATCTACTTAACTCAACTCAAACCAAATTAACACACTTTGCATGCAGTCCATACAAATCACATAAGTGACCAAAACTTAAAAAATAAAAAAAGAGTAAAAAGTTTTCTACCTTGAGGGACTTACTTCCAAGTCCCTCAGTGGTTGATAAACCACCTCCAATCAGGCTGGGGCCTGATGCTGAACCTTGGACTAATGAACAAGTAAGCAAAGGAAGTGAGGGTGGTGGAGGTCACTGTTGACACACACACCACATGACTTTTCCAAAGGGATTAGAATTTTTGAACCCTGCTAAGAGAAAAGTAAAGCTCCAGGGTTAACTGCTCACAATACCAATAAGCTATAAACAAGCTTATTGGTTAAGCTGTTTATGGCTTATTGTATAAAATAAAAAAACTGATTTGAATATTTTTGAAATGCTACCACAAACTAAATCAACAAAGGTTTAAACCCTCATTTAAGCTTGATAATCTACAAGATTATCAGGCTTATGATGCAAGCTTAATCCCTTGGACCAATTTCAGGAAAATTCACTACTTGAGTCACAAACAGAAACTTAAACTGAAAATTTAAACTTGGAAAATTTAAAATTGCAAGAATGTAAAAGGTGGTTCTTTGCTTCTCATCAACAACACAATACCAATTTTATTTCACAAAATAAAACGGATTTACAATGCTTGTGACAAAATGGAGAAAAAAGAACAGCTCTAAGCTAAGTCCTACAATGCCTTTATATAGAGGCTTACACTTCTTCTAGAAAGCTGAAAAACAATACTAAACCCTAATGCTTGAGAATTACAGAAATACCCCTTTTGCAATTTTGAATTTTTCATCCCATGTGATCTTTCTTGTTTGCTTGTGGTGAAATCAGTTTTGCAAAACGATCCAAGGGGTGTAATTGGTGCGTGGTCCTTAAGCCAAGTCTTGGTCGTTGATTTTTTGGCCGAATTTTGTCTTGGAGTCCAAAAGTGGGTCAGGGGAGGGTTGGAGAGGCACATGGGAGGGGATGGTGACATTTTGGGAAGGTGGGATATGATTAGAGTGAGGTTAATCATAGTTCTGGAGAGATTTGGCCAAAAACCCTTAGGTTTAGTGGGTTAATTAGTTAGGGTTTATGGGGTTAGGGGAGGGTAAACAGTGAGGTTTAATCCGAATTAGGGACAAAAAGGTTTTAAATTTGTGTTTAAGAGGGAAAAATAATACTGATTAATAAATCAGTATTATGTTTTTGGGTGGAAAAGTGACGTGGAGAGGGGGAGTGAGGTGGAGGAGTATGATTGGGTGGATGATGAGGTGTCGGCTGGGGAGTGGTGGGTATTAGTTTGTATGTTTGCCCAATTTAGTCCCTGGCTTTTCAAACTTCTTTCACTTTGTATTGACTGGCACAAACTTCATTTCCCTTGTAAACATCTTTGGTAATTTGGCAATTTTGGCACATATTGTTTATAAACTTGAAACAAGGACTACAAGTGCAATTTTGGCAATCTTCAAGGGCTGTTTTTGACATGTCTTCATACTTCAAAGCCTTGACTTGTTTGTTGACTTCTTGGAGGACCATTATTGACAATTTAGTTTTGTTGAGGGACTAAATTTGCCAATTCTTCAAAGTTAAGGGTCCTTTTTGTAATTTTGACAAACTTTAGGGACCAAACTTGTAATTATGAAGATACAAGGGTATAAAATGTCAATTCTTCCATATTGGAGGACCCTTCTTCACATTTCTTTAAATCTTCAAGGGTTTTCTTTAGAAAATTCTTCATTAGGCCTTGGTTCATTGTGCGGCTTCGTTTCCCGTGTTCGTTTTTGCATGATTCTTGTGATCTTTTGTCATTTTCCCAATATCCGTACCTAAAATACACAAGTAACAAACACAAGCATATATTTGGTATTTATGATGGTATTTAATGCATTTTAAGTCCAAAAAGAACGATGAGACCATGTATAAAAGCCGTCTCATCAAGGACAAAAATGGGGTTTTTGGCCAAAATCATTTGGTGTGAGAACCCGTACTTTCCCAACATTATTTTATTCTTTTTATTCGTGCTTCTTGAATTTTTCCAACGTATTACGTTTTCTTGTAATGCTATATGTAAATCCTGAGATTTTTAAATTATATTTTTTAAGTATTTTTCTGATCATCGATAAATACTTTGTTTGGAATTATAAATTTTCATTTTATTTTTCCATATTTATTTTAAATCAATGTTTTTGATTTAAAATCACCCGTGTGCGTTTTACAACGAGAATTCTTAGTTATCGCGATGCCGACGGATGCCCAAAAGTTTACGTTTATTTATCGATTGTTTCGAT
Source organism: Glebionis coronaria (assembly GCA_025667525.1). Taxonomy (NCBI): domain Eukaryota; kingdom Viridiplantae; phylum Streptophyta; class Magnoliopsida; order Asterales; family Asteraceae; genus Glebionis; species Glebionis coronaria. The sequence continues at coordinate 329,833 of JANFOE010001151.1, forward strand.
AATTAATATTTTTGACGATTTCATTTTAATTATGTATTAAGTCGTGTCCGGAAATCATATAATCAATTATGATGCATTGTAACTTTTGAAAATTATTTTTACGAAACCCGAGCCCCGTAAATATTACCAATATTTACCAATAACCATTTTCTACCCTTTAAAACTATTAATTTCTTTTAGGTCCACAAGTTTCAAATTTGGCAAGTTTGGCCCTTCCACTTACTACCACTATATAAGCATTTTATTTTCTTCTTTCTCCACTAAACACATACAAAACATAACTTTAAAAAAAAACTCACCATTCTCTCCCCTACCTCCATTGATGCCGCCACTTACCACCATCAACCACCACCATCCATCATGATTCATCCAAAACAAAAACAAGACCAATTCTTAGAATTTAATTGTGATTCTAATGATACAAAAATTTCTTACATGCATCAAGATTTCAAGAACTTATGATTTTATGGTTGTATGATGTTGTAATCATCTTGCATATGTTATATTTGGTAAGATTATCATGTTTTGATCCTTAAAAGTCTTGTTTTTAATCTTTGATTTTTGTTAGATTTTTCATACAAGTGTTTTTAGGAGTGTTTGGTTGATGGGTATGATAGTATAGTGATCCTAGGGGTATGGGAATGATTGGTTTTGAGTGAAAAATAGATTTGTCATGTTTTCTAAAAAGCTAATTTGGGACAGCAGCCTTAAACAGTATGTTTCGTGGGTTTAAGGTCTGTGAAAGACTGAGATTATTTGAAATTGTTATAGAGTTTTCCGAGACGGTCATTTTGGTATAAGATAGAGCTTATAACCCATTACGAGTCAAAAGTTATGCTAGTTTTAGTTTTCGTGTACCGGGAGACGCAAGTCGGCACAATCCGAAATTGTGGCTGATTTTGGGTCGACTCTCGGGGACTTTAGGCTTGGTTAGATAGTTGATACTACTGATTTTCAAAGTTTACAAACTGAGTTTGATGAGTCTAGTAGTGGTTTCAAAATACGGATTGTCGGGTTAGTACTTTTAAAGTGGTCCAAACGGTTTTACAAAACAAGTGTACAAATCTGTCCTAAAATTTGGAGTCGAGTAAAGCGTCGAGCTGATGGATTTTAAAGTGTGAACTTTGGCTCAAATTTTGGTGAGGTCTTATACAGGTTATAAGTGACCTTGACACCAATTTTCATGTAAAACGGACAAGTCTAGATAGGGTAGATCGGTGTGTACATTCAGGGTGTACTTGCTGATTTTTATTTTGGACACGTAGTTCAATGCTTGTGTTGCGTGAGTTTGAGTGTTCACCATCGGACATGGTGACTTACTCAAGTTCTTAGTCATTATATAAATGACTTAGCTACTGGTCCAAATAAGGGTAAAGGATAGTTTGACTTGCGTTGACTTGGCGTCGTATGACGAGTCATTTTCAAGTGTTCAAGTGTTTTAACGAGTAACGTTGGATAAATGGGTAGTATGAATTCATTTGATTCGTGTCAATGGTTTTGAAACGTGTATACTTTGAAAACATTTGAGTCATGTTATATTTTGTATATATATCGATATTGAGTTCGAGTCTTAACGCGCGCCTTATTGTGATAGGTTGCGGTTTTCGTGTTTTCCCCGGGCATCCATATCGTCGGTGATCGTCTCACTACATTGTTTCTACTCAGTTGCTGAGTACCGTGATTGACTTAACACGTGGCTAAGGGCCACGAAATTTCTAAGGAGGAATTGTTTAATTTGCGTGTTTGCATAAATTCCTACTTGTTATGAAGGTATAGTCACTCCTAGCATTTTAGTTTTGATGTTACTAGTACTTTGATTCTTTTTATTCATGGATTTTGAATTCCTTGGGTGAAACCCACTGAGATTATAGATACTTAGGGCATATTAGGACTTAGGACACTTGCGTGGCGATTTGGTATAGCCTAAGTGTTGCTTGATTGAGTTTAGGTAGCTAAATGGAGTCGTTTTTGTAGTATGGAAATCACCACAGAAACAAACAGGTCATGGCAAAATTTTCTTAAACATATGACCTTGTTTTTATTTGAAAAATGGATACCCACTGATGTGATTAGTATGTGTTGAGTTGGATGGAAACGGGAAGTGTCCGGATGAGTCCGAAACGGTCGTTTTACTAAACTAGGTCAAATCTGAATGTTATGCTTAAAACGTGGGTAAATTGACTTGGGTAAAAAGGATTAATTTATGATTTTATGACTTTTTACAGTAGCTACAAATATAATAAAACTTCTCTTTTTGGTTTCGTGTCAAAATCTTTTACCGATTGGGATTTATGCTTAATCTACCGTAAGGTACGAAAGACGTTTACAACTTTCTGTTTTGATAGTCTGTCACTAAAAGTGCATTTCCCGTTGATTGAAAATAGTTCTAGGGCTGTTCTTTCCCAACTTTTAAAGGTAAGAGAAATATCTATACATGTCAAGAAATTTCACCTCCTGTACAATTATAGATTTTTAGATATGACCAAATCTTCACAGCCTTTTTCAGAAAACTGAATGCAGTCCCCTGTTTTGGTTTTTCAAACCGAGTCTTAAATGTGTTCGGAACCCACACATAAATGCTTGGACCATCATACAAGGTTGATATTAGGTTATTACAGTAGGTTCAAGGTGTTGGGTCAAAATTTTAACTTAAGCTTAGGTCTCGCCATCGCACGCAAGTTACCTAGTCATACTATGTCCCACCACTTCTAAAACGTTATTGCTTCATTGAACGCATTCTTATTACGCGTCACCATTGCATAGGTCCGTGAAGACTTCTTTTTTCTCAGCCCCTTTTGCCTTGTGATTACTTACTAAAGGTGAGTTCATAGCCCCTTTTTACTTGAACAATGTTTCTAAATGCGGGGTGAGATTTTACATGGTGGAACACACCCATTTAAAACTGTATACTATCCAGAACTTGTATGCTATTCAGACTTGTATGCTTTCCAACAGTTTTCATTGATATTATTGCTTATAGTTAATAGCCTTAAGTTTCCTCTCTTGATCATGAACCGTTAATTGTCCCGTATGCTTTGCGCTAAGCGCGAATGTTGTGGGTGGATCCATCGGGATTGACAATCCCCGTCCCGATTACCTTGACGCACTTACATTTGTTTATACTTGAGTATTTAGGCTGAATACTCCCTAGAGGGACTTACTTTGAGTTAAGCTTCGGTTCATGAACTAAAACAGCAATAATATTGGTTTCAGACTATGGTTAATGATCATAACCATTTTCTCTATTTACTTGTTTTACAAATGAATGCTTGTGTTCCACACCTTTATTGCTAAACCTATGAATTTCACTCAACTTTGTGTTGACTATTTTAGATGTTTAATCTCAGGTATTATTACTTAGCTTTGCTTGGATGGGAGCCCGCAGGATATTATCGCAGCTTGGAGATTTCTGTGATGCTTTTAACTGGTTTTAGTATAAACTGTCATAAATTTATTATATCTTTTGGGCAACTTTATGTTATAAATTATGATGAAATAATATATCTTTTCGCATATAAAACTCTGGGACCTATGTTTAAAACTCTGATCATTTATGATGTGATATATATGCTTTTATTACGTCCGCTTTGTGTCAACTGTAATTCATTGTTTCTTGTACTATGACGTGTTACCCCCTAGTTGCCTAGTTGTTCCATGTCAGATTTTGGGGGTCTCACAGATTGGTATCAGAGCGATGGTTATAGGGAACTGAGTCGTTTTTCAAAACTTAGTCTATAACCGAAAGTTCAAATATTTTATTGTTTCTAAGTGTCAAACACAGAATTTGCCATTGTTGTTCGATATCTTCGCGGGTAACTCTCTAATCCTTATTATTTACTTTTAATTATCGTTGTAGTATTTCATCTCTTGATTTCATTTTGAAATATTACTTTACGCTAATGACGATAATTACTATGTCTTTTCAAAGCCTATGTGCTTCATGAATTATCATTGAATGTTACTGTGATTACATCTGCCTATATTGTATTTCTTGAATTCTTGTTCTTGTGAATTGATCTTATTGCAATGATATTATATCGTTATGACGTTACATACTTGTATTCAGAGCGCGTATGCTGCCGACTTTTCATACTCATTTTTCTGAGTACTATTGCTATTTCATTTATGCGTGATACGACTGACTTTATATGCTCGTTCGGTTTGAACCGTCTGTTTTTTTTTCTTGACTCGCTGATACGTGTTGTGCATACTCTCGCGATACCATTGCTCGGGATTGAATACGTGTTGTTTTCGATGAACTTCTGATTTTCATTCTACTACCGTGTGTGTGGCTTTCATTGTTTATTTCCCTTAAAATATCTACTTAGATACGCAGATTTTCTTTCTGACCATTCATAATTGAATGTCTAGTCTATAGACCATTGTGTAGCTCAATGTGTCTCCCAGAAAGACTAAAGGACATCGTGTGAGTCTCACATCTCAAAGAATTCGTTGAATCAGTGCTGAATAATATTGTGCGTTTTCATAATCTTGATTTACCTTTACGCCACCGTTTTACGTGACACTTGTACATGGATTACATCTTACTTCATTGACCATTCTACGTTTCGATTTCAACTTAGAACATCCATTGTACCTTGAACACATAATCGTCATTTATTATGTGATGATTGTTTGGAATACGATCCTACTTGTATCCTCCCTTTTCATTGAACCTCCTCGCTCCAGGAATGCCACTTGTTATTGTCCCGTTTCTTTCTCGATATATCTTGTGATTTTGGAAATCATGCCACCAAGAGACCTTTCTGCATTGCATCTTGCAGCCGAAGACACGGATGATATGCGTCGTTTTTTTTATGTCTCCGATTATCGTTGGCATTCTTGAACCATTTCTATACTGTGTTTTCTTTACATGACTAATTATACAGTTTACCTTCTTTCGTCTTTATGGAATCCACAAGTCCTATGTGTACATTAATTTTGAGTTATCATGAAATTTGGATTTAATTTCAAGCTGTGTCGAAAAATATACTTTGTACAGAAACTTTACAGGAAGTTTAACAGTGTCGAGAAAATATTTTTATAACTTTAGACATAAAAATATATATATTTCTACATGTTGAGACGTCCGTTTAGGACATAAAATTTGACCAGTAAACTTTAAAATCGAGCAAGTTACGCTCATTTGAGATTGTAAAATCTAAGAAGTTATTTTCTGAATAATGCTAAAATATCATTTTGTTAACAGATTTAATGCAAGGGCATTTTCGTCCATTTTTATTCCGTTTCAAGTCTCGGGTAAAACTAGAAAGTTGTTCAAAACATTGTTTTACATCGAAATGCATTAGACTTTGAGTCTTAGAATATCGTTTAGTGAGTTAATTGGTCTAGTCAAACCCAAAGGTCAAAACTAATAAAAGTTAAAAACATGGATTGAAGCGTTTTTGAGTTCGTTTGAGCTCGTAAAACTTTAACTAATGATATTTTGCAAACTAAAAACAATGATTGCGTTTGAAAAGAATAGAATAGTAACTTTGAGTTCGGTCATACATGTACCTAGATCTTGAACTTTTGAAATTCGGTAACTTCCTAATATAGAAACTTTTCGAAGTGATTGTACTATTTGTTAACTGATACCCTACTTTCTTAAAAGTGTATTTTGTCAAATAAATCACGATGTGCACATACGAATTCCTTTATCCTTTCTTTTATCTATGACTTATTTGTCATTCTTCATTGTCTTTCTTTGCTTCTATCGTACCACTGAATTAGACCGAGGTTGAAGTTCTTGCTTTCGTATCGTTCGTTACCATCTTGACACGTGTCTCTTGACGATTCCTGCTAAACCTCTTGAAACCTTATCACCTTGTAACCATTTCGTTGACTGTCTTGAACTACTCCTTATTTCCCTCTTGTAACCCACTCGCTACTTTATAAACTATTGTCATGTTACCATACAACTCAAACTGGGCTGGTTTACGAATCATTAAAAAAAAAGGTTTCATTTGGGCTTTCTTAAATAATTGAATGCTATCTTATAAAATTAACTTATATTAATTTTACAATGTATTTTTACAAATTGTTCTAATACGGTCTTATAAAGAACCCTTGTAACTATACGAATTGTCGATTTAAAACAGTTAGCCAATAACTTATTAGCAAATAGTTTCATAAACTATTTTGATTTCTGTTTTTACAAATGGCATTATATGCATATTTTAAATCATATGATATGTAATATTGGTTGACGAAGCTGAGCATCGCATTGCTAGTCCTGAATTATGCATGGCCTGATCACCTATGCCTAATTTAGAAGGAGCCATGCAAGGCCAAATAGTAGTCACCTTAAATATTTAACCAAGAATCAACTTTTTAATTATGCTTCTTAAAAAGGTTAGATAAATATAAGTTTTGAAAACTTTTACTTCTTGTGCGAGTAACAACAGTTCACGACATACACCTATGAACCCTTATCCTTTCTTGAACAAAATACATGCCCCAAGCACAGATTTCTTTACTCAATGATCCTTGCTTTACTTGTTACCTCATCATCCTCATGATACAATTTTCGTTACCATTTGCCTAAATTCTTACCATTGATACCCGACTTGAAAGTTTCAACGTTTCTATGCTCCTACATCGATTGACCATCTCTATCTATTTTGGTAGACCTTCGAAACGTCTCTGGACGCGATTAGTGATTTATGACTGGACGTGAACGATGATTACGTGTAATTGCCATGATATGTTTTAAGATACTATCGTCTTGAAATTTCATTCGTGTGAATCATGTGTTGATTTCGCCTTTCATTGCTAATGTTGTTCATCTTACTGGAACTTCTCTCAATTGACTTCTTAAGAATTTTCTTTGATTCGAAAATTCGTTGTGTGATCGTATTTCGACCACCGAGAACTTAATAAGCCGTTATTGGTGACGCCAACCGCACTCGTGAATTAATCTTGCTATAATCATTGTTTCTTATTATTTTTATTATTGACGTGACTATTCTACCACGTTTGTTAAGAATTGATACGACTTCCGTCTTATTCCTTTGTATATTGCTCGCATACAGATTGTTGACCTTTATATGATTCACATTCGTTGCTGTCTTGTCACCTTTTGAAAACCAGAAACTGTTACTTGTTTATCGTTTGATATCTTAAACACTTTCTTAAATTTCTAAAAAAAAATTATTATTAATTTTTAAGAACATTTTATACATTTTATCAAATGTTTAAATTACCAAAATAACTGTTTCAAGTTAAGTATCGGATCTATATATCCTCTTTGGTAAATTTACCTAATGTTTCAAAAGATATCAAGCTGTATCTTTTAAAGTATTTGATTATATCATACTTTATTGTCAACCTAATGAAATTATTTAAAATAATTTATAATTTCTAACAATGATTCAAAATAACTTGGAAAAAAAAATCTGAATTTTCTCTAATGGTGACGATAAACCCGAGTTTTAACGATAATTTAATACAGTTATCCAAAAGTTCTTAAGCCGATAAGGATAACTATCTTGAACTATTCTACTTTTGCTTTGAAAATCCTGATCAAGAAAAAGATATAGCAACAGCTTACTCCCTAAATATAGATAGTTTGATTTTAAATCACTACACCTTATGAAATTTTCTTTTAATCAAGGAAATACATAAACTGAGTTTTAAAGTAATACCAAAATCCTAGACAACTGATTGTGACAACTTGTATTTTAAACGATCATATGTTATTCATTTTTCCCTTCTATTTCTCTTATAAATAGATTCTTACGTTTTAAGATTTTCACGTTTTACAGTTGCACGATTTGCGACCCCTTGTCGATTTACAATATTGGTTCATTTTATCTCACTTTGCCTGTTTAAGCGATTCTTGTGTTCATTCTTGTTAGTTTATCGCACGTATTTCCAACAACTCTATCTCTCAATGTATCTCCGTATTGAAAGATCGTTATCCTAATCCAAGACAGAAAAGTTATACGAAAAGGAGTTAAGAAACTGAAGCATAGTGAATTCTAACCGTTAAGATTCATCATGGTATGGAAGTTTACTTGGGAAGCAATGAATTTTGTTCTACACTTTGTACCTCCTTTTGTTTGCATCTTCTACTGTTTTCAGGAGAACTCTGGGGACCAGAGTTCCTTTAGGGGGGAAGACTGTGAGAACCCGTACTTTTCCAACATTATTTTATTCTTTTTATTCGTGCTTCTTGAATTCTTCCAACGTATTACGTTTTCTTGTAATGCTATATGTAAATCCTGAGATTTTTAAATTATATTTTTTTTAAGTATTTTTCTGATCATCGATAAATACTTTGTTTGGAATTATAAATTTTCATTTTATTTTTCCATATTTATTTTAAATCAATGTTTTTGATTTAAAATCACCCGTGTGCGTTTTACAACGAGAATTCTTAGTTATCGCGATGCCGACGGATGCCCAAAAGTTTACGTTTATTTATCGATTGTTTCGATAATTAATATTTTTGACGATTTCATTTTAATTATGTATTAAGTCGTGTCCGGAAATCATATAATCAATTATGATGCATTGTAACTTTTGAAAAGTATTTATACGAAACCCGAGCCCCGTAAATATTACCAATATTTACCAATAACCATTTTCTACCCTTTAAAACTATTAATTTCTTTTAGGTCCACAAGTTTCAAATTTGGCAAGTTTGGCCCTTCCACTTACTACCACTATATAAGCATTTTATTTTCTTCTTTCTCCACTAAACACATACAAAACATAACTTTAAAAAAAAACTCACCATTCTCTCCCCTACCTCTATTGATGCCGCCACTTACCACCATCAACCACCACCATCCATCATGATTCATCCAAAACAAAAACAAGACCAATTCTTAGAATTTAATTGTGATTCTAATGATACAAAAATTTCTTACATGCATCAAGATTTCAAGAACTTATGATTTTATGGTTGTATGATGTTGTAATCATCTTGCATATGTTATATTTGGTAAGATTATCATGTTTTGATCCTTAAAAGTCTTGTTTTTAATCTTTGATTTTTGTTAGATTTTTCATACAAGTGTTTTTAGGAGTGTTTGGTTGATGGGTATGATAGTATAGTGATCCTAGGGGTATGGGAATGATTGGTTTTGAGTGAAAAATAGATTTGTCATGTTTTCTAAAAAGCTAATTTGGGACAGCAGCCTTAAACAATATGTTTCGTGGGTTTAAGGTCTGTGAAAGACTGAGATTATTTGAAATTGTTGTAGAGTTTTCCGAGACGGTCGTTTTGGTATAAGATAGAGCTTATAACCCATTACGAGTCAAAAGTTATGCTAGTTTTAGTTTTCGTGTACCGGGAGACGCAAGTCGGCACAATCCGAAATTGTGGCTGATTTTGGGTCGACTCTCGGGGACTTTAGGCTTGGTTAGATAGTTGATACTACTGATTTTCAAAGTTTACAAACTGAGTTTGATGAGTCTAGTAGTGGTTTCAAAATACGGATTGTCGGGTTAGTACTTTTAAAGTGGTCCAAACGGTTTTACAAAACAAGTGTACAAATCTGTCCTAAAATTTGGAGTCGAGTAAAGCGTCGAGCTGATGGATTTTAAAGTGTGAACTTTGGCTCAAATTTTGGTGAGGTCTTATACAGGTTATAAGTGACCTTGACACCAATTTTCATGTAAAATGGACAAGTCTAGATAGGGTAGATCGGTGTGTACATTCAGGGTGTACTTGCTGATTTTTATTTTGGACACGTAGTTCAATGCTTGTGTTGCGTGAGTTTGAGTGTTCACCATCGGACATGGTGACTTACTCAAGTGCTTAGTCATTATATAAATGACTTAGCTACTGGTCCAAATAAGGGTAAAGGATAGTTTGACTTGCGTTGACTTGGCGTCGTATGACGAGTCATTTTCAAGTGTTCAAGTGTTTTAACGAGTAACGTTGGATAAATGGGTAGTATGAATTCATTTGATTCGTGTCAATGGTTTTGAAACGTGTATACTTTGAAAACATTTGAGTCATGTTATATTTGGTATATATATCGATATTGAGTTCGAGTCTTAACGCGCGCCTTATTGTGATAGGTTGCGGTTTTCGTGTTTTCCCCGGGCATCCATATCGTCGGTGATCGTCTCACTACATTGTTTCTACTCAGTTGCTGAGTACCGTGATTGACTTAACACGTGGCTAAGGGCCACGAAATTTCTAAGGAGGAATTGTTTAATTTGCGTGTTTGGATAAATTCCTACTTGTTATGAAGGTATAGTCACTCCTAGCATTTTAGTTTTGATGTTACTAGTACTTTGATTCTTTTTATTCATGGATTTTGAATTCCTTGGGTGAAACCCACTGAGATTATAGATACTTAGGGCATATTAGGACTTAGGACACTTGCGTGGCGATTTGGTATAGCCTAAGTGTTGCTTGATTGAGTTTAGGTAGCTAAATGGAGTCGTTTTTGTAGTATGGAAATCACCACAGAAACAAACAGGTCATGGCAAAATTTTCTTAAACATATGACCTTGTTTTTATTTGAAAAATGGATACCCACTGATGTGATTAGTATGTGTTGAGTTGGATGGAAACGGGAAGTGTCCGGATGAGTCCGAAACGGTCGTTTTACTAAACTAGGTCAAATCTGAATGTTATGCTTAAAACGTGGGTAAATTGACTTGGGTAAAAAGGATTAATTTATGATTTTATGACTTTTTACAGTAGCTACAAATATAATAAAACTTCTCTTTTTGGTTTCGTGTCAAAATCTTTTACCGATTGGGATTTATGCTTAATCTACCGTAAGGTACGAAAGATGTTTACAACTTTCTGTTTTGATAGTCTGTCACTAAAAGTGCATTTCCCGTTGATTGAAAATAGTTCTAGGTCTGTTCTTTCCCAACTTTTAAAGGTAAGAGAAATATCTATACATGTCAAGAAATTTCACCTCCTGTACAATTATAGATTTTTAGATATGACCAAATCTTCACAGCCTTTTTCAGAAAACTGAATGCAGTCCCCTGTTTTGGTTTTTCAAACCGAGTCTTAAATGTGTTCGGAACCCACACATAAATGCTTGGACCATCATACAAGGTTGATATTAGGTTATTACAGTAGGTTCAAGGTTTTGGGTCAAAATTTTAACTTAAGCTTAGGTCTCGCCATCGCACGCAAGTTACCTAGTCATACTATGTCCCACCACTTCTAAAACGTTATTGCTTCATTGAACGCATTCTTATTATGCGTCACCATTGCATAGGTCCGTGAAGACTTCTTTTTGCTCAGCCCCTTTTGCCTTGTGATTACTTACTAAAGGTGAGTTCATAGCCCCTTTTTACTTGAACAATGTTTCTAAATGCGGGGTGAGATTTTACATGGTGGAACACACCCATTTAAAACTGTATACTATCCAGAACTTGTATGCTATTCAGACTTGTATGCTTTCCAACAGTTTTCAATGATATTATTGCTTATAGTTAATAGCCTTAAGTTTCCTCTCTTGATCATGAACCGTTAATTGTCCCGTATGCTTTGCGCTAAGCGCGAATGTTGTGGGTGGATCCATCGGGATTGACAATCCCCGTCCCGATTACCTTGACGCACTTACATTTGTTTATACTTGAGTATTTAGGCTGAATACTCCCAAGAGGAACTTACTTTGAGTTAAGCTTCGGTTCATGAACTAAAACAGCAATAATATTGGTTTCAGACTATGGTTAATGATCATAACCATTTTCTCTATTTACTTGTTTTACAAATGAATGCTTGTGTTCCACACCTTTATTGCTAAACCTATGAATTTCACTCAACTTTGTGTTGACTATTTTACATGTTTAATCTCAGGTATTATTACTTAGCTTTGCTTGGATGGGAGCCCGCAGGATATTATCGCAGCTTGGAGATTTCTGTGATGCTTTTAACTGGTTTTAGTATAAACTGTCATAAATTTATTATATCTTTTGGGCAACTTTATGTTATAAATTATGATGAAATAATATATCTTTCCGCATATAAAACTCTGGGACCTATGTTTAAAACTCTGATCATTTATGATGTGATATATATGCTTTTATTACGTCCGCTTTGTGTCAACTGTAATTCATTGTTTCTTGTACTATGACGTGTTACCCCCTAGTTGCCTAGTTGTTCCATGTCAGATTTTGGGGGTCTCACATTTGGTAACTTTTTGGAAGGACTTAGGACTCTAAAAAATCATTTTAGACACATAAAACTCGTATTTTAGAGTTAATTATGACACAAAAGATTTTTATACTTCCAAACATGAAAAGATTTAATTCAAGCTATTATACAAAGTTTATTTAACACCAAAACTTGTACAAATGAAACAACAAAACACATTTCATAAATAATCACTCTTCATGAACAATTTGATACAAAGATCGTCTCTATTTTTAAAAACCGGTTTTATTTTTAAAAACCATTTGTTTTGAAAAGAGAGCAAAGATCGATCCAAGCTTTAAAGTACAATATACTTCAAATATCTTGAATAACTCGCTCTGATACCAATTGTAGAAACTAGAAGGGGGGGTTGAATAGTTTCTAGTTCATTTTCAAAACATTTCGTTTATTCCACTGGCCGCGGTTCCTTAAATATCACCGCGGTTCCTTATCAATAAAGAACCGCGGGCTCAATAAAGAACCGCCTACAGTGGATGCCAAATATTGATACCTTGTAAACCTTGACAATCCTTTGTATCAAATTCTTGATCAAGCTTGACTAGATATGAGATGTGTTTGATTGAAAGATAAATACTACAAGTAAGTAGACACACAAACACATCAAATCAAGAGTACATCACGCAATAGTCTAATCATTAAGCACACACGTACTAAGTATAAGCTTTTCCGCAACTAGGATGTTTACACTAAGTGATGTACACTTGACCATAATCTAAACATGAAGCACACACGTACTAGGCCTTAGCTTTTCCGCAACTTAGATGTTTAGATTATGAGATGCACACAACACACAACAACAATCATGCAACTATAAATACATCTAAAGAGGTAAAGACATAAATGTAAATGAAAGTATCGACGCGATGATCTATAGTGGTTCGGTCACGAAGCTCCTCTTCGCCCTACTCTACTCCTCGAGTACACCTTACTCGAGAGTTACTTCACTAGTCAACAAAACTCCTTTCAAGGCGGAGAAAACCATACACGTCGCTTACACAATTTCCGAAACTAAGCTAGATGTCGAGTCCTAATCTTAGGTAGGACCAATCTACACAATGTTGCCCACTTCACCATTTAACGACACAAGGCTAGATGTCGAGTTCTAATCGAAAGGTAGAACCAATCTTCAAAACGTTGCCTACTTCACCATTTTACGACACAAGGCTAGATGTCGAGTTCTAGTCGAAAGGTAGAACCAATCTTCACGACTCTTCACTTTGAAGCTAAGTGACAACTTCACTAGACACAACTACATCATTTTATAGTTTAGTGAGAAATCACAAGACACAACCACATCACTTTATAGTTTTGTGAGAACTCACAACTCTTACCTATTACAACTCAATAAAACACATATCCAAGTGTACACATGTAACTTGGATCTACACAACATAAATCCAAGTATACACATATACAATGGATTTACACAAGACTTAATCCAAGTATTCACAAATACAATGGATTAACACAACTAATCCAAGTATTCACAAATACATTGGATCTACACAATATTAATCCAAGTATACCCATATACATTGATCTATACAAGATTGATCCAAGTATACACATATACATTGGATCTACACAAGACACAAATAAAAATGATGAACATGATGATCTTCATCAAGACTTCATCTTTAATCACATCACAAATGTGTGAGTGATCTTCTCTTTCCACTTAAGAGGATGAGGAGATTGAAGGAGAGAATCACATCTTAAACAAGATTAATCTAAACTAACTAATCAAGGGTTTAAAGATGTTTTTGAAGAAACTGTGCAAAAAGGGTTGAAAGAAAATCTGGAAATGATCCACTATTTATAGGGCAACACTGCAACGGTCAAAAACACCAGCGGTTCCTTATCTCTACCCGCGGTTCCTTATAAATAAGGAACCGCGGGTTCCTTTAAGGAACCTCCGCGTTGGAGTCCGTGCAAATTTTTCCTTTAGTGGGGATATGCCATCTGGGGTAGTTTATACCATTAAAGGATATTCCTTTGGCATATGGAATATGCCAAATTCAAATTTCCATTTTCTTTTTAATAAAACATTTTCTTAAAAATAAAGTTAATTACAATCTTTTGTCACATTTGATTAAATGTGAGTTTTAAGAAAATATTAATCCTTGATCACTTAGTTAGGTTAATGACATGTTGTACATACCTTGAGTGATTCATGCCGAATGCGATCTTGGAGGTGTCGAGAGAAGTATACAAATGTATTCTTGAGTGATTACGAGTACCTTAACATTTTACATAATGTATTGCGAATTATACGTTTGTCATCAACAAAACATAAAGAGATTATATCGACAAAGCATCGTAATGTTTGCACTAACATAAATTTCTAATACGATCGAGGTAATATGACAATGACAAACCACTAGTAGTGGCAAAATAAGATACGAGCAAATACATATGTGATTTATGTAAAAATACATTATATTGCATGTAAATTACAAGTGTGTCAAAGCTACAAACTATATTCATAGATTTAAAAATCTATGCTAACACATTTTGCCTCGAGATGAAAATATAAAATTGTCATGAAGAACGAAGTTCAATAATAAGGATGCATTATATTCTTTTGCATCTACCTCGACATAAATTATACATATATTAATGATAGATAATCATTAGCGCGCCATACCGTAAGTTTATGAGCAAAATGTTTTTTTTGGCATGACCGGTTAGACCATCCCGAGTCATTAATGATGCAAAAATTATGGAAGAATAAGATTCTTCAATTTAATGTTTATCTCTCAAAAGAATTTGATTATAAATCTATCAACTATTTGAGGACTAAATTCCTCAATTTTTTGGAAAAAAACGTGGATATATGTAGGCATACACATCCACTATTTGAACCATTTAGAGTTGAAAATCGATGCATCGTCTAAATGGTAATGCAAATCGCAACAGCCAATTTAGCGTGAATAATAGCTCGACTAAATAAAATTTGAGCATAACATTTCCAGATTAAGTATTTCATTGTGAGTATACGATGAATTACTTCTTAATCATTTACTGATAATGAGAGAAAAAAAATGTTGTTGGATGGGGCCATATTATAATATACAAAACAACAAAATTAGCATCATGCCAATATGTTATTATAAATCCTCCCATTAATTATTAGTCTTGATAATAAACCAAACACATCCCATTTGAGTTTACCTTTGTGCATTATTTATCCACCTAAATGCATAATATGGGATATAAAATAAGGATAATTTCTTCAGAGGGAGAGAAGAACTAGCTGTAAATATAGAATGAATTATCATATTTTACTGATACTTGTAAGGAACTTTATATCTTTATGGATAATCCAATCTCCATTGGTATACAATTTTCAAAAATAAAATTTCAGCTAGTCATGCTCCATTAATAGCATGTTCCTCAAGGACAGTATTTTATAATGGCATGCCTCAAGCATGGTAGACTAATCGATTCCAAATAAAATTCTCGATGAAAAATATGGAGCATGAAAACAAGATGGTTGCTCGAAGTATAAAAGTCCCCATGATAGTCTCACAAAGAGACAATAGACATGAAGGTTCTATATAACCTATGTTAGCTAATGAGATCTCAATAAATTCTATCTTGTCTAGAATCATATGGAATCGAAACAAAACGACGTCGATAAATTGGTCTACATACAATATTATGCTTGTTATTATGCATAATGATGATCATAAATAAATTATTATCCAAAGGTGTGTTCAATAAAATGATTGGCCAACGTGAAAGAGAAAAACTCTTGCAAATACAAAAAGTATTGGAACATGAAGTTCATACGCGTAAAACTTATTGGAACATGAAGTTCATACGCGTCAACGTGTAAAACTTATTGGATATTCGTCAGTTTTGTACGAAACCGAAATAAGATCTCCAAAGCTATGTGCTTTAAGACATGAATTGTGACATATATAATTTCACGAAAACATGGCACTAATTATTAAGAGACATATTGTCTCGAGGTGGATCTAAATATCTTATTGATATTTTATGAAATATGCAATATAGAGGTCTTTTATTTGGCCTAGATGAGTTTATTAAAACTCTCGTATTTCATGAAACGTATATAAATACTTCAAACATGTCTAGCCATTTCAACTTCTAGAATCACTTGATAAAGTTCTATATAACTTTATTTTGATGTAAGGAGATAAATCCTTATATGGATTGAACATCATTTGAACGCATTTTATATTGCTTTGGCACATTATTGGTTAAATAGCATATATAAAGTGCAACTGAGGTTATAATATGCGTCATAAGAGTGAAATTTTCTCTTTATAGATTTGTACACAAAAGGTATACTTTACAACCAATGCATTTGATATTGGTTGGAAGATATACATATATTTTTTCAGTTTTGCAAGACGTATTCATATCACCAACAAGAAAAAGCATTGCCAACAAAGTCTATGAGCCACTCATTCATAATTTGAGCTCTCATACTCTTGAAGAACATATACATCAAAATGAGAGGGAGTATTATAAAAAATGCACTTTTTTTCCCTTATTCAAGTTTTTTATCCCTATGGGTTTATTCTTGATAAGGTTTTTAACGAGGCAGCCTATATACAACAATGGTTCTGAAGCGCCATATTGATAGCTTGTAATAAATGAAGAATATCCAATAGGGAGTGTTATGAAATATTCATATTAGTATGGATTATTCTCCATTATTTACTTTCCTCTTATAACTTGTAATTAGCCCTATAAATAGTGGTCTATGTAACTATTGATAATGATCTCTGAATAATAATTCTATTCACCTGTCTCATACTTGTGTTCTTATTTCTTTATATTTATAATAATTATTAATTTATTATTATTTATGCTTTTAAATAGTTAGTGTTTTTTTATTTAGCATATGAAATGCTTTGTTTTTTTACCTTTTTTATAAGAGAGAAATGCTAGAACCACAAGATTTTTATAAAATTAAATCTACAAAATGAGGTGTCATGTTAATATAGAGGTGCAATCGAGCCAAGCCGAGCTCAAGCTTAATATGGCCTGAGCTTGGCTTGATACAAAAATTTTAGGCTTGAGCTTGGCTTGATAACTTGTCAAGCTTTAACAATCAGGGCTTGAGTTTGGCTTGATAAGGCTTGATAAAAGCTTGAGCTTGGCTTAAAAAGCTTGAATGTGTATAAGTCTAATTTTTATGTAATAAAACTTATTAATAAAAATATGTATAAAATTAAACAACCAAAAATCATTACTCAAAATAAATTCGATATATTTAACATTAATAAAACTAATAATAACATCATCATACAACTTTATTTTCAAAATGTGTTGCGCTCCAATACGATTAACGTTCCAAAGACAATTGCATGATGCGAATGCGGGCTCAATTTAGACTCGTCACGTTTAGTATTAAAAAGAGTATGAAAAATATTTATACACATATTGTATTCTACCAAGTATCGAGTAAATGCAATAATTATATATACAAAAACAAAGAATTATTTAAAATACAAAGAATGATTTAAAATACCAAGAATTATTTAAAATACAAAGAACTAAAATATAATGTAATAAAAATTACAAGTCCTTCTAAAATATATTATTTATTTATAAAATTAGTCTTTAAAATTAGATTAATACTCAAATTAAGCATTTTTTGCTTACATAAATTCATCACAAAATATATTTTTAATAGAGCTTGAAAAACCTTGATAAAAACTCGAACCGAGCTATGCAAAGCTTGAGCTTGATAAGGTTTCAAGCTATTTTTTGGGCTTGAGTTTGGGCTTGAGCTTGATAAAAGCTTGGCTTGATCGAGCCAAGCTCGAGTTCGAGCTCGAGTTGCTTGATAAAAGCTTGGCTTGATTATAGCCCTATGTTAATATGTGGTTACCTCTTTTTTACTTTTCAAATTGTGTCATACTTTCAACCAATAATAATCATGACAAATCATTATGTGGGTTTTGTTTTGTAAATTTTTTGTGATTCTAGCATATCAATTAAAGATAAATTCATTTTTTTTATAGTTGATCGGTTATTTTTGATAATATTAATCATTTATCAGTTAATTTTGTTTGTTACTTAGTATTGTTCAAGGTTGAGATTGATGTACACTCATAAAATAACATAAACTTAATCAACCAACTACAACCATTCATTTAAAAAAAACTCACTTTCCACCATTTAAAAAAAAATTAAATACCTCACAAACGATAGATCGTCAAACGAAATAATATATACCATTGCAACGAGAATTAAATTATCTTTCTATCGAGGGACACATGTATATATTTTCGACGAACTTTTTTTCGATTTTTTTCTTAAGTCACGTATGATAAAATCATATATGATTTGTTCACGAATCATATATGATTTTCTGAAATCATATATGATTCATTTCATGAAACATATATGATTTTTAAAAATCATATGTGATTCGTGATAAGAATCATATATGATTTTCTCAGACATGATTGAAAAAAAAATCAAAAAAAAAAGTTTGTCGAAAGTATACACACGTGTCCCTCGATAGATATGTGATTTAATTCTCGTCGCGATGGTATGTTTTTTTTTGCGTAACGATTAACGGTTTGTGAGATATTTAACTTTTTTTAAAATAATTTTTTTTGTTAGATGAAAAAAATGAGTGACTGAGATTGGTTGATGGGGTATATGCTAAAAGATGGGTCTACATAGAAACTTTTCCGTATTGTTCATCTGTCAATTTTTTAAAAGAACCAAAATGTTCATCGGTTCATGTGTTAATCAGTTTTTTTTAAATAATGCTATAGTTTATAAGTTACTTTTTGATAATGTCCATCAGTTTAATTTAGTAATTAACTAATAACTGTTTTACGAAGCAGTGAGGAAATTTTTAATAATATTGCTCTGTTTTTTGCGGGAAAATTTTTCCCCACGTGGCCTTCAGTAGTCTTATATCTTCCCATTCTTCACACGTGTCGGGTCGTATATATTCCCCATTATCTCTTTCATTTGTCTAGAGGTTTTCACATTTCCACCTAAAAAATCACACACAAGCTAGATTTCCAAAAAAACACACACAAGCTGATTTCTAAAAAAACACACAATTCAAGTGTTCACGGTGGCTGTTGGGATCCCGACAAAGGATCTAATGGTCGCGACGTGTGTGTTGTGTAAAAGGGATACTATTGTTTGTATCGACACAGATCTAAAAGAGAACACACACTTACCTCTTTTCTTATTGATTGATTTGTTGTCTTCCATCCATCCTCTGATGTAAAGAAAAGAGGTAAGTGTTGTCTTCCATCCGATTCTTAGATCTGCCGACAGGTTGGTTTGACCCATTTTAGTTTTTTTGGCACCAATTTCTTTCAATTCGTGGTTACTATTGTTGTTCACCCTCTTTTCTTATTGATTGATCTTCGTTTTTGGATTTAGATGAATAATATTTGGGGGTTTTTTTACGTTGTTGTTGGCAGATAAGGGTATAGTGTTCATGTGTATGGTGGACGAATGGTAGACGTCGAAACTTTCTTGATTCAGCAACCTTCACAAAAGCATACGCACGAAACCCTTACGAGTAAGCTTATTTTTTATCACTTTCGATATAATTGTTGTCATCTGGGATGGTTGTTGGTCTGGTAGTCAGATACGTTCGGCTTAGGTTTTGTAATTGGTAAGTATCAAACTTAGTTTATTTTAATATTTACATACCAGATTTGATTTTAGATACTGGATATGTTTTAGCCACTGAATTGATTTGGTTTTATTTTTTACCAGGCCTGAACGTTGGAGGGTGTGATGAATTTATCGGGTTCGCTTAAAGCTGTGGGTGTCTGCTTTTTCCTCTTACTAGCCAACCCGAGCTTTTTCCTGTTACCAAATATTCATGAAAGGAAAACTTGGGCCCGTATAGGAGGCTGTAATGAGTTTATCGGGTTTGATTAAACCTGTGAGCATCCGCGTCTTGGTGTGGAAACTTTCCTACGTATGCAGCCATGGCGGGTGTCCGCTTTTTTTCTAGCAGCAGCCTACCTGAGCCTCATTTTTGTCTCTGGCTTTCATCTCAATTATGGTTCTGATTTTCGTTTCGGTTCTGGCTATGTTTCGAGGGCCTAAACCATTTACAATTATTGGAATTTGCAGCAGGAAGTGTAAACTTGCAGCTTCTTGCGACTTCTACGTGCACCAATGGATAAGGTATGACGTTTACTCATCATACTCAGAACTTCCAAAAAAGAATACAAACCAAAAAAATTAGTTATCTCGAGTGGCGTAGTTCATTTGACTGTCTAAAGCTAAATGTGTAACGTGTATATGAAAATTTAGGTCGCGAGAGTAACTAAAGCTAAATGTGTGCACATATGTCTATGCTATCATTTTAGAGCAACTAAGCAGCTCGAAATATAAGTACTTCATTGTGACAATCTAACATTTTCAGGTAGTGAATTATTTTCTCGTATAATATTTTGAAACTTATTTTTATGTTGGTTGATGAACTGAAAATTTACGAATTTAAATTTGGGCTTACGTGCATAATTTAGCGTCCTTTACGACTAAACCGGAAACCTTAGGATTACGTATTTACGTTTTTGAACTTCGTTTTTGATGAGACAATTTTTATTAGATTCGTTTTGTGCCGTTGATTCATAATTTATAAAAACGTTTTTTTGTAAAACGACCCGAGGGCACGTAAATCGAGGAAACTAGAATCGAGGAATACCCGTAAATTAGCGAGATGGGACAAAACTAGTTTATCCCACCCCACTAAAAGGGACGGCCAAACTAGAGGACAACACATCTCTGATGTGGCACCCTTGTAAGCTATAAGCTTACACTTGTAAGCTTAGCTTCACTTTGAAGCTTACTTCACCCACCAAAACTAGCAAAACCACTAGCCTTTCCCATTACTTCCATTCATATATGCAAACAACTCACACATACTCTCTCTCTCACCCTTGCCGTCCCGCTTCACCATACAACACCATCATTTGATCTTTTCTAGCCACAAGTTACATGTTATCTAGCCATATTATGGAGAAACCTTGAAGCCTTGATTGATTGGTGGCTATTTTAACAACAAAGGAGGTGATTTGCTTGTGTCCTAGGGCTAATTTCTCAACAAACTATCTTGGTGATTGATGATCT
Source organism: Glebionis coronaria (assembly GCA_025667525.1). Taxonomy (NCBI): domain Eukaryota; kingdom Viridiplantae; phylum Streptophyta; class Magnoliopsida; order Asterales; family Asteraceae; genus Glebionis; species Glebionis coronaria. Next base: position 351,086 of record JANFOE010001151.1, read on the forward strand.
TGGAGATATATTTGGTGTTCATCAAGTTGTTGTCTTCCAAAAACAAGATATAATCTTGGTTGGTAAAGAAGATCATCCTTTCCATTTCTCTTGTTATTCTTGTAAAGATCAAATGTATTTTCTTTCTTATTGTATATGTATATGATGAATATATGATGATAAAAATGTTGTGTGGGAATCAAGTGTTGATAAATATGCTTAAAAAGATGAATAACCATAAGAAACAAGGCTAAAATCATGCTTAAATTGTTGGCTGTATAAAAACAGTAAGTAACCAAGTCTTAAACTGATAAAATTGCATGGTGGAATCCATTTACAGTAAGTATAAGATGTCATACACATGTGAGAGTTGGCCATGCAATGGAATCATCAAAATGAGTGAGATATGATCAAAACAAGATGAGTGTGCTAATCTGAATTGTCTGTTTTGTAGGGACTGTTAAGGATAGTTAGACATGGAATGAGCAGTAGCTATATCTAACTTATTTGTAGCACATAATATGAAGTTCATTCCATCCAAAAATGAGCTTCTATCTCATTATATAACTCTAGATATGATAAAAATGGTGAAGATGAAACTAAAAATCAGATTTTGAAGAATTAATGTTTAATACTATTATATAAGCACTCAAATACTATAGTATAAAATGTGAAATTAAAACCCACTAACTTATAAGTTTCATTTATATAAATATGTATAAGGTTAAATAAATGGACACTTTATAAAAAAGGTAGTTGAATAATATTTATAAGTTATAAAAATTATAAACATGATTTTTACGACTTTTTTGGCTATTACCGTAAAATTAACGTTTTTCGCCAATTAAAACTTAGACGATCAAACCCATATAATGTAAAGTTTTTAAAATTCATATACTGATATATAAGTATCTAATACAAGTAAAAACCGATAAAACCCGAACTATAGGACATACGGACATTAACGAGCTAAGTTAGTATATTGGACTAATAATTTAACTAAATAAGTTAAACACTTATAAAAAGTACTTATTGGGCTTAACCCATTTGGGCCCAACATGTAAAGTATAAATACTGATAATACAAGTATAAAATGGATTAATACAAGTTAAAGAACTTATAATAAGCTAATTGGACTTAAAATATGTAAATAGGTAAAACTAGTAAACTAGTAAAAAGTTACCAATACATAAACACTAAAATGAGTAAATAAGAATATATAAACCCACTTGATCATCATCATATGTACAAAATCATCATATGTATATTTGTTATTTTGATAAAGTCATTGGACAAAAGTCTAAGACCGATTATTATTTATATAGGTTTCCGTGACCGAAGCACGCCCGTAGCCGATAATCCGCCGTTCATTATCAACGTGAGTTCATAGCCTCGCACTTTTTTAAAAGTTTTATAAAATGATTTGTAAACCCGCGAGGGAGATAACATGCTAGTTTTTGATAAAAATAGAACACAAGTAGTCCCGATGGTATGCTTAATGATATGTACCCGAATGATGCTATGACCCTATAAACGAGATTAAAAGGATTATTAGTAGTTAGGTTATGTCACTCAAAGTCCCATTAGCATGAACTGTGAACTACCGGGATTTGGTAGACGCTTATGCATATGATAGTACTATTTGGGGACGATCACCCAATTTCGCGCCTTGACGGTTGATCCCCGTCGTACCACATTGATTGGTAAGCGAATTTATGTATGAGAAGATTTACATAGCATGATTTTTGTGACGACACGCTAACTTAGATGGACAAATTGTTTGTCGGGTTCGCGGCCCGTTGTTGTGATAGTAAGGTAACAATGTCATGCGGCTAATAATAATCCAAATGTAATCCAATGTAATCTAAATATCTGACATGATACGATGCTAATAACGATAATAATATTACCTATAATGGTAATATTGAGGCTACGGCCTCATGGACGGTTAAAGATGTATGCTTTGACTTATATATTGCTTGACTAGCAACACGAGGACTTACTTATGATATTATACTTGTGTTCTGATTTCAACGATTGTTTTATATAACGGTTTTATTAAACTCTATGAATTCACTCGGCATTCACTGATATGATTTTTTCATGTTTTTATCTCAGGTGCTTGAAGGTAATCCGGATGGAGATCGACTCTGATGGCCCACATAATAATAAAAATGTTCATTCGATCTATGTTTTGTAAACATAATGACCTGTATAATTTGGGACCTGTTGTACACTTTAAAACTTTTTATCGAATGAATGTATGTTGAACCTTGTACAACCATTTTTATGTGTTGTCTATGATTAGAGTTATTGTGCTATCCCGTAACACTCTAAAAGACCCTTCCGCTGTACCGATACGAAAATTGAGAGTGTTACAGTTTGGTACCAGAGCTCTCGTTATAGAGAACGAAAGATTTTAAAAACCAAGGTTTTGAACAAAACTTTCCAAAATCTTTTAACTATGAACATTTGAGAAAATATTTGAAAAATCTTTTGACTATAACGGTGTCAAAGATCTCTGACGTTACCAACAAGCCCTATTGAGAAGATATATATTTTGATATATATAATTTAATTTTATATATGTATATATCATGATTTCAGTATGTAATTGTGTGATAAGTATGTTATCCTAATACGAGATATATATATAAATGCAGATTGTCATGGCTGACCCTAATATTCCTGTAGAGAACCATGCTATTCCCGAACCTAATGTAGATGATGATCCTTACTTAGACTTAGTAGATTATGATATGGATGATGAGGAGGAACCATTTGAGGATCCCGAGCCCGAGATAGGACTAGGAGATCAGATTGCCCCTCAGGTTGATATGGTAGAAAATGAGATTGATAATGTTGATATTGAGAATGGTGATGAGATTGGGTTAAATAATTTAGATGATGAGATTGACGACGAGGATGGCGAGGAGGATATAGGTATAGACGATGAGGTTGATGATGATGAGGAATTCGAGCTTATTTACCCTTATGGTGTTCCAGAGGGCGAGCCCTTACCCCCACCAGTTTATTTGTCTGATTCTGAGGTTGAGCTACCTAGAGATGAAATGTCTGAATCGTCTGAATCTGATTCTGAATCAGAGGAGGATGAGGATGATAACGCACCTGACGGTACTGATGGTATTTCTACTCGTATACGTGTGATAGGAGAGTCGTCTAGTGTTCGAAAGGCTACTCATATGAATGGTCTTGCACCATGGGCCTTGAGACGTGATTTAGATGTTTCCCGTGTTAAGAGTAGTATGACAGAGATTGGATTAGGTGTTGTTCAGACTCATGTTGCTTATTTGGAGTCGAAGACTAAGTTTGGTGAGAAAGAGCGAGAATTGCTTAGTTTGGATTTGACTGATGTAGAGCGTGGTTTGAATGAGGCTTTTAGGAGGTTATCTGTGTTAGAAAGTGGTGAGTTTGCTGCTATGAAGAAAAAGGTGAATTCTATGGAGATTTAGTTGAATGTAGCTCGTGCGATGCGTGAGAAAGCTGAGAAGGAGTTGAATATATCTGTGGGATGGAATAGTAGATTTTATGCTGACATGGTTGAAAGAGGAGTGATCCGTAAGCGCCCAGCTGAAGATGTGTCTAGTGATCGTCCGACAAAGATACAGAAGACGATGGATGATGGACCATCTGGCGGTTCTCAGTAGACCAGTCTGTGTTTAGTAGTGACCTTTGTATCTTTTGTACCTTTTGTAGCTTTGACTGAACCGACTTGTTAGTAGTAGACCTGGCACAAATTTTGAGTATATATAGTGCTAGAACTTTGATATGGGATGTAATTAAGACAATTCTTTTGTTTCAAATCCAATGAAATATGTATCTTGTCTTGAATTCCATATTGTGCCTTATTTGTATCTTGATTATGAATTCAATCCATATTATATGAATCCCTTATTGGGTGAATGCTTAATACTTTGAAATTGTGAAATTATAGAACTATGCCGCCCAAGAAAGCTGTGATTGAGGATGATGTACGTAGGATTATTACGGAGTAAGTTACCGCATCTATGACTGAATTTATGGCAAATGCTAGAAATGAAGCTGGCGGTAGTGGAGCTGGCGGTAGTGGAATTGGTGGTACTAATGTGAATGTGAATGCTAATAATGTGAATGCTAATGCTGGAGGAAATATAGGAGGACTTGGAACTAATGCACCTGAAGTTGGTGGTTGTACTTATGTGACGTTCATGAAGTGTGAACCTCTACCTTTTAATGGAACTGAAGGTGCTGTAGGATTAAGCCAGTGGATTGAGAAGATTGAGTCGGTGTTTCAGATTAGTAAGTGTAAGGAGGAAGATAAGGTGACTTTTGCTATGGCTACTCTTAAAGGTCGTGCGTTGACTTGGTGGAACGGGAGAATTGCTTTCATGGGTATTGATGTTGCTAATGCTACTCCTTGGGCTGAAATTAAGAAGTGGATGAATTTGGAATTCTGTCCCCGTAGTGTGATCATTAGGTTAGAACAAGAGTTGATTCATCTGAGAATGAAAGGTGTGGACATTGATAGTTACACAAACCGATTCCATGAGTTGGCCTTGCTATGTCCTTGATTGGTGGAACCCGAAGAGATCCGAATTGAACAATATATTAAAGGTTGACCAAGAATATCCGGGGAGACGTGACATCATCTAAATCACTGACCATTGATGATGCTGTTCGAATGGCTTACCAACTCACTGGACAGATAATTCAGGATAGGGAAGATGAAGCCCGTGTTGGTGAGAAAAGAAAGGGAGACGGTGATCGTGTAGATAGAGGTGATAATAGGAAGAATTTCAATCGCCGTCAGAACCAGAGAAAGGGGAATGCAAATGCTCTTACCAACAACACACCGCGCAACGATGATAGATGTCCTAAGTGTGGCAACAAGAGGCATGCTGGCGACTGCTGGAAGTGCCGAAATTGCGGAAAGCTTGGACACAAGGTTGAAAGGTGTAAAAAGGGAACCATTTGCTTCAACTGTAATGAAGAAGGTCATAGGAAATCGGAATGCCCCAAGTTGAAAGCGATTGTACCTGGAAGAAACCTCCAGGGTGGTGTTTATCAACTTGGAACAATTGAGGTGAAGAAAGAGGATCCAAATGTCGTTACCGGTACGTTTTTACTCAACAATCATTATGCTGTTGCTTTATTTGATTCGGGTGCTGATAGGAGCTTTGTATCCACTAAATTTAGTGCCCTTATTGACATTGAACCTGTTGGGTAAATTAGTGAAAACTAATAAGCTATTAGAAGGATGCTCTCTAAATCTCTTGAACTATTCCTTTCCGATTGATTTGATGTTGATAGAATTAGGTAGTTTTGATATTATTATTGGTATGGATTGGTTGTCGTTGAATAATGCTACTATTTTATGTGGAGAGAAGAAGGTTAAGATTCCTCTTAGGAATAGGACGTTAGTAATTAATGGTAATCGAGGTGAATCCCGTTTGAAAATCGTTTCATGTATTAAAGTCCAAAAGTACATAAGGAACGGTTGTGAGTTATTCTTAACTCAAGTGACTGGGAATGAGTCTAGGGAGAAACGATTGGAAGATGTACCTATTATTTGTGAATTTCCTGAGGTATTTCCTAAAGATTTACCCGGACTTCCACCGATAAGTCAAGTAGAGTTTCGAATCGATTTAATTCCTGGTGCTGTACCGGTGGCACGTGCGCCTTACCGATGAGCCCCTTCTGAATTAAAGGAGTTATATGAGCAACTTAAGGAGTTGTCTGATAAAGTTTTTATTCGACCGAGCTCGTCGCCTTGGGGAGCTCCAGTCTTGTTCGTTAAGAAGAAGGATGGATCCTTCCGTATGTGCATTGACTATAGGGAACTAAATAAGTTGACAATTAAAAATCGATATCCTTTACCTAGGATTGATGATTTGTTTGATCAACTACAAGGATCTAGTATGTATTATAAGATAGATTTGTGGTCCGGATGTCACTAACTTCGCGTCCGTGAAGAAGATATTCCTATAACTGCATTTAGAACTCGTTATGGACACTATGAATTTCAAGTAATGCCATTTGGGTTAACTAACGCACCTGCGGTTTTCATGGATTTAATGAATCGAGTGTGCAAGTCCTACTTGGACAAATTTGTGATTGTGTTTATTGACGATATTCTAATCTATTCTAAGAATGAAGATGAACATAGAGAACATTTAAGGATTATTTTGAATTTGTTAAAGGATGAAAAGTTGTATGCTAAGTTTTTGAAATGTGATTTTTGGTTAGATTCTGTGCAATTTCATGGTCATGTGATTAACAAAGATGGAATTCATGTTGATCCTGCAAAGGTTGAAGCCATTAAGAATTGGTCTGCACCGACAACGCCAACGGAAGTGCGACAGTTCTTAGGATTGGCTGGCTATTATAGGCGATTTATCAAAGAATTTTCTTTGATAGCTAAACCCTTGACTAAGCTTACCCAGAAGAATAAACCTTTCGTTTGGGGAAGTGATGAGGATGGAGCATTTCAGACATTGAAGCAAAAATTATGTAGTGCGCCAATTTTATCATTACCCGACGGGAGTGAAGACTTTGTAGTGTATTGTGATGCATCTCTTAGAGGCTATGAAGCTGTTTTGATGCAGCGAGAGAAAGTGATAGCTTATGCTTCTAGGCAATTAAGGAAGAATGAGGAGAATTATACTACTCATGATCTTGAGTTAGGAGATGTAGTCTTTGCTCTTAGGTTGTGGGGACATTATCTGTATGGCACCAAGTGTACGGTATTCACCGATCACAAAAGCCTACAGTATATTCTCGATCAGAAGGAATTGAACATGAGGCAACGAAGATGGATAGAATTGTTAAGTGATTATGATTGTGATATAAAATATCACCCAGGAAAAGCCAATGTTGTTGCCGATGCATTAAGTAGGAAAGATAGAGAGCCTATCAGGGTACGTTCTCTAGTCTTGACCGTGCACAATAATTTGCCTGAGCAAATTAGAAATGCGCAAATAGAAGCCTGTAAGAAAATTTTTTGTTAATGAAGGGTTCCGAGGAGAAGGAGATCCTTTAGAGTTTAGATCTGATGGAGTGAAATGCTTAAGAGGTCGCATGTGGATACAAAGACTTGATTATGTTAGAATCCCATAAATCTAAGTATTCCATTCATCTGGGATCTGATAAAATGTATCATGATTTGAAGAAGTTGTACTGGTGGCCGAATATGAAAGCTGATATTGCTATGTATGTTCTTCAATGCTTGACTTGTGCTAGAGTTAAAGCTGAACATCAAAAGCCATCGGGACTACTTCAACAGCCAAAGATTCCTAAATGGAAGTGGGAGCGAATTACGATGGACTTTATCACCAAGCTTCCTAGAACATCATCTAGAAACAACTCAATTTGGGTTATTGTCGACAGACTGACCAAATCAGCACACTTCATTCCGGTTAAAGAGCAGTTCTCACTAGAGAAGCTGACTCGTATATACCTTGATAATGTTGTATGCAAGCATAGAGTGCCTATATCGATCATTTCAGATCGAGATCCTAGATTCGCATCGAATTTTTGGAAATCTCTCCAAAGATCTTTGGGAACGAATTTCGACATGAGCACTGCTTATCACCCCCAGACTGATGGGCAGAGTGAAAGAACGATACAAACACTAGAAGATAAGTTGAGAGCTTGTGTGTTAGATTTTAGTAAGAATTGGGATAAACATTTGGCGTTAGCAGAGTTTTCGTATAACAATAGTTACCATTCTAGTATTAAGGCTGCACCGTTTGAAGCTTTGTATGGTAGGAAGTGTAGATCTCCTGTATGTTGGAGTGAAGTTGGGGATACCCAGCTCACGGGACCGGAATTGATCCGGGAGACTACGGAGATGATAGCTCAGATTAAGAATAGGTTGTTGACTGCCCGTAGTAGACAGAAAAGTTACGCAGATGTGCGGCAGAAGCCGATGGAGTTTAAAGTGGATGCCCGAGTAATGTTGAAAGTATCGCCATGGAAAGGCGTTATAAGATTTGGAAAGCGAGGAAAATTGAATCCCCGTTATATTGGACCCTTTAAGATTTTATCTAGAGTAGGTCCGGTGGCTTACAAACTAGAGTTACCCCCAGAACTTCATGGTGTTCACAACACATTCTATGTATCTAATCTGAAGAAATGTCTAGCAGTGAGTGATGAGAAAATTTCGTTGGATAAGGTTCGAATAGATGGGAAGTTGCATTTTATCGAAGAACCCGTAGAGGTTATGGATCGTGAGGTAAAGCAACTGAAACAAAGTCGGATACCTATTGTCAAGATCCGATGGAATTCAAAGCATGGACCGAAATATACTTGGGAACGAGAGGACGAAATGTGGAAGAAATATCCGCACCTCTTTGATTTCAATAAGAAACGGACATCAAAATGAAATGGATCACGAGGACGTTGATCCCTTTTAGGAGGAAAAGCTGTGACTATCTAACATTTTCAGGTAGTGAATTATTTTCTCGTATAATATTTTGAAACTTATTTTTATGTTGGTTGATGAACTCACAATTTACGGATTTAAATTTGGGCTTATGTGCATAATTTAGCGTCCTTTACGACTAAACCGGAAACCTTAGGATTACGTATTTACGTTTTTTAACTCCGTTTTTGATGAGACATTTTTTATTAGATTCGTTTTGTGCCGTTGATTCATAATTTATAAAAACGTTTTTATGTAAAACGACCTGAGGGCACGCAAATCGAGGAAACTAAAATCGAGGAATACCCGTAAATTAGCGGGATGGGACAAAACTAGTTTATCCCACCCCACTAAAAGGGACGGCCAAACTAGAGGACACCACATCTTTGATGTGGCACCCTTGTAAGCTATAAGGTTACACTTGTAAGCTTAGCTTCACTTTGAAGCTTACTTCACCCACCAAAACTAGCAAAACCACTAGCTTTTCCCATTACTTCCATTCATACATGCAAACAACTCACACATACTCTCTCTCTCTCACCCTTGTCGTCCCACTTCACCATACAACACCATCATTTGATCTTTTCTAGCCACAAGTTACATGTTATCTAGCCATATTATGGAGAAACCTTGAAGCCTTGATTGATTGGTGGCCATTTTAACAACAAAGGAGGTGATTTGCTTGTGTCCTAGGGCTAATTTTTCAACAAACTATCTTGGTGATTGATGATCTTGGAGATATATTTGGTGTTCATCAAGTTGTTGTCTTCCAAAAACAAGATATAATCTTGGTTGGTAAAGAAGATCATCCTTTCCATTTCTCTTGTTATTTTTGTAAAGATCAAGTGTTGATAAATATGCTTAAAAAGATGAATAACCATAAGAAACAAGGCTAAAATCATGCTTAAATTGTTGGCTGTATAAAAACAGTAAGTAACCAAGTCTTAAACTGATAAAATTGCATGGTGGAATTCATTTACAGTAAGTATAAGATGTCATACACATGTGAGAGTTGTCCATACAATGGAATCATCAAAATGAGTGAGATATGATCAAAACAAGATGAGTGTGCTAATCTGAATAGTCTTTTTTGTAAGGACTGTTAAGGATAGTTGGACATAGAATTAGCAGTAGCTATAGCTAACTTATTTGTAGCACATAATATGAAGTTCATTCCATCCAAACATGAGCTTCTATCTCATTATAGAACTCTAGATATGATAAAAATGGTGAAGATGAAACTAAAAATCAGATTTTGAAGAATTAATGTTTAATACTATTATATAAGCACTCAAATAATATAGTATAAAATGTGAAATTAAAACCCAATAACTTATAAATTTCATTTATATAAATATGTATAAGGTTAAATAAATGGACACTTTATAAAAATGGTAGTTGAATAATATTTATAAGTTATAAAAACTATAAACATGATTTTTACGACTTTTTCGGCTATTACCGTAAAATTAACGTTTTTCGCCAATTAAAACTTAGACGATCAAACCCGTCTAATGTAAAGTTTTTAAAAGTCATATACTGATATATAAGTATCTAATACAAGTAAAAACCGATAAAACCCGAACTATAGGACATACGAACATTAACGAGCTAAGTTAGTATATTGGACTAATAATTTAACTAAATAAGTTAAATAGTTATAAAAAGTACTCATTGGGCATAACCCATTTGGGCCCAACATGTAAAGTATAAATACTGATAATACAAGTATAAAATGGATTAATACAAGTTAAAGAACTTATAATAAGCTTATTGGACTTAAAATATGTAAATAGGTAAAACTAGTAAACTAGTAAAAAGTTACCAATACATAGACACTAAAATGAGTAAATAAGAATATATAAACCCACTTGATCATCATCATATGTACAAAATCATCATATGTGTATTTGTTATTTTGATAAATTCATTGGACAAAAGTCTAAGACCGATTATTATTTATATAGGTTTCCGTGACCGAAGCACGCCCGTAGCCGATAATCCGCCTTTCATTATCAACGTGAGTTCATAGCCTCGCACTCTTTTAAATGTTTTATAAAATGATTTGTAACCCGCGAGGGAGATAACATGCTAGTTTTTGATAAAGATAGAACACAAGTAGTCCCGATGGTATGCTTAATGATATGGACCCGAATGATGCTATGACCCTATAAACGAGATAAAAAGGATTATTAGTAGTTAGGTTATGTAACTCAAAGTCCCATTAGCATGAATTGTGAACTACCGGGATTTGGTAGACGCTTATGCATATGATAGTACTATTTGGGGACGATCACCCCAGTTCGCGCCTTGACGGTTGATCCCCGTCGTACCACATTGATTGGTAAACGAATTTATGTATGAGAAGATTTACATAGCGTGATTTTTGTGACGACACACTAACTTAGATGGGCAAAATGTTTGTCGGGTTCGCGGCCCGTTGTTGTGATAGTAAGGTAACAATGTCATGTGGCTAATAATAATCCAAATGTAATCCAATGTAACCTAAATATCTGACATGATACGATGCTAATAACGATAATAATGTTACCTATAATGGTAATATTGAGGCTACGGTCTCATGGACGGTTAAAGATGTATGCTTTGATTTATATATTGCCTGACTAGCAATACGAGGACTTACTTCTGATATTATACTTGTGTTCTGATTTCAACGATTGTTTTTATTGTAACTGGTTTCTTCTATGTTGAAAGTTCGTTCTCGGTATCTCTTCGAATTGATTTCCGGTTAAGTGCAAGAGATTAGTTGTTCTTGGTGAATCGAAAGAAAAGGTGTCGTTGTCTAAAACTAATGAAAGATAAAGACTTGAAACAAATAAGAATAAACTAAAGACGGTGAAAAGAAATACTAAAAGATAAAAACTTGGCGAAAAGTAAATGATGAGAAATTAAAAGCAATAAAGGTAAATAACTCAAACTAAAACTTAAACCAAAAGGGAAGGGAAGTAAAAATGCAAATAAAGAAAAAGGCGGGAAAAATAAAGCTTGAAACTAAAAACTGAAAACACTTCATTCAGAAAAGATCCTTCATTCGGAACATTCATCCGGAACATTTTGGTTCGGAACATTTAAAACATTCATCCGGAACCTTTTGGTTCGGAACATTTTGAACTCCTTTCATTCGGAACTTTCAAAAAGTTGATTCGGAACTTTAAAAATAAACTGATTCGGAACTTTTCAAAATGAACTGACTCGGAACTTTCAAATGAACTGATTCGGAAATTTCAAACGAAACGTTGATTCGGAACTTTTAAAGATAAAATGATTCGGAACTTTTAAAGTGACTGGTTCGGAACATTGAAAACTCACTGATTCGGAACAATTCAGAAACACTGATTCGGAACATGGGAAACAGTAACTTAAACGAAGAACAGGAGATGAAAACCAAGCACGAATTTAATCAAAACTAATCAAGATTAACCAAAAGATTAATCCAAAACAACCACAAATGATCTACTAACAATAACCAATCAAACCAAATCAATAACACCAACAATCATAACCAAAATAATCAAAACCCACTTAATCAAAACCATAAAAATCAAGAACATGAACAATAAAGATGAAGAACAAATCAAACAAGAAAGGTAGAATGAGATTAACAATAAAGTAAAGATTCAATAAAACTTACTTGAATTAAAGAGTGCAATACAAGAAATTAAAGTGCAGGAAATTAAATTGCAAGGTATGAAAATGGTGGAAGTGGTGGTTTGTCAAGCCACCCAACAACAAGAAATGAAATGAAATGAAACTATATATAGGGAGATTAGGGAGGAGCTTAGGAAGCTTCCTCCCTCTTTCTTCTTTCTCTAATTGCATGCTTAAGTCCTTAATCTTCTTTAATATTTTGACTCAATGACTTTGTCTTGGGATTTCTTTAAACTCGTCTTGAATTTTCTTCATAAATAAGACTCGAGTTCTCCGGCTTTTAGTAAACTTCCATCTTTTGCCTTTTTCTTCGATAAATCTTCAGAATTGGTCTTGGACTTCCGTTCTTTTCGCACTCTTGATCTTTCGACTTCGTCTTTCGTCTTTTTCTTCGATAAAAGCCCGTGAAATCCCGTGTTTTCTCCACTTTTCACCTTTTCGTCCTAAATCACAACAAAAACACAAACCACGCATAATTCCGACATAAATGACATAAAATACACGTTTTGGCTCGGTTATTATTGTAATTAAGTGGTAAAAAGGATGAGTGTTTACACACCTATCCAATCTCCTACACTTAACCATTGCAATGTCCTAATGCAATGCATTAGTTACAAAGTACGATTAAACTTTTCATCATAATCAATCCACGTTGGCCTTTATTAAAGAGATAGAAAATTATAAACATTTAAAGGAAGAAAGAAATCAAAAACATACCTTAGGGTTTTGAAAATGTCATGAATGATCATCATCCTCAAGTTTTCACTTTCTCCAAACCAAGCTTAAAAACGAGATCATTGTTATTATAAGTTAGCAAACTAACACGAACTCATGTGGGCCAATTATTCACTTAGACTCCCTTATTCCTAGGTGTATCTCTTATATTTTATTGTTGTCTTGAATGATCACGAGGATGCATTGTTGACTTATTTCGATAGTTATTTAGGCCGAAAATAAAGTGAACGATTTAATCAATAGTTAGCTAAAGGAGAAAATCTTTTAAAACTGCTTCTCGGGACCTCATAAAGTTCATATCTTTGCATAACTCGCTTCGCGATTTGAGACCTTTCTCGGACCGGTATTTGGCAGCGACTTCATACTTCAAACCTTGAGAGACGTTCATGAAATAATGGCCTTCTCTTCATAATAGGAATTTCTTCACTTGAAGTTTTAAGAGATTCTTCATAAATGGACCACGACTTCTTCATTTTTCTCCAATCTTTATTTGGGATTTTGATATACAACGATCCGCCTCCTTTTTGGAATTGGATCTATTTATCCTCATACCTTGCTATGGTCTTTTCGGATAGACTTCTCCATGACTTTTGGGGAGTTTTTGATTTTCGTCGTGTGTCTCGATCCTTCATATTGATTTTCGATAAATGATTCTTCACATCACTTGGGATCTTTAGCAACAAAATGTAGCCCTCATGCCTTGTTAGGACCTTTTTGGACTCGCCAATCTTCGCATCCCGCTTCAATAAGTTATGCCTTGGCTATGAACTCTAATCCATACCGAGCAACTTTTAAACGATCTTGGGCTAGAAGCTAAGTAACTTTTCAAATCGTACAACCTTATTTATTGTAGATAAATTTATTTGCAAGCGATGGGAGAATAGGCTTATAATTAACTCACATAAATTCACGAAGGAATATCAAACTTATAATTGACTCTATCATATCTCGTTCTCCACAGTTTAAAATCTCAAGTAATGAGACTCGTGGATGCTTAGCCTATTAAATCAAAGTTTTGGGTTTTCGAGTCGCCTATAGGATCTTGCAAATTCTTAGACTTTTTCAAGTTTAGAAATCGCGTTTTAAAGTTCCCTTGATAAACGACTCTCTAGGATCAATTATAAAAGTTCTTGTTCTTAACCCGTGAGAGTTTAGACTTTCGCGTTTTATAGCTCCCTATATAAAAGCCTAGCAAAACTTGACTTAAACATGTTAAGGATACTAGCTAGAGTAAACTTAGATAAGTAAACTCGGGTTGAGTAAAAAGATTCACAACGTTTGAAAATTAAAACCACTTTATTAAAAATTTATTCTAGCAAAGAAATAAAATAACTATACAAAGGTAAAAACAACTATTCAACTAGGAAAAAATAGATTAAAAATTTTGAAAAATGTCGAAAAATCAAATTTTCCGGTTAAAATGAGGACAAATACAAGGAAAAGGTCACTTAACTTCGATAGAAGTCCCCCTTACACTTGATATAAACATTGTCCTCAATGTTTAAGCATGTGGGAGTAAACTCCCCTACACTTAGGACATTGTGCACTTTGTTTAAATCTCGCTAAGAAAGAGACAACTAAAGAGATTCCTATTTTAATATTGAGAAATATAAAATAGTGAATCGAAAAGAGTTTAGGATAGAACCGGGAAGAAGGGAACACGGAATCACGGTTCATCAAAAGTCATCAAGAGTGTGTCTTTGAAGCTCTAATCCCTGCACATGATAAGAAAGAAAACAAGAAACACCAACGGGGCTCCCCCTACACTTATGGTGAAAACAGGTAAAGATAGATAGATAATTGGGTTGCCTCCCAAAAAGCGCTTGTTTATATTAACCGAGTCACGAGCCTGACTCGTCCCCGAATTAAATGGTCCATCGGGAAGCCTCAAATGCAATACCGGGATCAAAGACCTTGTCCTCGTTCCTGGAGGACATTAACAAAGGAGAGGCGAGGGGATAAGTCTTGAATGGGAGAAAGGTCCTTTCAACATACGTAAAGTATGTGAAATCAAGATCCACGGGAGGTGGTGTGGGTAAAGTAAGCACATTGTCATCCCCCAAAGACAATGGTGGCTGAGTATTCGGCAAAAACGTAATGATATCAATGATAATAAAATCAATGCCACCTCCTGGGTCAAAGCACTCATCCTACGTAAGAGTGGCTATAGGGGAGGATGAAAGGTGCTCGGGAGGGGGACTTGGGTCAATACCTTCAAGTAGAAAATTGTCAAGAATAATATCCCCCTCCATGTCATTATCATCAGTACCTGGAGGCATGGAGTGAATGTCGATTTCTTCCAGCAATGGGTCATTATCTTCAACAGGAGGAATAGATGGAGGCAAAGACTCGGAGAGAGGAGGAGAAGTCAACTCTTCGATTTGAGCAATAAGAAGGTGCACTTTCCGTAATCTATCGCGAAGAAGCACGTCTTCCACCTCATCCACAAGATCAAGTTCATCGGTGAACTTCTCGTAAGCCGGAGAAAATAAATCGTCATCGCCCGCATCTCCCGGTGGAGATTGAGACATTTCAAAAGTGAAATTCTCATAGCGTGGGGAAAAATCGTCATCACTAGGATCGACCGCTTGCGTAAGAGCAACGTCGTCCTCAAGTTCCATAGTTGGTAAGTCACAAACCTCATCATCCAATAACTTGTCGAGACCGACATCACTAAGCTCATTCAACGAATCAAGATCCATAGATGCAGTAGGAACATCGAGAGTAGGAGCAGCAACTTCAGAAGATGGGTTGAAAGTGCATACAGCATCGTCGTCATGATCATCGAAATAGTATGGATACACCGGAGGAGGAGTATAAGTCTCGATATTCGATATTTGCTCTTGTTGCTGTCGCTTTTCCTCCTCCCATGCTTCTTTTATCAGAACAACGGCTTCTTGAAGTTGCAAAAGAATGGAGTGTGTTTCGTCATTCAAAGTAGTGAGTTGTTGGGCAAGATGAATTCTCTGAGAGGATTGATGATTGAGGTTGGGGTGTAGGGGCTCAAAGTGTTGAAAACCTGAATTATAGCATGGTTTTGGCTCATAGTAGTTCATCGGTTGAGAAGAATTAGAACACGGGTTTGGTTCATAATAATCCATTGGTGAAGAAAACTGAGGACACGGATTTTGCTCATAATAAATCATTGGCTGACAATAAGAAGTATCGTGAGGACCCCCACAATTGTTGCAAAACGGGTGAGGAGAAAGACTGGGTGCGTCTTGTGGATAGCAATTATCATTGTCATAATTGTACCCCAGTTCTTTCTCGTGACCATACGGGTATCAAACCGGGCACGAAACATGCCAATGAGAATCGCTTCCACAATAGATGCACGGGGGAACAGGAGGTGGATTCAAAAAGGATGAATTAGTCGAGTTGCACAAGGGACAAAATCCGAATTGTGTGTTGTCGATATCGTTTCCGCACCGCTCACATGTACACCATCGACATGAGTCGTTCCCGTATAATCGTCTCCCACACCCGACGCAATGGACATAAGAATCCATAAAGAAAAATAGATAAGCAAGAAGAATATTTTTGGTGCAAAACTTTGAAAAAGAAATGCTTTTTATGATTTTTCAAATGTTTTTGGATTTTTGAAAATTTTGGACACGAAAAATAACGTTCACAAGTGAACGGATCCCAAAAGCCAACGCGTCTCTAAAAAAAGCCGTTAATCTTCACGAAAAGAGCTGGCATCGGCGCCATTTTAATGTAACTGGTTTCTTCTATGTTGAAAGTTCATTCTCGGTATCTCTTAGAATTGATTTCCGGTTAAGTGCAAGAGATTAGTTGTTCTTGGTGAATCGAAAGAAAAGGTGTCGTTGTCTAAAACTAATGAAAGATAAAGACTTGAAACAAATAAGAATAAACTAAAGACGGTGAAAAGAAATACTGAAAGATAAAAACTTGGTGAAAAGTAAATGATGAGAAATTAAAAGCAATAAAGGTAAATAACTCAAACTAAAACTTAAACCAAAAGGGAAGGCAAGTAAAATTGCAAATAAAGAAAAAGGCGGGAAAAATAAGCTTGAAACTAAAAACTGAAAACTCTTCATTCGGAAAGGATCCTTCATTCGGAACATTCATCCGGAACATTTTGGTTCGGAACATTTAAATCATTCATCCGGAACATTTTGGTTCGGAACATTTTGAACTCCTTTCATTCGGAACTTTTAAAAAGTTGATTTGGAACTTTAAAAATAAACTGATTCGGAACTTTTCAAAATGAACTGACTCGGAACTTTTAAATGAATTGATTCGGAACTTTCAAACGAAACGTTGATTCGGAACTTTTAAAGATAAACTGATTCAGAACTTTTAAAGTGACTGATTCGGAACATTGAAAACTCACTGATTCGGAACAATTCAGAAACACTGATTCGGAACATGGGAAACAGTAACTTAAACGAAGAACAGGAGATGAAAACCAAGCACGAATTTAATCAAAACTAATCAAGATTAACCAAAAGATTAATCCAAAACAACCACAAATGATCTACTAACAATAACCAATCAAACCAAATCAATAACACCAACAATCATAACCAAAATAATCAAAACCCACTTAATCAAAACCATAAAAATCAGGAACATGAACAATAAAGATGAAGAACAAATCAAACAAGAAAGGTAGAATGAGATTAACAATAAAGTAAAGATTCAATAAAACTTACTTGAATTAAAGAGTGCAATACAAGAAATTAAAGTGCAAGAAATTAAATTGCAAGGTATGAAAATGGTGGAAGTGGTGGTTTGTCAAGCCACCCAACAACAAGAAATGAAATGAAATGAAATGAAATGAAACTATATATAGGGAGATTAGGGAGGAGCTTAGGAAACTTCCTCCCTCTTTCTTCTTTCTCTAATTGCATGCTTAAGTCCTTAATCTTTTTTAATCTTTTGACTTCAATGACTTTGTCTTGGGATTTCTTTAAACTCGTCTTGAATTTTCTTCATAAATAAGACTCGAGTTCTCCGGCTTTTAGTAAACTTCCGTCTTTTGACTTTTTCTTCGATAAATCTTCAGAATTGATCTTGGACTTCCGTTCTTTTCGCACTCTTGATCTTTCGACTTCGTCTTTCGTCTTTTTCTTCGATATAAGCCCGTGAAATCACGTGTTTTCTCCACTTTTCACCTTTTCGTCCTAAATCACAACAAAAACACAAACCACGCATAATTCCGACATAAATGACATAAAATACACGTTTTGGCTCGGTTATTATTGTAAGTAAGTGGTAAAAAGGATGGGTGTTTACACACCTATCAGTTTTATATAACGGTTTTATTAAACTCTATGAATTCACTCGGCATTCGCTGATATGATTTTTGCATGTTTTTATCTCAGGTGCTTGAAGGTAATCCGGATGGAGATCGACTCTGATGGCCCACATAATAATAAAAATGTTCATTCGATCTATGTTTTGTAAACTTAATGACCTGTATAATTTGGGACCTGTTGTACACTTTAAAACCTTTTATCGAATGAATGTATGTTGAACCTTGTACAACCATTTTTATGTGTTGTCTATGATTGGAGTTATTGTGCTATCCCGTAACACTTTAAAAGACCCTTCCGCTGTACCGATACGAAAATTGAGAGTGTTACATTCATCAACTTAGAACCTGTGTATTTTAATAAGCAGAGTGTGTGTAGTAACTCTCGAGAAGGCAAGTCTGTCATAAGTTATACAAAATAATAATTTGTTGTAAAACAACAATTAAATGCAACATTGTAATGTATTGCAGGTTCTTATTGGATATTCAAGGATTCGTGGCTCTCTAGCTTGCTGGACGCTATATCGAAACTGCCCAAAACATGTATAACCTTATAACTCTTTTGGAGATTGATGACATATGTTATAAATAAGTAAATATGATTAGGATGCACATCTGTTCTTACAAGTCTTTGTATAGCAACATTTTTATTATAAGGGTTGTCGTGCTCAAATATAAGCAAAGTGCCCTACATTAAATCATAGATGTCAAATTCATGATTTAGGGATTACGTTGCTTGCTGTTGTTGATGTTGTTGCATTCGAATGGGGCTCGATTAATCATCTGAACCGACGACTCAATTCTAATATCCCTTTTAGTTTCTTACAAATAATGATATTTGGTAATCAGTCTTAAGGTTGTGAATGTGACGCGTCCGAATCTCCATATTTTAGATGAAATTTAGTTAAATTCGGGGCCTGAGAATTGTGGTATTTATGTAACAGACTGAGCATAACTTTTGCCTGATTTCTCGGTATCAGTTACCAATTGATGACCATGAATCTGAAATTCGTAATGAAGAGAAAAGTGGAAAGGAGCAGCTAATGCAGTTTGCAAAGGTGGATATATATATATATATATATATATATATATATATATATATATATATATATATATATATATATATATATATATATATATATATATATACAAAAAGTACCAGCCAATTTAAGTTATACAAGTTGCGAGAATTTTGTTTTTTCAAGTCTTATTAGTGATTTTCATTGATCTATGTTAACATATATTGTTCTTATTTTTTAGTCATCTTTTGTTTCAGAAAAGATGGTTTTTAGTCGGGTTAATTTCGTGTTAAAAATTGATTTTTTATTCTAGACATCTTTCATCTTCATACTTTAGAGTGATACTTTCCTGTATGAATTAGGTGTGTGAGGTAGAAGAACTCAAACATAAATTGAATTAAGTTTTACAAAGATACTAGACTATTTTCTCATAAATTTAATGTCTAAGCGTCTAGGAAAATTTAAGGTTCGAGAAAAGAATTCTTATAGTGTTTCGTAACTGTTATAAATGATTATATGAGTGGCCACATACGTCACGCTTTTTGGTAGTACATGCTTAATTAGTTAAAAAAGAGACTATTTATTATGATGTTCAAAACTGAGCACAGGGTGTGTTGTTTGGACTAGTATTTGAACTTATCTTATTTCGGCTTTGTTTTATAAGTACCCTTTTCTTGGTTTATTTTGAAACTTATGGGCTTAGCTTATATAAGCAAATAAGATGCAAAGAGATAAGTTTATGAGATAAAAAATAAGATTAAACAAACGTAGCCTAAAATAAACACCCATTTACAATTATTTATAAACGTAACATTTAAATTGTAACTGACATGTGATGTTTTAGGAGGGGCCCGAAGACAGCTTCACATGAACCGACTCAGTAATTGGACTTCAAATATATAAAGGTAAGGACTCTGTATCATTGTTTGTAGCACATTTTTTACATTAGTTGATCCTTTCCTACACATCTATCTTAAGTGTTACCTCGAACGGATATTGTAGCATCCGAATACTATGTTACTAGCATATGGTAATTAGCTGCTACATAATTAGAGGTGGTGTAAAAGTACCCTTAAGAACTGAGTGGTTATACAAGGTAAAGGTAAAGTAAAATAGGATGACACTAGAATGAGGAAGTGTAAAAGGGTTATACAAATAGAAGTGGTAGATAGTCTGGCATCGATGTAAGCTCGCAGAGATGACACAAATATGCACTAACCAAGAGGGAAGACAACAACGTATTACATATGATGAAGGACATGTAAGTATATATCAGTTCATCTAAGAAGATGTATTTTTTCAATTTAGATCTTGCTATGTTAATTTACCCAATAGATTTTCGCTCTCGTTAACGGTTCTGGATTAGAAAGCAAACCCATGCCCATGAAATATAATTTGACCACCTAATGGTTGTATTAGACGATCAGGTATCCTTATTTTACTCAGACGATAATTCCTTATAATCTAAGACTAACAAATCTATCATCTTTAAAAGGTACGAACAAATACTCGAGAAAAGAAATTCATGAAATTCCGAAAGACAAAGAAAAGTGGATTTAGTGTGTGTTGTATTCGATTTATGTTATTGTGTTATAAGTTAAGAGTTTGTAACTAGTTTGTTGACTCAATTGTTTTAATCTAGAATTTTTCCATGTTTATGTTATTCACATGAACTTTGATTAGTATTTTTCTTTCTGTAATTTATAACCATATTTGTTCCTGAATTTCGGAGCTCGGGAGTTGGTTGTGAAAATCATGAAAATGCAGTCAACTGATGATTTGTATTTTCTAGCAACGAAGTTTGGAAAAACTACCAGTTTAATCTTTTTCATTTGTATGTTGTTTTTTTTATAAATGTAATTGATGTTAGTTATGGAAGTTTAGCTACCTAGGTAGCGTATGCGAACAACGTATAATAGAAAACTGAGAAAAACAAAATGACCGCCCCGCAGCGAAGCGCGGGTGAATCAACCTTGTTTTCATCAGTTTAGGAATGTTAAAAAATACAACTTTCATCAATATTTTGACAATATTCATAAGTTCAAGTTTATATTGTTCATAACTTTTATAAAGAAACACAATGCTCATCGCTTCATCGTATATTATTATTAATGTTCATCAGTTCAAGTTAATGTTGTTCATCAGTTTTATAAAAAGCATAATGTTTATCGGTTTATCATTCATTATTAATAACGTTCAAGTTAGTAATATTAATTAGTTCATCACTTTTCTAAGACAACACAATATTTTGATAATATTCATCAGTTTTGAAAAAAATTCACGTTGTTCATCAGTTTTTAAATAAATAAAATAATAAAAAACTGATATTCTGCTTTTGCTATGGTTCAGATTAGTTCTCGGTATCCTCTCGAATTGATTACAGCTCAAAGTGGAATGATTTGTTCTTGGTGACAAAAAGTGGATTTGGTTTTCTATTCTAAATAAATGAAGTAAATAAAGATTAAAACCAGTAACAGTTAATCAATAAAGCTTGAATTAAAATTAAGCAATTAAATGGTAAAGTTGTGAAAAAAACCTTACTGAAAAACTTGCTCTATTCGGAATAAACTGTGCTACCCGGAATAAACTTGCCATGCGGAACAATTCACTCTATGCGGAAAATATAGGCTATTCGGAATATTGGATTATGCGGAATAAACTAGCTCTATGCGGAATGTTTCCCTACTCGGAATAAATTGACCATGCGGAATAACATTGCAATTCGGAATAATCTATATGCTGAATAAAAAGGCTACTCGGAATCTTTGGCTATTCGGAATAAAACAAGCTATGCGGAAAAATCAAGACTACTCGGAATAATGGAAACCATTTGGAAAAATCAAGCTATGCGGAATGTTTAACCCTATTCGGAATAAACTGACAATCCGGAATAATAAGAAAAATTCCGAATAAAGGAGAAAGAAAGTAGGCTATTCGGAATATATGAATATTCCGAATAAGGGACAAAGCTAATTGACTATTCAGAATGTCTGGAATTGGAAGAACAGAAACAGTAGAAAACATGGGAAACGAATTTTAACCCAATCGAACCGAATAAACAAAAACGGTTTAACCAAATTAACCACAAATAATCTATTAACCACAAGAATCAAATCCCAATCATAAAAACACAAATTCAACAACTTTTTAAGATTAAAACTCAACTAAATAAGAACTTAGGCACTTTGAATAAAAAGATGATGATGAACAAGAGGAATGGAAAGATTAAATAAAAACTTGTATTGATGATTAAGATTCAGTAAACAAAATGAAGGATTAAACTTACAAGATTTAAGAACAAAAACAAGAATCAAAATCACCAAACACCCTAATGGTGTAGGTGATCCTACGAACAGAAAGGAGAGAAAAAAGGGAAAACTAAAACTAACTCCCTCAAAAGTGTGAAGGGATATCTATATATAGGTCTTCCATTTGGTTGGTGAGTGGGTTTTCTTCTCTCTTTTCGTCTTCTCGTCTTTTCAGTAAAGTTGACGTTTTTGATTCTGATTCGGGATTTGTCGACGATTAAATTCAACTCGTCTTTTAATTTCTTCGTTAAATAGACTTGAGTTTCTTCGACATATATGAATCTTCTATCTTTGGCTCTATTCTTCGATAAATCTTCAAATAGGCACAATGACTTCAAATCTTTTGCATCTCTTGGACAATAGACTTCGTCTTGAGTCTTTTTCCTTGATAAAACCCGTGCAATCCCATGTTTTCTTCAATAATCATCCGGTTGACTCTGAAAACACAATAAACACAAAAACCACGCATAATTCCAAACAAATGATATTAAATACGTGTTTTGGTCTTATTTTAGCCAGAAATAAGTGGTAAAAGGATGGGTGTTTACACACCTATCAAATCCCCTACACTTAACCATTGTCATGCCCTCATGCAATGCTTAGTGATAAAGCAAATTTACATTTTTCTCTTAATCAATGAACCTTGGCCTTATTAACATACTACTAAACAAAAATTAAAGTACTAAGAGAAACCAAAACTTTAAAGTAAACAAAAGGATGGAAATAACTTGCAAAGAGATCAAGGACTTACATTAGGGCTTTGGTGTTGCGAAGATTTATCATCCTCAAGTTTCACGTTCCCCAAACTAAGCTTAAAAACGAGATCATTGTTATTATAAGTTAGCATATCAAACACTTACACACATGGCTTAATTAAATGCTTAAACTCCCTTATTCCTAGGTGTATCTCTTATATTTTATTTTTGTCTTAGAATGATCATGAAGATTCATTTTTGGACTTATTTCGATAGTTTTTTTAGGCTGAAAGCAAAGTAGGACGATTTGATCAATAGTTAGCTAAAGGATAAAATCTCTTAAAACTGCTTCTCGGGATATCAAAAAGTTCATATCTTGGCATAACTTGGTTCACGATTTGAGACCTTTCTCGCGCCGATATTTGGCATGTACTTCATACTTCATATCTTGAGATACGTTCTTGAGATAATGGTCTTCCTATCGTTAATAGAGTTTCTTCACTTGGAGACTTTTGAGGGGTACTCCAACTTTGTTGACCACTGATAGGTGTGAAAACACCCATCCTTTTTACCACTTAATTGCAATAATAACCGATCCGAAACGTGTATTTTATGTCATTTATGTCGGAACTATGCGTGGTTTGGGTTTTGTTGTGATTTAGGACGAAAAGGTGAAAAGTGGAGAAAACACGACATTCACGGGCTTTTATCGAAGAAAAAGACAAAAGATGAAGTCGAAAGATCAAGAGTGGAAAAAGAACGGAAGTCCAAGACCAATTCTGAAGATTTATCGAAGAAAAATTTAAAGGACGGAAGTTCACTAAAAAGCCGAAGAACTCGAGTCTTATTTATAAAGAAAAATCAAGACGAGTTAAAGAAATCCCAAGACAAAGTCCAAGATTAACAAAAGATAAAGAAGAAAAGGACTTAAGTGTGCAATTAAGGCAAAGAGGAAAGAGGGGGGAAGCTTCCTAAGCTCCTCCCTAATCACCCCTATAAATAGAATAGGCCTAGTTCATTTTTTAAGTTGTTGGGTGGTTTGACAAACCACCACTTCCACCATTTTTATTTCTTGTCATTTTAATTCTTGCACTTTAATCATTTGTTATACACTTTTAATCCATTTTAATTTTCAAGTAAGTTTTCAATTATTGTTCTTTAATCTTTACTTTTCTTGTCTTAATCTCTCACCTTCCTTTCTTGATTCTTGTTTGCTTTTGGTACGATTTACATTTGATCCGTGTTGTGCATTCATGTTTTCGTGCCTAAAAAGTTAATCTTTTTATGTTTTGATTTCAAAGTTTGTTTATTTTAAGTTTGGAAAAGTTATTATTTGTGCTTATTGGTTCCGTTTCACTATTGATTCGTTTAAGTTTTTGTGATAGCTTAATCTAATAGCTTATTACTTGCTTATTTCGAATCCCTATTTAATCGGAAAAGGTGAACCCTTTTCCGATTTGTCTTTTCCGATCAGCACACCTTATTCCGATCAGTAGATCGGAAAAGGGTTTTGGGGTTATTCCGATTTGCTCAGTTTAGGTGTATTCCGATTATGAGTTTTTTTACACATTCCGATTGTACCTTTTCGTTATATTCCGATCATATGCATTTTCGTGTATTCCGATTTGGATTCATAGTAACATTCCGATCTGGCCCTTTTCTAAACATTCCGATTAGTTTAGTTTTAGACATTCCGATTGAGTTACTTTTGATTATTCCGATCATGCTCATGCTCATTCCGATCGGGTACATTCCGATCGGATCCTTATGGATTCCGATCGGGTGTATTCCGATGGAATATTTTGTTTTGTTTTAATATTTTGTTTAGGTTAAAATGTCAATTTTTCTCGTTTTATTTTTAGTCTATTTTAATTTCGTTCCGCATTTTTATTTTATTGTCAATTTACTTTTCGTCAAGCTTTAATTTTACGTTATTTAATTTCACGTCATTAACTTTTACAGTTTTAAATATGCACCGTTTCCGTTTCAACTAGTTTTAGTTTTAGTTACTCGTCATTTATTTTTAAGTCTTGCACATTTATTTTACCAAAACCAAAAATATTATTTTCACCAAGAACAACTAATCTCACACAATTAACCGGAAATCAATTCGATTAGACACCGAGAATAACGAACTTTCAACTAGAAAATTCTATACATTAACCACGACTTCATGATTATTTCTTCAATCTCTAATTGGGATTTTGAGATACAACGATCCGCCTCCTTTTCGGACTTGGATCTATTTATCCTCATACCTTGTTAGGGTCTTTTCGGATAGACTTCTCCATGATCTTTATGGGAGTTGATTGCTTTTCGTCGTGAGTCTTGATCCTTCATATTCATTTTGGGAATAATGCTTTTCACATCACTTTGGATCTTCAGCAATAAAATGGAATCCTCATGCCTTGTTAGGGCCTTTTCGGACACGCCAATCTTCGCGCCCCGCTTCATAAGTTATGCCTTGGCTATGAACTCTTATCATTACCGAGCAACTTTTAAACGATCTTGGGCTAGAAGCTAAGTAACTTTTCAAATCGTATGACCTTACTGATTGCAGACAACTTATTAGCAAGTGATGGGAGAATAGGCAAATAATTACACCAAGTGAGCTTGTGCAAGATTACCGACTTATAATTAACTCTATCATTTCTCGTCCTCCACAATTTAAAATCTCAAGTAATGAGACTCGTGGATGCTTAGCCTAATAAAGCAATTAAGGTCTACATGGTTAAGGATACTAGCTAGAATAAACTTGGATAAGTCTATTCGGGTTGAGTCAAAATAATCGCAACGGGCCTAATATGTCCAAGATTTCAAAACTAGCTACACCACTTATTAATATTCTTGACTTTATTACGGGATATATACATATGAAAGCGACGATAAAAATTTAAAAATTACGACAAAATGGCCAAATTTAATTAAAAATTTGAAAAATGTTGAAAAAGATGATTTTTCGGTTAAATGAAGGCATTTTCATGGAAAAGTCCACTTAAAACTTCGATAGAAGTCCCCCTACACTTAAGATAAACATTGTCCTCAATGTTTAAGCATGTGGGAAAATTCTCCCATACACTTATGACATTGTGCACGTTGGTTAACTCAAGTTAAGGAAGAGACGACTAAAGTGATCAATTTCAAATGTGAGTATGAAGAAAATTGAATCACGATAGTTGAGAGATAGAACCGGATTTCGGATAACACGGGAGCACGGTTCTTCAAAGGTTCTAAGAGTGCATTTATCCCTGTAATCACATCACCACACAAATACAAACACCTATATAGGTCTCCCTACACTTAGGAGGTTAAAACGAAGAGGGATAGATACTCGGGCTGCCTCCCGAGGAGCGCTTGTTTTTGATAACCGAGTCACGAGCCTGACTCGACCCAAAATTAGTTCATGGGGAACGTGGTGAGGGATGGAATCATCTCCTGAGAGATGTCCTCACCAAAGTACAACTTCACTCGTTGGCCATTCACCTTAAAATTAGGTCCATTAGGTTGAGCGAGCTCGAGAGTACCATATGGAAAATTTTTGGCAATGGTGAATGGGCTGGACCAACGAGATTTCACCTTGCCCGAAAATATTTTCAACCGAGAGTTAAAGAGTAAAACTTTGTCTCCAACTTGGAACTCTCGGTTCTTAATCTTAGAGTCGTGAATGAGCTTAGTCTTCTCCTCATAGATCAAAGAATTTTCATAAGCATCATTACGGAGTTCATTCAGCTCATTGAGTTGGATCTTGCGTAGGTCACCGGCTTTGTTGATATCAAAATTAGCCCACTTCAAGGCCCAGTAAGCCTTGTGCTCCAACTCAATGGGGAGGTGGCACGCTTTCCCGTACACTAGACGATATGGTGTACAACCAATCGGAGTCTTGTATGCGGTACGAAAAGCCCACAAAGCATCATCAAGTTTATCAGCCCATGAGGCACGATGCTCTCCCACGGTTCTTTCAAGAATTCTCTTTAATCCTCGGTTGGATATTTCAGCCTGACCATTAGTTTGTGGGTGGTAGGCGGTGGAAAGACGATGATTTACACCGTACTTAGCCATGACTCTAGCAAATTGGTCATTGCAAAAATGAGTCCCGCGATCACTAATAATGGCACGAGGCACACCGAATCTAGCGAATAGCGATTTCAAAAAGTTACAAACCACCCTTGCGTCATTAGTGGGTAAAGCTTTGGCTTCAACCCACTTTGAAACGTAGTCAACGGCTACAAGAATGCATTTGTTTCCTTTAGATGAAGGGAATGGCCCCATAAAGTCGATACCCCAAACATCAAAGATTTCACATTCTTGAATGAAATTCTGAGGCATCTCATCTTTATGTGTGATCTTGCCTTGTTTTTGGCAAGCATCACAATGTTTAACCATCTCGTGAGCGTCACGATAGATGGTGGGCCAATAAAATCCCGAGTTAAACACTTTTTTGGCGATGTAGTTGGGACCAAAGTGACCACCGGTGGGTCCTTTGTGGCAAGCGTCAAGGATTTCTAAAGCTTCCGGTCCATCAACACATCGGCGAATAATCAAGTCGGCACATTGTTTGAATAGGTAAGGGTCGTCCCAGAAATAATGTTCAACATCTTTAAAGAACTTTTTCTTTTGTTGGGATGTTAACCCTTCCTTGAGAATTCCACCCGCCAAGTAGTTTGCAATAACCGCAAACCACGGGGTTTCATCAGAATTCGAATTGATAGACATTAAGGTCTCCAAGGGGAAAGAATCATTGATTTCTTTGTTCGGATGATCCCCTTGGTAAGGATCCTCAAGTCTACTGAGATGATCCGCGGCTAGGTTTTCAGCTCCCTTCTTATCGTGAATTTCGATTTTAAATTCTTGGAGTAGCAAAACCCAGCGAAGAAGTCTTGGTTTAGAATCTTGCTTTGTAAACAAGTACTTCAACGCGGAATGATCGGTGTAAATGATTATGGTGGAAAGGACAAGATAGGGGCGGAACTTTTCAAAAGCATAGACAACAGCTAAAAGCTCTTTTTCGGTTGTCGTGTAATGCAATTGAGCCCCCGTCATTGTCTTGCTAGCATAGTGGATTGGTTGGAAGTGTTTATTCACTCTTTGGCCCAAAACCGCACCAATATCAAAGTCACTAGCATCGCACATCAACTCAAAGGGAAGCTCCCAATTAGGGGTAACCAAGACGGGTGCCTTAGTAAGCTTATCCTTAAGCAATTTGAAGGCTTCAAGACACTCATTGGAAAAGATAAAAGGAGTGTCTTTTTCCAAGAGGTGGGTCATTGGGCGAGCATTTGAGAAAAATCTTTGATGAATCGACGGTAGAAGCCCGCATGAACAAGGAAACTTCTCACACCCTTCACGGTTGAAGGTGGAGGCAACTTAGCGATAACATCGACTTTAGCACGGTCTACTTCATGACCGGCTTTGGAGATCTTGTGTCCTAGCACGATGCCCTCTTTTACCATGAAATGGCATTTTTCCTAATTAAGAACAAGGCGAGTGTCTTTACACCGCTTCAGCATACGTTCTAAATTGGCAAGGCAAGCAGAGAATGAATCGCCATAAACCGAGAAATCATCCATGAATACTTCCATAGTGTCTTCCACCATGTCATGGAAGATAGCCATCATACACCTTTTGAACGTCCCAGGAGCATTACATAAACCAAAAGGCATGCGTTTGTAAGCAAATGTTCCATAGGGACAAGTGAATGTGGTCTTTTCTTGGTCCTTGGGATCGATGGGAATTTGAAAATACCCGGAGAAACCGTCTAAAAAGCAGTAATAGTCACTACCAGCTAGACGCTCGAGCATTTGATCCATGAAAGGAAGAGGAAAGTGATCTTTTCTCGTGGCATCATTGAGCTTGCGATAATCAATACAAACTCTCCACCCAGTAACGAGACGATTGGGAATCAACTCGTTGTGTTCATTGGAAACAACCGTTATTCCGCCTTTCTTGGGCACCACAATGGACGGGACTTACCCATGGTGAATCCGAAATAGGGTAAATCAAGCCGGCATCAAGAAGTTTGATGACCTCTTGTTTGATGACGTCATGAATTCGAGGATTAACCCTTCTTTGGCTCTGGATTGCGGGTTTAAAGTCATCTTCCATGAGAATCTTGTGAGTACAAAAGTTCGGATCAATTCCGCGGATATCGGAAATTTTCCAAGCAATTGCCTTCTTATGATCTTTAAGCATGGCGATGAGGCGAGATTTCTCTTCTTCTTTCAAGTCCTTAGCAATGATGACAGGCGACTTCTTCTCTTTTTCAAGAAACACGTACTCAAGATGAGGCGGCAACTCCTTAAGTTCTAAATCCGGAGGATTTTCGATGGGAGGCGTATTCAAAGTCGGAGCATCGAGAGCAATAACCGTGGGAGATGGTGGAGAAAGATTATCTTCTTTAAGAAGGTTTTCAATGAGGCGGAGATCTTCATCCCAATTGGTGGTAGAATCGTCATTAGCTAAGTTCACATCTCCCATGGTGGCTTCCAAATCTTTCCAAAGGAAATCACTTTCTCCAAATAGAGATAGTGATGAATCGATAGAGGAAATGGTCTCAACATTGGGAAGAGAGGTAGGAATACTTTTGCAAGCATCTTTGAAGTGTTCTTCACAAGCCTCATCAAGAACGTCAATACATTTAACACTCTCGTTAGAATAAGGCTGTTTAGACAACTTTACCATGTTGAAGACGATTTTATCATCACCCACTCTCATGATAAGCTCACCGGCTTCAACATCGATGAGAGTGCGACCGGTCCACAGGAATGGACGACCAACAATCAATGGCACACGAGGGTCCATATCGTAGTCCACAACGACGAAATCGGCAGGAAAAGTGAATTTGTCGACTCCTACAAAGACGTCTTCGGCTATCCCCACTGGATAAGCAACCGTACGGTTAGCTAATTCCAGAGTCATTTTGGTGGGGACTAGCTCAGGGAGAGATAATTGCTTCCAAACGCTTAAAGGCATTAAATTAATACTGGCACCTAGATCGGCTAAGGCCATGCAATTCTCTACTCCTGGGAAGTTGCAAGGGATTAAGTAACGACCCGGATCACCAAGCTTGGTTGGCAATTTCCTTAAGAGTACTGCAGAGCAATTCTTATTAAGTTGGGTGTTAGCGATATCAAGAAGCTTCTCCTTGTCACTAAGAAGATCTTTGAACATTTTCGCGTACTTAGGCATGTGAGCGAGAGCCTCAGCGAAGGAGATATTGAAATTAAGTTGTTTAAACATTTTAAGAAAGTTCGAAACCTGAATATCGTCCTTGCTTTTGAGCTTCTATTTCCTCAACCTTGAGGGATAAGGTATATCGGAAGAAGAGGAAGGCTTTGGGATAATAGGATCACTCACATCCTTGGGTGGAGGAGGGGTAGAAGTAAGAGGCGGAGAAATTGGGGAAATAGAAGGATGAGGAATAGGAGCAGGTGACTCGTTCTCCTTAGTCTTAATCACCGGTGGATGTATAGGAAGCTCGGGTTCCTTGGTACCTTTGCCACTGCGAGTGATGATTGCTTTCATCTCCCCTCTTGGATTCGCAGCGGTGTTACTCGGGAGAGTACCCGAAGAAGAGGGTTGATTACCTTGGAAAAAACTAGCCATCATGTTCTTTAAGTCATTCGTTTGACTATCCAACGTGTTTCTCATATCAGCTCTCAGATCGTTCCCTTGTTTCACCAGGTCTGCTTTCAAGTTGAGCACTTCCTGCTGAAGATTTCCCACGATCACATCGTTAGTCCTCATGTAGGTTTACACTTCTTGGTGTAAAGCGGTGGGTTGGTTGGGAGGAGCATTGTATGCGGGTGGTTGATAGGCAGGTTGCTGTTAAACTTGGTTGTTTCTTTGAGGTGGTTGTTGTTGTTTGTGAGGTGGTATGTATGGTCCACAAGGTTGTTGTTGTTGTTGAGGAGGGCGATTGAGGCTTTGTTGTTGGTTTGGGTTATTAGGAGGAAAACCAGGTGGTGAGAGATAGTTGTTAGAGCGGTAGCTAAGCAAGTTGCGGTCACCTTGAGGTCGAGCTTGATAAGCAGGTTGAGGATAGGTACCGTATGCTGCATTCACATTCTCAGAAGGGTAGTCTTGGGTGGCGGTACAAGTGGTGTAAGAGTGAGGACCTCCGCATATTTCACATGGTTGGCTGACAGCATTGACTTGAGCGTTTTTGGCATTGATGCTGTTGGTGTTGCTGGCGGTTTAGGTAGCAAGCGATTCAAGAAGCGCAGTGATTTTGTCAAGTCGCTTATCGCTGTCACTAGTACTAGCACTAGCGACATTGGTTCGAACACTCTTGGTTTGCACACGAGACTTATTCTCAATGATATCCCAAGCAACATTGGAAGTCTTAGCCAAAAGATTACCCCCCGAGGCACTGTTTAGTGAATCTTGGTCATTCATGTTTAAACCATTATAAAAAGTATTAATTTGGTGCACTTTGGTAAAACCATGTTGTGGGCATTTTCTCAAAAGGTCTTTGAAACGATCCCAAGATTCAATAAACGACTCATCGTACTTTTGTTCAAAATTTATAATTTCATTCCGCAAAGCGGTAGTACGAGAGGGTGGGAAAAAGTAGTTGATAAACTTGGTCTCCAAATCCGTCCACGTAAGAATACTCTGTGGCGGTTCCTTAGCAAGCCAATGCCGGGCTTGTCCCTCTAAAGAAAAGGGAAAGAGTTGTAAACGGATTACCTCTTGTGGAACACCATTGAATTTGACCGTATTGGTGAGTTGCAAGAATCTCTTGATGTGGTCATGTGGATCATCAATGGTACGCCCCAAGAATGGTTGAGCAGAGACCATCTGGATAAAGCCGGATTTGAGCTCAAAATTGTTGGCTGCAATTACGGGTATGACAATTGGATCATTGTTACCATCTACATGTGCTTGCAGAAGTTCAATCATCGGGCGATTATCCGGTAGAGGCTCATTGTTGTTGTTATTATTGTTGTTGAAAGGTGGATTGTTATTGTTATTATTATTGTTTTGAGGTGGGTTATTGTTGTTGTTTTGTACACCGGCCATGTCTAAGTCTTCGAGAGGCTCGGGCTCTTGATAAGACGTTGATCGTGTACGCATGCACCTGCAAAAGAACTAACAAGGCAAAAACAAAGCAGAAATATTTTTGGTTTTTATGTTTTTTTTTAATTTTTAGGATTTTTGAAAATTTTATATTTTTTTGTGTTTTTGAAATTTTTTATGAAAAAGTAACGTTCACGGCGAACGGATCCCAAAATCCAAGTTCTCACAAAAACTGGTGATCTTAACGAGAAGAGCCGGCAGCGGTGCCATTTGATACTTGCTATTTAAATTGGGTTCAAGATTGGTTCTCGGAATCTCCTCGAATTAATTACAGCTCAAAGTGGAATGATTTGTTCTTGGTGACAAAAAGTGGATTTGGTTTTCTATTCCAAATAAATGAAGTAAATAAAGATTAAAACCAGTAACAGTTAATCAATAAAGCTTGAATTAAAATTAAGCAATTAAATGGTAAAGCTGTGAAAAAAACCTTACTGAAAAACTTGCTCTATTCGGAATAAACAGTGCTACCCGGAATAAACTTGCCATGCGGAACAATTCACTCTATGCAGAAAATATAGGCTATTCGGAATATTGGATTATGCGTAATAAACTAGCTCTATGCGGAATGTTTCCCTACTCGGAATAAATTGACCATGCGGAATAACATTGCCATTCGGAATAATCTCTATGCTGAATAAAAAGGCTACTCGGAATCTTTGGCTATTCGGAATAAAACAAGCTATGCGTAAAATCAAGACTACTCGGAATAATGGAAACCATGTGGAAAAATCAAGCTATGCGGAATGTTTAACCCTATTCGGAATAAACTGACAATCCAGAATAATAAGAAAAATTCCGAATAAAGGAGAAAGAAAGTAGGCTATTCGGAATATATGAATATTCCGAATAAGGGACAAAGCTAATTGACTATTTGGAATGTCTGGAATTGGAAGAACAGAAACAGTAGAAAACAGGGGAAACGAATTTTAGCCCAATCGAACCAAATAAACAAAAACGGTTTAACCAAATTAACCACAAATAATCTATTAACCACAAGAATCAAATCCCAATCATAAAAACACAAATTCAACAACTTTTTAAGATTAAAACTCAACTAAATAAGAACTTAGGCACTTTGAATAAAAAGATGATGATGAACAAGAGGAATGAAAAGATTAAATAAAAACTTGTATTGATGATTAAGATTCAGTAAACAAAATGAAGGATTAAACTTACAAGATTTAAGAACAAAAACAAGAATCAAAATCACCAAACACCCTAATGGTGTAGGTGATCCTACGAACAGAAAGGAGAGAAAAAAGGGAAAACTAAAACTAACTCCCTCAAAAGTGTGAAGGGATATCTATATATAGGTCTTCCATTTGGTTGGTGAGTGGGCTTTCTTCTCTCTTTTCGTCTTCTCGTCTTTTCAGTAAAGTTGACGTTTTTGATTTTGATTCGGGATTTGTCGACGATTAAATTCAACTCGTCTTTTAATTTCTTCGTTAAATAGACTTGAGTTTCTTCGACATATATGAATCTTCCATCTTTGGCTCTATTCTTCGATAAATCTTCAAATAGGCACAATGACTTCAAATCTTTTGCATCTCTTGGACAATAGACTTCGTCTTGAGTCTTTTTCCTTGATAAAACCCGTGCAATCCCATGTTTTCTTCAATAATCATCCGGTTGACTCTGAAAACACAATAAACACAAAAACCACGCATAATTCCAAACGAATGATATTAAATACGTGTTTTGGTATTATTTTAGCCAGAAATAAGTGGTAAAAGGATGGGTGTTTACACACCTATCAAAAACATTCATGAGCTACATAACGAATGTTCATCAGTTCAATTTTTTTTAATAATTTTTGTCAGTTTTCAAAAAAATATTACCTTATTCATCAGTTTCCAAAAACAAAGTAATAAATAAACTTTCATCAGTTAAACAACGAATATTTATCAGTTAAATGACGAATGATCATCAGTTAAACAAATTTTTTATAATGCTCATCGATTTTTTAAAAAATGTTAACATTCTTTATCAACAAAAACCGTTTTTTTTAATTTGATGAACATCGTGTTTACATTAAATATGTATAACACGCCATTTTAAAAATTCGAAGCACGCTCATATTAAATCGGAATTGAGCGATCATATAGAAAGTCTCCCCTTTTAAAAAAGTATGAAAAGCAGCCATAGGTTGACGCGTGACAACGGTTAGATAAATGTTTGGAAACAAAAATTCTACAATTTTCATGTTTTGTGTACTTTATGTTTAAGTTAGACAAAAATAAATTCTAGATAATTTTTTTAAGAAACGTTATGATTTATATATCAATATGTATATCTAATTAAAGAAAATTTAATTTTTAAAAATTATGACGAAAATAATTTTTCGTAGAAGTTTTTTATTTAATTATATGCGTTTGTTGTATGGATGAAATTAAACAAAAGAATCAAAATTATGTTACCGGTGGAAAAAGTAAAACACGAAGTGGAGGAAGTAAATTCAATTCTAAGACTAGGTTAATTGACAATCGAATCCAATCGGTTGGGTTACTAATGGAGGAA
The DNA here is from genome assembly GCA_025667525.1 of Glebionis coronaria. Lineage (NCBI taxonomy): Eukaryota > Viridiplantae > Streptophyta > Magnoliopsida > Asterales > Asteraceae > Glebionis > Glebionis coronaria. Next base: position 385,789 of record JANFOE010001151.1, read on the forward strand.
AAAACAATAATAAAATATTACAAGTACATAGATGATAGATAATATTGGTGGTGACCAGTTCGCTTTGTGATTTCCAAATTCACTGGCCAAACTAGCCACATGTCAAGTTTTAAATAGACATCCACTTCAAGTAATTTCAAAACTTAAAAAGTGAAGAGATATCTATAGACAACCATCTCCATGGATCTTTGAATATATATTAGATCCAAATACTCAAAAAGAAAAAATGAGAAATGAACGAAAACCTTAGCCACATGATTACCTTTGATTTGTTTAGTTGTAGTTGCTATGTTGTATTGAGAAAGTTGTAACTCAAATGACAACCTGTGAAGCTATAAATAGCAAAATGAAGAAGATGATCCAAGAAGAAAGAAGGAGATAGATCTAAAATGGGTAACAAAAGTCACATGAAAGGCTTCTTGATAAATAAAAAAGCAAAACTTTAGAAATACTCCAGATACATAAAGTTTACACAAGCTATACTGTATAATATTTTGAGATGGATACACAGTTTCTTACTAGCAATATATAAGTATTCATCAAATATTGTAAGTATTCATCAAATATTTAGTAGCGGTATATAAATCCCAACATCTTGGTTTCTGTTTGATGTAATTGTAAGTATTCATCAAATATTTAGTTACATGGAATATTAAAAATAATTAAATTAAATATAAAACTAATATTATATATTAGGTTGGGTTGGGTTGGGTTGTTGATAAATGATAAAATAGTTGAGGTTGGTTGTATATATAGGTTGTGTGAGTGGAGGAGTAAGAAAATAATTTTTTAATAAAATGTTGGGTTGAAGGAAGTTGTGAATAAACATAGTCTAAACATTTATCTAACCACTGCCACGCGTCAGTCTATGACTGCTTTTCATACTTTTTAAAAAGGGGAAGCTTTCTGTATGATTCCATCGCTACAGTTCTAATGATAATAATTTAATTACTATTGATACAACTGTTATAATTAAATTTGTATCACAAATTTAAAGTTAGTATAAATTGTTGAAGGATTCTATTATCATTTTATAATTCTCCTTTTATTTCCTGTTATCATTGTTGAAGGACTCTGTTATCATTGTTGAAGTGTAATTTATGTTGTATTAGGTCTTATTCGAATATTTGAAGGTCTGATTTTTGCTGTTACATAAAGAGTTAATACACTTTATTTTCTAACTAAGATATACTAAAGTTTAAATTAAACATACAATAAACTAAAAACCCACAAAGAATATATTATCCGGAACAAAAAAAACACGTGTGAAAGTCACCTATGGGTTGTAAAGGTAGGTTTTATTTTTCCGTTTGACGGTTGTAATTTGTTGACGAAGAATACTATTGGAACCATGTTAGATCAGGTTAAACAACACGTTTTACGTTAAGTAGTCGTTATATCGGCATGTATAATGTTTTCAATGCATGTCTTAAGGAAGTTTTCTTTCACACACACTACCAACAAACAAAAATAAAACACAAAAAGCATTTTAGACTTCTTAAAAATTACAGATTCTTAAAAAGATATATTATTCGGACTTTAAAAAGTTTAAAATATTAGAACAATAATTTAAATTCGGTGTGAATTTAAAAGTTATATTAAACTATTTTTAATATAAATTTATTGTTACTTAAGCGGAAACTATAACTAAGATATACTAAAGTTTAAATTAAAAATACAATAAACTAAAAATGCACAAAGAATAAATCCTCCGGAACAACAAAAAAACGACCCCGCCCGTTGGGCGGGTTACGAGCAAGTGTATATATATATATATATATATATATATATATATATATATATATATATATATATATATATATATATATATATATATATATATATATATATATATATATATATATATATATATATATATATATATATATATATATATATATATATATATATATATATATATATATATATATATATATATATATATATATATATATATATATATATATATATATATATATATATATATATATATATATATATATATATATATATATATATATATATATATATATATATATATATATATATATATATATATATATATATATATATATATATATATATATATATATATTATATAAGTATAATTATGATTTGAAACCACACTTTTTAATCCAGTCATATCCCAGTCACATCTTTAAACCAATAGGTTTTAAGAAATTCCTAGAAAATCTCCATTTTCCACGTTTCTTGTGATTTGAAATCGCAATTTTTTGAAACTGTGTTTTGGAAACGTTGTTCAGAAATTGCTTTTTCGAAAAACGAAGTTTTGAAACCTGCGCTTTCGTAACGATGTTTTGAAAATTGCGTTTTCGAAACGCAGTTTTTGATTTTTTTTTTTTTTTTTTTATTAAAAAATATGTCATTTGCAAGAATTGAACATGGGACCTTTCGTTTAGGGGTAATCAAACTTACCAACATGCTATGGTAAGGTTTTTGTTTAATTGTTACTAACCCATATAGTTAAACTCACTATAACTAAATACCTTTATTTTTGTTTTTAATTTTTGAAATATTTCTATTACTATTCTGTTTAACTTTCAATTTTTTATTTTCTAAATTTCGGATTAAAAACATGTTTATTTCAACTTTTTAAAATATTTTCCAAAAATCATGAAATGTTTATTTTCTAATTTTAAATAGAAACTAGAATACCCCATATTACCCCTTTCTATGTCTTTTCCCAAAAAAACATGTTCACATATCTATTTCTAACAATATTTTACGTTTTCGTCACTTTTTACCGGTTTTTTTCGAATTTTTTATGTTTCTATAGTTTCTCAGGTTTTTGTCAGTTTTCATTACGTTTCTTCATTTTTTACGTTTTCGCTATTTTTTTACGTTTTTATCAGTTTTTTTATGTCTTCGTTAGTTATTTTTATGTTTGGTCCTAACTTATACGTCCGTTTTTGTCAGTATTTTTACGTTTTCGTCCGAATTATTACGTTTTGGTCAGTATTTTTACGTTTACGTCAGATTTTTTGTTAGCCTCAAAATATTGAGTCAAACAAGAATGTTCAGTCATAGGTTTCTATTGTAATATTTATTATAACGTTGTAATAGGTAGTTAATTAGTCGTGGTTTACGGGCTTGGATTTAAACTAATTAAAGTCCAAAAGACAAGCCCGACCCAATATATAGCCCATTAAAGCCCGCATGTGGGTGGACTATATATACTAGCCTCCTAACATGCTAGGAGGGTAGTATATATAGTCCACCCACATGCGGGCTTTAATGGGCTATATATTGGGTCGGGCTTGTCTTTTGGACTTTAATTAGTTTAAATCCAAGCCCATAAACCACGACTAATTAACTACCTATTACAACGTTCTAATAAATATTACAATAGAAACCTATGACCGAACATTCTTGTTTGACTCAATATTTTGAGGCTAACAATCTCCCCCAATGTGAGGTCATTCCTCTTTGATATTTGGATTCCAATGGAGATTTATGAATTTTGTCATGAATGAGTCTTGAACGTGTAACAGTGGTTTTTGTTCCTTCATGCTGTGATCTTCGAGCCATTGTTATTGTCTTTCGACTTAGTCTTTTATCTTGAGATCTTCAAATCATTCTTGACTCGTCTTTGCCATCTTGCGATCTTGTGTCTTTATCCACATGCTCACACTATTAATTGTTGAATAAGTCTTTGGGCATGAATATGTGGTTTTGAACCTTTGACTTTGCTGAATACACCGTAGTGCCACCTTCTCGAGACAAAACATAGACACGCACTGAATGGCTTTGACATTCGTCCTAAATCGGTAGCGTTTTACCTCCGGTCGGTGAAGACCGTTATACGATATTAAATACCGTACCTGTGATTAGGTAGATTCAATTAAGAATCTCCTTGAAAGGGTTTCGCAGCTGTACTAGCCGATCTCTTTACTCGACCGTCTCAAAGCAAGACAGCGAACATAAAGAGTGAATCAATTGGATAAATATCCGCTTGATTAAAGTCGTCAATTCAAATTCCTGGAACAAGTTTGATTCATTAATAATCTTACCATTGTTGCTTTCCAGTTGACACAAGTTTGATTCATAAGAATCTCACAAGTCACCTACCGTAGCGCTGTTTGATGTTGACGCTAGAAGGATTTTCATTCGTCACTGTGAATATTAATGAATATCACTCTGAATGTTCTGGCAAGACCATCAAGATATTGCGTAGAAACCTGAAACGAGTTTGAATCAATTCAGAATCAAACCACTGTTGCTTTTCAGTTTTACATATGTTGAATTCATAAAGAATCTTGCATATGACCTACCGCAGTGCTGTTTGATGTTAACACTGGAAGGATTTCCACTCATCATTGTGAATACTAAGTAGTATCACTCTTAGTGTTCTAGCAATATCACAAGGATATAGCGTAGGACTCTCTTGATCTTCATCCGTGTGTCCTAACGAGATTTGATTGATCTCTTGGCTCTAGACTCGATTTGTGCACTTTTAGTGGTCAGAGGTTGGAGCAGATGCCACCTATTCAATATCAACAATCTCGGAGTGAGAAAGTCAATAGAAGTCATGTTGATCTCCGTGACAATAAAACAAACTTCTTTTGAGAGAAGCCTGAGTAGCTAGGAAAGGGTTGTGCTTCACATCACTGGGTCCATGATGAGTTTGTCTTCATGATGAGTTGACCCGGTTTCTGCCTAAGTTGTATGGAGGGCTTCTTTCTTAGACCCTTTATCCTTACATTTCTTTTTCATTCTTCAACCCCTTCATGCTTACCAATACATCATTAATAGCACCTTGTTATGATTGTTCCAGTGCTATCATCAGTACTTAGTCGGCATTCAGCTGCGTTCACATTCTACTCCATCTTTCCTAAGGACTCCTAATAATCTATTGGATTGTCCCTGGGAAGATCCCTCCGGTTCTGGTTGGATCATAGGACTTAAACCTAACCACCCTTTTGACACCAATAACGTCGTGAATTAAAGATGTTGTGGGTAATCGATCGTCACCATGAGTGCTTGAGTATTTAGATCATATTTTAATCACATTTTCTCCCCTATCTCTAATATATAAAATCATTTGATATTAGAGATACCAAATTTGATTAAAATATATTTAGAAAAATAGTCTTGAATGTCTTCGGGAGAAATATGTGTCAAACTTAGCATGAATTTTGTAACGCTCCCCCTAAAAAATTGATCCAATGGAATTGTCATTACGAGGATTTGATCCACTTTAAACTTTTGAGGATAGGAGTTGTTGAACACACAATTTTTGAAAGATTTTAAATATCATTGAGAATTCATGAAAAAATTGTGTTCAACGCTTTTTGAAGAATCAATTCTTTTTGGCGAAAAGGTTTTTCTAAAGCATAAACTTGAGTTCATAGACTTTGAATGTCTTGACGAATCCACTCAAGTGTAAGAAGATTTAACTTCTTTTGCTAAGGGTAAGGGCACAAAATCGTACACTCCCCCCTGAATATAGTTCCGGGTTGCACTCTGAAAGTGATTACAAGCCATTGTGTTGAGCTCAAAACGTTGAATGTTTTGTGACAAGCTCAACCTAAGATAGATTGCTCTACCCGTTGTTTGGAAATATTGTCCAAAATAGACAATTTCCTTTATTAAAAGAAGAAATGACATGTTTTGAAAAATATTTACAACTTTCATTCGAGCTTTATGTACACACCCGTGTCGTTATTAAGCGACATTTCTAGGTACGTCCATATTATCGATACTGAAAGACATGTCGAGAAGAATATTTTTGGATTTTCAAACGTTTTTTAATTTTGTATTTTTCTTTTTCATTAATATTTACAGATAGATGTTTGATAGATGAATCAAGCAGGCTTCTTTGCCAGAACCTCCAGTTCTGCTGGAGTCAAACATCTCATACCAATTTGCCTAACAAGATACGCAAACCTCTCTTTCGAAAGAGCTTTTGTAAACAAGTCAGCTAATTGGTAATCAGTTCCAACAAAGTATAATTCAACAATACCCATTTCAACTTGTTCCTTAATGAAGTGATATCTGACATCAATGTGCTTCGTGCGGGAATGCTGTACCGGATTGCAGGAGATGGCTATGGCCGACTTTGAGTCACAGTACATAGGTACTTTATCAAAAAGGAAGCTATAATCCGTGAGTTGTGTTCTCATCCAAAGAACTTGAGCACAACACGCAGATAGAGACACATACTCCGCTTGGGCTGATGAAAGGGACGTGCAATCCTGCTTCTTGGAACACCATCCCACAAGCTTATCTTGACCTAGAAATTGTGCACCACCAGAAGTACTTTACGTGTATCAAGACACCCTGCATGATCAGAATCTGAATAGGCCGTTAGAAAGAAACCGGTTTCCCTCGGATACCAGAGTCCCATGTGAATGGTATTCTTAAGGTACCGAATGATCCCTTTAACCTCCTTGAGGTGCTTTTCAGTGGGTCGTTCTTGATATCGTGCACAATAACATGTAGCATGATGAATATCAGGTCTGCTTGCTGTCAAGTACATGAGGGACCCGATCATGGAACGATATCTCGTTTGATCTATGGGTAATCCCTCCAAATCAGCATCTAGGGATGTGGTTGATAATGGTGTCCCAACGGGGTCACATGATGTCATACCATGCTTTGTGATTATCTCTTGACAATACTTAGCTTGGTTAATAAAGATACCCCTTGGGGATTGGTGAACTTGAATTCCTAGAAAGAATTTTAGTTCGCCCATCATAGACATTTCAAATCTGTTGTGCATTACTTTTTCAAACCATTTTGAATGTTTTGGGTTTGTAGACCCGAAAATAATGTCATCTACATAAATTTGCACAAGCAAAATGTCATCCCCATATTTATAAATGAACAAAGTTAAATCAATGGAACCTTTTGAGAAACCTTTGGAGACCAGAAATTTCGAGAGCTCGTCGTACCACGCCCTTGGAGCTTGCTTGAGTCCATAAAGTGCTTTGTGGAGACGATGCACCTTGTCAGGATAATGAGGATTGACGAATCCTTCCAGCTGCGTGACATAAACTTCTTCCTTCAAAGGTCCGTTAAGAAACGCCGTCTTTACGTCCATTCGATAGACGATGAATCCTTTATGTTAGAAATACGTTTTAACGTATATTAGAAGTATCGGTCACTCCACAATACTATTTATGTTGTAATAGCTCGTAGTTAGTGTTACTTATTAAGTTAAGTAAGAAACCGGCCCATGGGCTTGTCATGGGCCGACCCAAGTCCAAATAAGGCCTTGGATATATAAACCCCTTTCCACCATGGAAAGGGGTTGGTTGTTGTTCATTTTCTAGTTTTCATTCTAATAAAAAGACACATAGTTTCTCTCACTTTCTCTCTCTAGTTTCTCTCTCTAGAAAACATCAACCCACTTCATAGATTCATAGGTTATCAAGATTCTACATTTGGTATCAAGAGCTATGGGGTGATTTAAGGTAATGATTTATGTGGTTTTTTAGTTTTTGATTGTATTAGTGTTCTTTAAGAAGATCCATCTTGATTCTTGGAGTTTTTGGTGTTTTTGTGATTGGGATTAGTAGATAAGTATTAGTTTTTACTTATTATTGTAGAAATCACAAAACTTTTTGGGTTATTTGGTAAAAATCTGGGTTTAATATTCATTTTTGATCGACTGTTCATACTCGAAACAAGTTTCTGTTTACCCAGCAAAAGTTCCGAACCAAAAACATCCGGATCAAAAAGTTCCGGATCAACAAAAGTTCCGGACCAAAAAGTTCCGAACCAAAAGTTCCGGATCAAGGAAAGTTCCGGATCAAGAAGTTCCGAACCAAAAGTTCCGGATCAAGGAAAGTTCCGGATCAAGGAAAGTTCCGAACCAAAAGTTCCGGATCAAGGAAAGTTCCGGATCAAGGAAAGTTCCGAACCAAAAGTTCCGGATCAAGGAAAGTTCCGGATCAAGGAAAAAGTTCCGGATCAAGGAAAGTTCCGGATCAAGGAAAAAGTTCCGGATCAAAGGAAAGTTCCGGATCAAGGAAAAGTTCCGGATCAAGGGAAAGCTCCGGATCAAATCTTCCGAACCAAAAGTTTCGAATCAAGGTATTCCAAGCCAAAATCTTCCGAATCAACACTTCCGAATCAACAAAAGTTCCGAATCAAGGGCTATTTTACTTGTTTTTTCGACGATTTTTTTAGAGGATTTAATCTTGGTTTCTTACAACAAAAACTCAACACAATTCACAAGCTTTACTTCACTGCTCGATCAACCGATAATCTTTGTCTCTTTGAAGTGAACAAAATGAATCCGAATTCAGTAATGCCTCAGATGACATCACTTACGGATATTTCCGTCATTACGGGAACGGATAATCGCCCGCCAATGCTCATCAAAGAAGTTTTTGAAGCATGGCAAGGCAGGATGATGTCTTACCTTAAGGGAAAACCGGTATATGGGAGGCTTATGGTCAAGTCAATTTTAAATGGTCCACTTGACTATGGTACCATCGTGGTTAACAACGTGACTCGACCAAGGGAGTTTGAAGAACTTACACCAGCTCAACAACTTGTTGCCGATGCAGACGAAAAGGCTCTTCAAACCATTCTCCAAGCTCTTCCACATGACATCTATCGAATGGTAAGTCAGTATACGGTGGCAAAGGATTTATGGGAATGTCTAAAGGTGTTGCTACAAGGTACGTCTCTTACCAAACAGGAAAGGGAATGTCAGTTGTATGATCTGTTTGATAGATTCACGTACAACCCAGGGGAAACGCTTCACGATTATTACTTCAGATTCACCACTCTCATGAATGATCTGAATGTATACAATCTCGTGATTGCTCCATTCCAGGTTAACACCAAATTTTTGAATACTTTACCTCAAGCTGAATGGGGTGAGTATATTACCGATGTTAAGTTAACCAGGGATTTGCATAAGTGCAATTTGGATCAACTCTATGCTTTTCTTCAGCAGCATGAGAAACATGTGATCATGCACCGTTCGCCTCGAGGTATGTACCCTGATTCCTTAGCTTTGATGGCGAATCAACCAAGCTTGTCACACAACAACACTCCTTATATCTTGGGACATCAAGCCTATCATCCATCACCTTACATGACACCAACCTTCCCCTAATACTCGATTCTACCGCAACCAACCACCTCACATCAGCAACAATATCGGTTCAATGCACCTTCACCACACTATGCTTCACAACATCACCCAACAAGCATTGCACCTTATGCTCAGTCTTCATATTCTTCTTATCAAGAGAATGCAGCATATCCAACAAGCTACCCTGACCACATGAGTATTCCTTCTAGTGATTATGCAGCTCAACAAGACCAAGCAATGTATTGTGATGATGATGAAGTCCCCATTCCTGTGTTCAAACAAGGAACTGACCCAGTTGAAGTGTTAACCACTATGTCTGCTTATCTCACAAGGACTTTAAGTAAACGAGGATTTAGAGGACAAGCTCCTACCAACAATCAGTTGAGGAATTCATCCAATTCTCACCAACAAGCTACTATTAAGAATGGCAGGTTAATGGTTCAACCTATTCAACCTTATCAGGGGAGACCTACTACATCAACAACCAATGCTCGCACGGTCAATCCTGCTCCAATGGTCAACACTCCTCCAAGGGCAAATTCCACAGGCAAGTTGAGAATGATTACATGCTACAACTGCAAGGAAGAAGGGCACATGTCCAGGGATTGCAAGAAACCCAAGAGGAGAAGGGATGGTCAATGGTTTGCAGAAAAGATTTATCTGGTGAATGCTCAGGCACAAGGAAGGGAACTTGATGAAGAGGAGCTTGCATTTCTTGCTGATCCAGGGATTGCTGAACAAGACGTTGTCACCACACAGAATGCAGCATACCAAGCAGATGATCTTGATGCATATGACTCAGACTGTGATGAATTTCAATCTACAAAGGCAGCTCTTATGGCAACTATCTCCAGCTTAGGGCCAGAAAAGAGATCTGAGGTACTTATTAATACCACTGATAATACCACTGATGCTAGTATTCAACCACATCAAGTTGTGCAAGAGAGTGCTGATTCGAATGAGTCTTCGGTGGTGAGTCTTTCAAATGAGGAGACAATCAATGATAGTAATATCAGTGTGAGTCCCCAGAATTTGAGTGAATCACAACCGGGAGTCATTTCGCATACGCATACTCCTGCTCAACAAGATTTGGTCATGGTTCCTGCTACATTACTTAGCTAAATGAATGCTGCACTCTTAGAAACCCTAGCTAAGAATAAGAATTTGTCTAATGAGCTTTCCTTAAGCAACGAGAAAGTTCACACTTTGGAATTAGTGCCTTCGTCTAGTGTTCTAACGAATCCCGAATATGATCATTTTCGAAACAAACAAATGGGTCATTTGTAAGAAATTGAAAACTTAAGAGCAAATCTGTCTAACGAACTTAAAGAAAAAGAGTTAGTGGTCACTAATTTTCAAAAACTTCAAACGGATTTTGAATTACTCGAGTCTAAGAAGAATGAAATGGAGATTAATGCTGCTAATAAGATTAGAAGTCTAGATTATTTGCTTTTAAGACAATACGCTGCTTCTCAACTAGTGCACTTATTTGATGCTTCGTTTAGAGAATTTAACTTATCACGTCAAAAAGGCCTTCCCCCTAACCCACGGTATGCAAAACAAGCTTTAAGCCATAATCCTAGACTTTATAATGCAACCCAATTAGGATTGGTCTTAGACCCGATTGTTATTTTCGATGATCGCACCAATAAGGATCTAGTTGATGAGAATCGGTCATACAATTTTGCAAAATATCCCGATTGTGATTATTTTAAAATGAATCAGGAGCTTGCTAAAACGGATTTTAGAATTCGCTTCCATATGGACAAAGATCTCATTACAGCACCAACCTACATGTTGAATGAAGAAAACCCTAGTACATTTCCTACACTTGTCAACATGGACGGTCCTAAGGAAATTCCAAAGGATCTTCCACCTGTTAGCACTGTATGGTTAAACTTGCAAGAGATTAATCAATACTTTACTAATTTTGACAAGGTCATTTTGGAATGTACGACTTCAAATGGCCTAAACGCCGGAGAATGGGCTTTCGAACACATGAACGAGGTGTTTAAAAATGAGATCAATCCATTTGTCGAAAGTCTAAAAGGAAGTTTTGCATCTCTTAAAGAAAATCTTGAATTTGAAATTGGAGAAGTTCAAAAAGTGTTTTATGAAATGCACACCGCTTACGAACTACAACTAATTGAAAAGGAAAAGATTTTATCCGAATATGACCGGTTCTTGTCAGAAGTAATTTCGTGTGATGTGCTTACTACTGTAAATGTTAATTATTCGAATGAGCTTACATCCGCTATGATTAACTGTGATGTTGTGCATATATGTGATGATGTTTGTGATCTATCTGTAAATGTTGCTGATACTGTAAATGAGGTAGATAATCATTCTTGTCACGAATCTAACGTTGAGTTTTTAAAGCTACAAGATTCTTACAATTTACGTTCAAAACGCTTTAATCAACTAGAACAACATTGTATATCTTTAGAATTAAAACAACAAACTCAAAATGAGGATCTTTTGATAACAAATAGTTGTGAAAACGGTGTTGAGACGAGTGACAAGATGATTGCAATAGTTAAGGCATTAGAGGAAGAGATTATGAGATTGAAGAGAGATGTGTCATCAAATGAAACATTAAAATTGGAACTAGAGGCCGCAGAGTCTAAAAACCAGGACTTAGAAATTAGACTTTCGTCTATTCTAGGGGAGATGGATCGTGCAAGACAGGGAATGTCCAAACTTTATGGTTCATAAGAAGAACGCTTCGCTTTTAATGCGGCACAGCAACAATCTTATGTTGAACAATTGAACCAAAAATGTGAGGAAATCTCTGACTTAAACATCATGCTCATTGACAAAAATATGGTTTTGGCCGAGTTAAAGGAGACACTTCTTCTCACCCGACAAGAAGTTGTTGATAACTTAGCTACCGACTCTGCACCGTCCACTAGTGCTCCAACAACCAAGTCAGTAGTGCTCTATAAGAACCCGCTCCATAAGAAAAACCCGGTTACCTACGATGATTATATGAGGAATGCAATTAAGCATGTAGATCTTGTTAGGGATATTTTAGACGATCTTTATGCCTTAGATCCCTTAAGTAGCTACTATTATTCAGCCCATGAATATATTAAGCGTGTTCAATATTGCTTAGCCTACTTGCAATACATAGGTAAACCAGGTTCTGCACTACTCACTAATCGACCCATTGCTGTAACTCCATTCAATAAGACCCCAGGAGCAAAACCGTCATTGGCACAATCAAGTAAGGCACCTTTAAAATCTGTTGCTAATGTTCCCACTTTGCCTTCTACAGGATTAAAAGAGACTACTAAGGCTAAAGGATCGACACTCAAGAAAGATAAGATCAAGCTCTCCACTAGTAGTACCAAAAAGAAGAAAGTAGAAGCTCACCATAGGAATGTTAGTTCAGTTTTAAATAAAAAGAATCATGTTAAGACTAAAAGCTCTGCGCCTGTGCAGAAGCCTAAACCATTCGTGAATTCTAATTTGAATTGTTGGAATTGTAATGAATGTATGTTTTCCCAACGTCATGATTTGTGTCTTATTGATCATGTGAATGAAATGAATGCCATTAGGAATAATCTTGAATGGAAGCCAACTGGTAGAACTCGTGCCCAAGTTGGCTGGCAATGGCGTCCCACTGGTAGGACCTTTACATTAGATGGAAAAATGTCCCCTTTAACTAGGAATGCATCCATTGAGGTTAGGTCTGAGCGTCCTTTAGTTAGGCACATTAGCACTAAAGTATGGAAACAGCGCCCTTTAATTAGGTCAGCCCCCACTATAGTGCCTATCAGTGAAGAAATACCTCAGGATTTAAGCCAACTAGAATCTACACCACCAACTAGGAAGAAAAAGGCTAGGAAATCTAAGAAACCTAAAATTAAAAAATCTAAGATTATTAAATCTGTACCTGCTAATGACAAGGAACATTCAGATTCCGATACCTCTACATTTTCTTCGTGTGGTGATATTTTCAGGTGGTCCAAATCATCCTCTGGTATTTGGACTCCAGTTGTTCAAAGCATATGACCGGAGATCGCTCGATGCTCCGAAATTTCGTCAGCAAGTTTCTTGGTACGGTTAAATTCGGTAATGATCATATTGCAAAGATAATGGGGTATGGTGAATATCAGATTGGAAACGTTACGATTTCAAGGGTATACTATGTAGAAGGTCTTGGTCATAATTTATTCTCAGTAGGACAGTTTTGTGATTCCAACCTAGAGGTTGCTTTTCGACAACACACTTGTTTCATCCGCAACTTGGAAGGAAAAGATTTGTTGAAGGGTTCTCGTGGTGCAAATCTTTATACGTTGTCCCTACAAGACATGATGGCCGCCTCTCCAGTATGTCTTCTCTCTAAAGCATCTAACACCAAGTCATGGTTATGGCATCGCAGATTATCTCATCTCAACTTTGATGCTATTAATCATCTGGCTAAAAACGAATTAGTTCGTGGTCTTCCAAAGCTCAAATTTCACAAGGACCATCTATGTTCCGCGTGTTCAAGGGGGAAAAGTATCAAGAAATCATACAAGCCCAAAGCTGAAGACACCAATCAAGAAAAACTTCATCTTTTGCATATGGATCTTTGTGGGCCAATGAGAACTGAAAGTGTGAGCGGTAAGAAATTCATTCTCGTTATTGTGGATGATTTCTCCAGGTTTACATGGGTAAGATTTTTACGTACAAAGGATGAAGCACCGAAGGCTATCATCATTTTTCTGAAATTCATTCAGGTACGTTTGAATACTACTGTCCGCCGTATTCGTACAGACAATGGAACAGAGTTCGTCAACCAGACTCTTCGTGATTACTATGAAGGAGTTGGTATCTCTCATGAAACATCCGTTGCACGCACTCCACAACAAAACGGTGTCGTTGAAAGACGGAATCGTACGCTAATGGAAGCTGCTAGGACTATGCTGATTTATGTGAACGCTCCATTGTTCTTGTGGGCAGAAGCTATATCTACTGCATGTTTCACCCAAAACCGTTCTATCATTCGGAAACCCCATGGAAAAACACCTTACGAGCTTCTACATGACCGTAAACCCGATGTTTCATTCTTTCATGTGTTTGGTGCTCTTTGTTATCCAAACATTAAAAGTGAGAACTTGGGCAAAATTCAACCGAAAACCGATATAGGTATTTTCATTGGTTACTCACCCTCCAAGAAAGCATACCGAATTTACAACCGTCTTCTTGGTAAGATTGTAGAAACTATGGACGCAGATTTCGATGAGCTGACAGCGATGGCTTCTGAGCAACGCAGCTCTGAACCCGCGCTTCATGAGATGGGAACCGGTGCTATTAGTTCCGGATTAGTTCCCATTAATCCTACTTCTACATCATTTTTACCACCAACAAGGCCCGAGTGGGATAAACTGTTTCAACCGTTGTTTGATGAATTCTTTGATCCCCCGACTGATGAAGTTCCAGCACCTGTAGTGATAGCTCCAATACCTGAAGTTTTTGCTCAAGCAAATGAAGCTTTATCTAATGCATCTTCAATTAACATTAAACCGGATGCACCTTTACCAAGTGATTCTCAAACTACACCTGAATCATCACCCTTACTTGTGCCTAATGATATGGAAGAGGATTCTATTGATCACGATTTGGAATATGCTCACCTACAAGAGCTTCCCTTCTTTGGTGTAGCGATACCTGAAAACCCTTCAGCCGCGTCTACCTCAGAAGAAGCTCCTTCTATTGTTCACTCCAGACCACCTAGGATTGAAAACCATAGCACTAAATGGACAAAAGATCACCCAATTAGGAATGTCATTGGAGATCTAGATCGACCAGTCTCTACACGCCATCAATTACAAAAGAGTGCACTCTATTGCTATTTTGATGCATTTCTCTCCGAAGTTGAACCTAAAAACTAGCAACATGCTATGACTCAATCATCTTGGATTGAAGCTATGCAGGAGGAACTAAATGAATTCCAAAGACTTGAAGTATGGGAATTAGTTCCTCTCCCTGACAAGGTTAACATCCTTACTTTGTTGTGGGTTTATAAGGTTAAACTCGATGAGATGGGTGCAGTATTGAAGAATAAGGCTAGATTGGTCGCTAGAGGATATAAGCAAGCCTTGGGTATAGACTTTGAAGAATCTTTTGCTCCTGTTGCAAGATTGGAGGCAATTAGACTATTCCTTGCGTATGCTGCTCATATGAACATGATCGTCTATCATATGGATGTGAAGACGGCATTTTTGAACGGTGAACTAAGGGAAGAGGTCTATGTTAGTCAGCCGGATTCATTCGTTAGCACGGAGTTTCCTAATCATGTGTACAAGCTTAAGAAGGCTCTTTATGGGTTGAAACAAGCTCCACGCGCGTGGTATGATCTCCTTTCAACATATCTCATCTCGGAAGGCTTCTCCAAAGGCAAGGTGGACCCCACTCTATTCACTCTCAAGGAGGACAACGACATGATTCTGGTACAAATTTATGTTGATGATATAATATTTGCTGCCTCTAACATAGAATTGTCTAAACGCTTTGAGAAGATAATGTCCACACGCTTTCAGATGTCAATGATGGGAAAATTTTCATTTTTCTTAGGATTACAAATTTCTCAGAATCCCAGAGGCATCTTTATTAATCAATCCAAATATGCTCTAGAATCTTTAAAGAAATATAACTTTGAAAATTGTGACCCCGTGGACACTCCAATGGTGGAGAAATCCAAGTTAGATGAAGATAGGAATGGGACTATTGTCGATCCAAAACTTTATCGTAGGATGATCGGCACCCTTCTATATCTGACTGCTAGCAGGCCTGATTTGCAATTTACCGTATGCATGTGTGCCCGGTATCAGGCTCGGCCTACCGAAAAGCACCTACATGTTGTTAAAAGGATCTTTCGGTATCTAAAAGGAACACTTCATCGTGGTCTATGGTATCCGAAAGATTCCTCTATTGCTTTAATATCATACGCAGATGCCGATCATGCTGGATGTCAAGACACGAGGCGTAGCACTTCTGGATCTGTGCAACTCCTTGGAGATAGATTGATCAGTTGGTCTTCAAAAAGGCAGAAAAGCGCTGCAATTTCTAGCACGGAGGCTGAATACATCGCCATGTCCGGTTGTTGTGCTCAAGTCCTTTGGATGAGATCACAATTAACTGACTACGGTTTGGGATTTAACAAAATCCCAATGTATTGTGACAACAAGAGCGCCATTGCCCTTTGCTGCAACTATGTTCAACACTCCCGGGCCAAGCACATAGACATTCGCTACCATTTCATTAAAGAGCAGGTGGAGAACGGAGTGATCGAGCTGTATTTTGTCACTACTGAGTATCAGCTGGCAGATATGTTCACCAAAGCCTTAGATCGAGGACGAATCGAGTTTTTGATCGACAAGCTTGGCATGAAATCATTCACTCCAGCGACTCTCAAAGAATTGGCAGAAGAATCAGCTGAATAGTAGTGGTAAACTATTCAGGCGTATCCTTTGTTCGTGATCATGTATATTATCGTAAATATATAAACCACAAAAAGAAAAATACAAAAATATAAAACCAACAAAAACCATAAAAAATATATAACCTAGAAAAACCATAAAAAATATAAAATCAAGAAAAACCAAAAATATTTTTCGTTTTTAAAACGGGCATGTCTTTTAGTACGGTAATATTTACGGCCTTAGAAATGTCGATCAATATTGACACGGTGCCATAAATAGAGTCCGTATAAAAGTTGTACATTTTTAAAACATGCCCATTATGGCTTGTAGTTATTTCTGACTGCAACCCGGTTTTCATATTAAAGTCACGTATTTCCTTGGAAAACGTTGGCTCAGAACGGGAATTAATTTTCTCGGGCATGATTTACAAGCCAAATCATGCAAAGGGATCAAGTTTACTTTATAACTTGGTTTAACACGAATTAGTGTACGTCTCAGTGCATTAATTTGTCAAAATAAGAGAAATCTTATTGCCACCACGAATCAATCTTTTTCAAGATACTAATTGGAAATGCTTTCATCAATATTTGACTCTTTAAGCAATGACTACAGCTCTTTAAATAGAACACGGGTCATCGTTTAAGGGGGAGAAAATATTAAATCATCTTTGTCATCAAAATGATTTTCAACAGTGGTTGTGGAAAATTAATTGGCCAAATGATTTATGAGTGGTTTTGCTTTAGAATACGACTTGTGATTGGACTGGCTTTAGATGTTGGAGATTTGCTAATAGGATGCGATGCTTAAGTTGGAAAATTAATTCGCCTAATTCATTTAAATTCACTTAATTAAGTTAATCAAGATTAGGGTTTCTGCTTTAATTTAGGATTAATTAATTAGAGGTTTTAGTTGGGTTTTATGCGGATTAGGATTAGAAGATGTTTTGTTCCCTTAGCATGCCTTAAAACTCACAATCGCGCTTAGAATAATCACCAATAGGCTGCGTTTAGGAGGTTCCGGATGAACTTCCGAATGAAGGAAGTTCCGAATGAAGGAAGTTCCGAATGAAGGAAGTTCCGAATGAAAGAACTTCCGAATGAAGGAAGTTCCGAATGAAGGAAGTTCTGAATGAAGGAAGTTCCGAATGAAAGAACTTCCGAATGAAGTAAGTTCCGAATGAAGGAAGTTCCGAATGAAAGAAGTTCCGAATGAAAGAACTTCCGAATGAAGGAAGTTCCGAATGAAGGAAGTTCCGAATGAAGGAAGTTCCAAATGAAGGAAGTTCCGAATGAAGGAAGTTCCGAATGAAGAAGTTCTGAATGAAACTTCCGAATGAAGGAGTTTTGAATGAAACTTCCGAATAAAGAGGTTCCGAGTGAACTTCCGGAAGAAGAGTTCCGAATGAAGGACTTCCGGATGAAGAGTTCCAAATGAAGGACTTCCGTATGAAGAGTTGTTGGATTGATAGTTGTTTGCCTAATATAATTACTTCTTGAAATGTGTTATGCTTAGAAGTCATAATGATATATATATCTATATATTGTTTGTGCATCAACCTTTCATGTCTTATCTTAAGCAAATACGATGACTAATCCAACAGTACAAGCACTCCAAGATTCTAGAGCAGCCGTAATTGCCGAAGCAAGAACCATTGAACGAAAATTGATGAGGAGCTTAGAAAGATTC
The DNA here is from genome assembly GCA_025667525.1 of Glebionis coronaria. Lineage (NCBI taxonomy): Eukaryota > Viridiplantae > Streptophyta > Magnoliopsida > Asterales > Asteraceae > Glebionis > Glebionis coronaria. Next base: position 403,960 of record JANFOE010001151.1, read on the forward strand.
GTTGGTGGTAGACCATATTTAGTGCACCACAAGTTACTGCAACGATCCATCTAATGGGTCGTACATTTCAGGTCCAATTTATATTGGTTTTATTTGTGAATATGTAAATTTGTGAATATTGTGCTTTAATGGCTTGATGTAGTGTTAAGGTATGATAATTTTTCAAGAATTTCTCACGAGATTCTAAATCTTTCAAAATATATCATACTAAAGCACTACAACTATCCCTTATTAATTTAAGGGGGAGCATTAACATGTTCTATGGCCAAACATCGATTTCATTTTTACCCAAAGACCGGTTAATCCATTCAATATCCCAAATATTAATGGTTAACATTTTGGATAAAGGGAGAAAATGGGATTAAGGAGACTTAAATGATACTTGGCTAAAAGATGAAAAAGACTTAACGATTATCCAACTTAATGTGTGTAAAGCACGTGTTAAGGGGGAGCGTTTTTGATGAACAAAACACCTAAGGTACAAAACATTTGATTTCAATATCAGAAGTACCTTATGTGATTTTCAATGATTTTTCATGGTGGCTATACTTTCCCAAAACACGCTTAATTCACGACGAATGTGGTGACAAAAGGGTGGTAGGAATAGGTTTAGTCCAATGATTCATCAGAGCCGATGGAATCTTCCCAAGGACAATTCCCTAGATAGAATTAGAAGTCCTAGGAAAGTTGGAGAAAGATTGTGAACGTAGCTGAATGCCGACCAAGTACTTAAGCTAGCACTGGAACAATCACAACAAGGTGCTAGTTATGACGTATTGGTAAGCATTGAAGGTGTTTAAGAATGAAAAAGAATTGTAAAGATAAAGGGTGTAAAGAAAGAAGCCCTCCTTACAACTTTAGGCAGAAACCGGGTCAATACATATGCTATTGAGATCATGTTTGTTAATGATTCTCGATATTGAAGAAAGACGTCATGGACCCAGTGATGCAATGCACAACCCCTCCCAGCTAACTCAAATATCTCTCAAAAGGTATTTGTTTTAATCACACGGAGATCAACACGTTATCTATTGGTTTATTCACTCCGAATAGACTGGTATTGAAAAGGTGGCACTCCTCTCCAGCCATCGCTCACTAAATCAAAACGTACTATCGAGTCTAGAGCCAAGAGATCATCAAAAGTCTCATTAGGACACTTTCCATTTATTCCTTGCTTTCTCACACACTGTGAAAAGTAAGAGATTTTCATGAGTCCTACGCAGTATTCCTGTAATATTGCCAGAACATCCGAGTAATACGCAAGTATTACAATGAAGATGGAAATCCTGCTTGAGCCAACATCAAACAAGCTCATGGTAGGTTACACGTGCGGTTCTTTTAGAACCAATCTTGTGAAAAACTGGAAAGAAACAGTGGTTTAATTCTTAATTGAACTTAAACTCGTTCCAGGCCTCTACGCATTATCATATGATCTTGCCAGAACACTCAGAGTGACTCTTTATTGATCACAGTGACGAGTGGAAATCCTTCTAGTGTTAACATCAAACAACACTTGGTAGGTGACGTGCAAGATTCTTTATGAATTGAGCTCGTGATAACTGGAAAGCAACGATGGTTAAAATCTTAATTGAAATTCACTTGTTCCAGGTTCCATGAATTGACGGCTTCAAATCACAAGGATAATTTATCCAAGTGATTCACTCTTTATGTTCGCAGTCAGCTTTGGACGGTCGAATAAAGAGAACGGGGTTACCCGCGAAATCCTGTCAGGAAGTTACTTAATTGAAACTATCTGTCACGGGTACGATATCTAATATCGTCCAACGGTCTTCACCGACCGGAGGTAAAATGATACCGAATTAGAATAAAATGTCAAAGCCATTTTATTCGTGTCGTTGCTGTGTACCTGTTAAAGACGGTGGCGTTGCTGTGTACTTGTTGAAGACGGTGGCGTTGCTGTGTACCAGTTGAAGACGGTGGCGTTGCGGTGTACCTGTAGAAGTCGTTCCCACATGCTTATGTTTTTCTGCATCAAAGTTCAGCAAAATTCAAGAAAGTGCAAAATGAAGTCTTCCGCTGTACCAAACTCTGAAGCTTTCGAGAATTCAACAAAAAGACATAAGTGTGTGGAACATGGAGTCACGAGGAGGCAAGTTTCACAAGAAGGCAAAGATCGCACGTGAAAGGCCAAAAGAACAATGCTCTCAAGTCAAAGCCAAAAAGATCAAATCAAAATATTCACAACAAAAAGAAAGAAGAAAAGACTACGAGCTAAAGAACGAAGACTTAGTATAGTATGCTAGGTTTAGAACTTTGTAACGTGGAGTGACCTCCCTTAGGGGGAGATTGTTAGAAATATGTTTTAACGTATATTAGAAGTATCGGTCACTCCACAATATTATTTATGTTGTAATAGCTCGTAGTTAGTGTTACTTATTAAGTTAAGTAAGAAACCGGCCCATGGGCTTGTCATGGGCCGGCCCAAGTCCAAATAAGGCCTTCGATATATAAACCCCTTTCCACCATGGAAAGGGGTTGGTTGTTGTTCATTTTCTAGTTTTCATTCTAATAAAAAGACACATAGTTTCTCTCACTTTATCTCTCTAGTTTCTCTCTCTAGAAAACATCAACCCACTTCATAGATTAATAGGTTATCAAGATTCTACACCTTATGTGCAGCATAAGCAAGGAAAATCCTGACCGCTTCCATTCGAGCTACTGGTGCAAATGATTCTTCAAAATCAATACCCTCTTTCTGTCCATGCCATTTAGCCGCTAGCCTAGATTTGTTTTTGATGATCGTGTTCTCTTCCTCCATCTTGTTTTTCCAGATCCATCGAAGATTTAATGGTGTTACATCATATGGTCTGTCAACAAGTTCCCAGACTTTAAGTCTTTCAAATTGTTGAAGTTCATCCGTCATCGATTCAATCCAAGCATGATCAGCTAATGATTCTTTGATGTTTTTCGGTTCAGCTGAACTCACAGCGAGTACGAACATACAAACATCGGCATCGGTGTTAAGCTGTCGTCTTGTGCGAACGGGCTGTGAAGGGTTTCCAATGACATGAACCAAAGGATGATCTCGGGTCCAATGATGTGTTGAAGGATGTCGTTGATAGAATGTATGCATATTTGACGGATCATCATGGCGAGTAGAAGACTCTCCAGTTTCGTGTACCGGAGTACCGAATGGGTTGATAAATTCGTCTTCATAAGATAATGCATTGTCTGCTTGATTTGTGTTCTCTGGAGCAATGACAGTAGTTGTGGATGTTGTAGGTTCGAATGTTGTAGTGATATACAGAGGAGGTAAATCTGCAGCAACCCGTGTTGAAGTAGATGAAGTTATATCCGGTTGTTGACGATGATCGGTATCATCATTCGTATCATGAGTGACAGCGGAAGACTTCGATACAACTTGTTTGTCCCCCTTGAAATATTCATCATACATTGGTCCATATAACATTTCCAACTCTTCAATTGTCGTGTCGACTGTCATATCAGCTCTAGGAACATTTTCTGGAACCAGTGTTGAACTTGACGGTTCATTGTTGTGGTCTTGAGTTCTGAGTTCCGTGCGGTTGTGAACGAAAGTCGTTTGTCGTTGTGGTTCGGGACTTAAACTGTTTTGTTCAAGTGCCATTTCTTGTAATTCATCAAATCGGATGTGAATAGTCTCGACAATCAATTTTGTTCTCTTGTTGTATACTCTATATCCCTTAGACTCAGTTGCATATCCCACAAGAATACATGCATCACCTTTTTCTTTCATCTTATCCAAATTTTCACCATCTCGAATAATGTAACAGGTACATCCAAAAACATGAAGGTGTTTGAGTGAGGGTTTTCGATCATGAATTATGTGATATGGTGTCTTTTCGTGTCTTGGGATAAATAACGAGCGGTTTTGTGTGTAGCATGCGGTTGACACGGCTTCGGCCCAAAAGTATAGTGGAAGTTTTGAAGCGGATAATAGTGTTCGAGCAGCTTCAACCAAAGTACGGTTTCCTCTTTCAACAACGCCGTTTTGTTCGGGTGTGCGAGTGATGTAGTGGTTTTGTACACCTTTAGGAAAAGGATGCACAAAGTAGGGCAAGCGTGCACGACGATTTAGGAAAACCGTGTGTGTATGACCCTAAAAGTGAGTTCGTTCTCTCGAGGAGGCACGTGTGTTGTGTAATGAATGATTGATTAATTGTTTGTGATTATTGACAAGAAAAGAGAAGAGAGAATGACGAAGACGAAAAAATAAAAAAAATTAACAAAAACTACTACTAGAAAGTTAAGACGTAGAAACGTAAAAAAAACACAAAAATTAAAATTTTAACCTAAAAATTCCTAAAAATTACTAAAAATCCACAATAAAATTCTAAGAGTTTACAAAAAATCCAAACTTGCTAAAGCCTTTTAATTAATTAAATAATGACTTTTTAATGCTAATTAAAGCCCTAAAAATCACAATTAATTATTAAAAAGCCCCAAACAAGATTTTATAGTTTGTAAATCTCAAAAATGACCTAATTAAGCTAAAAACTATTTTTAAAAATTTTAAAACCAAATTAAACTATTTTTAAACACTTAAAAACTATTAAAATCTATTAAATTTTAAATTAATTCTAGAAAATAAATGAAAAGCCTAAAAATTAATTGTAAAGTGAAAAAGTTCCTAATTTAATGTCTATAACCTAGGAAAAATGAAAAAAAGTTAAAAATTAAACTTTGAATTTTTACTAATAAAATAATATTAAAATATTCTAAAAAATTAAAAGTTTATAAATAAATTCTAAAAAATTATCAAAAATCCTAAATATTCTAACTAAGATAAAAATGCAATTAAAATTCTCTGAAACCTATTTATTAATTTTATATTAATTTTTAAAGTTGTCTGAAAACCCTAAAATCAAATAAAATTAAAAATAAGACTTTTTGAAAACTTTATGATATGTAAACCTCAAAAATATAAATTAAAACCTAAAAACTATTTTTTTGGATTTTTAAAATACTTTTTTCTATTTTTAATTGACTTTCCAAAATTTAAATTAAAAATAATCCTAATAAATAAATAAATAAAGGGAAAAATAATGGTTTAAAACAGAAAAGTCTGAAAACTTAAATAGTGTCCTAGGAAAAATAAGCTAGACCAAAAAGCTAAACAAATAAGCTTAATATTGACAAGATAAGCTACGGCTTAATTAAATAAGCACAAAACAAAACTCCTTAAGTATTAAACAATTGCAACCCTAGTAGTCAAAGACCCTAGGGCGCAATGGTAACTTGTTTGTGTTGTGAGGAGGATGGCGCAGGTTCGAGTCCTGGCCAGTCCTTTTTGATAATTTTTTTTTTTTTACTTTTTAACTTTACAAACCAATCTAGTGACCTTTTTAAGCTTACAAACACAAATCAAAAACCAATTTAATCAAAGATTAAGCAAGATTCAACAAAAAAACGTGACCAGTTCAATTTTCAATGAACACAAGCAAAAAGGGTAATCTTCACTTGTGCATATTTGAACCAAGAGGACTTGGTGGTGCTTTTTGGTGGTGATTTTGTAGGCAAACAGGCACCCCTACACTCAGTTGGAGTGTAGGGAGTCAAATGATACAAAGAAACACATGTTGCACACAAAAAATCAAATAAGCAAGGCACAAATAAGCCAAATAGTTACTGATTAAGGCAATAAGCAGGTCTGAGTGTTTGTTGCTGATATACTTGGCACAAATATGAGATTCAAAGGCTTAAAATTTTCACATAAGTCCACTAGCTAGCATACAACCAGTACACAACCCCTTAATAACCTATATTCAAGCTATGATCAAGATTTATGGGTCAAATGAACACAAAATCTTTCAAAACAAAGACCTACTGATTTCTAACCATTTTTCCAAATTTTATCACACAACTTGTTTAAAAACTTTACCAAACTGACAACAAAACTACACACTACCTATTGCAACCCTATTAAGTGTATCTAAACAGGCTTTAAGCACAATCAATGAATTTTAACCCTACTTAAACCCTTATCCAAACACCCCTTTATGTTACTGAAATCAAATTTTTTTCAAACAAAGCTACTTAAAACCAAACCAAACTGATTGTAAACAACCTTAAACATGCATGTCATACAAAAACAAGCATAATCAAGCAAATAGACAAGATCTTGGCAACTTTCATGTAAAATCATACAAATCACATAAAATTTTCAGAAAACTGAAAATGAAAATGGAAAAAGGGAACTACCTCAAGGGACCTACATCCAGGTCCCTAGTGATTGCAAAACCACCTCCAATCAGGCTGGGGCCTGAGCTGGACCTTTAACAAGCAACAATCTCTTAAACCTGCTAAGAGAAAATGAAAACACAAGAAAAATACAACTTTTCTGATTTTTCTTAAAAACTTATAAACTTCTTAAACCAATGAATCCTGAAACTTAACAAGTTTCAAACAAGCACAATCCCAAAAATCTAATCCTCCTTATCCACTTTCACTTCAAAGGAACTTAGGTTTCTGAAATTTGCTTAAACCTTTTTCAAGAATCCTTTTTGAAAACTTAAAACACACAAAATGATTTTGGAACTCAGTCTTAGCTTTCTCAACAAACACACACTTTTAATAATCATAAAAAGGAATTACACTTGTTCAAGGACAAACACCAAACTTTTATATTAAGAAAACGGAATTACAATATTTTGAAAGCCAAAAACTGGAACAAAGTGTATGAGTGACAGACCACTCATACTTATACTAGTCTATAGAAGAACCTAGAAGACTAAAACCCTAGCAATGGAATGCCCATATTGCCCTTGATTCTTTGACTGAAAATGGTCAAATTCGTGCCTTCATGTGATCATGTGAAGATGCCAGCTCTCATTGAATGGTTTTGAACGTTAGATAAGCCTTTGGGACCAAGGATTCATTGTGGGTCTGATAGTTGAGTTTTTACCCCTTTAGGAAAAGGAAGGTAATGTGGGGGCAAGTATTAAGTTGCACGTTTTAGGAAAAACGCGAAACCGAATAAATGCGGGTTCGTTCTCGAGGAGGTGTGTGGATTAATGTGCCAATAAGTATAATCAAAAGTTTGGGGTAGTGTCGTTTTTAGATGAGAAAGGAAAGAAAAACTAAGACGAACTACGATTACAATTTAAACTACGACGAAAGACGTAAAACGCGAACGTGAGTACGTAAAACGTGAAAATTTAAAAATTTTAAGCTAAAAACAAATTAAAAATTAAAAAGTAGTTCAAAATAATAAAAATAAGGATAAAAATCCAATAAAAATATTTTAAAACCTTTTATTTATTAAATATTCAATTTTTAATGCTAATTAAAGCCCAAAAATTAAATATAATTAAGAAAAAGCCCAAAATATTTTTTTATTGGACAAATAACTCACTTATATTATTTAAAAACTAAAAAGTATTTTTCCTAAATTTTAAAAACTATTTTTCTATTTTTAAATTACTAAAAACTATTTTAAAACTAAAATAATTATAAATAATAATAAAATAATGCTAAAAATAATCTACAAATTTTAAAAATCCTAATTTTCTCAGTAGAAAAATGAAAAAGTTTGAAAAATCAAATATTTTTCACTAAAAGACAAAACAGTATACAATTTAAATCCTAATTAACATAAATTAATTCTAAAAATTAAATAAAAGGTGAACAGTAAAAACTTTTTTAACCAAAAATCTTAAAATGTTTTTCCTAATCTAAGAAAAATGTTTAAACTGAAAAACAAGTATTTTTGGCACTAAATGCCAAAACAGAAATAATAAAAGTTAATTAAAAAGGCTAATTAATCTAAAAAATATAAAATGAACAGTAAATAAAAATCTAATTAAACAGAAAAAACATAAATAAAATAAGAAAAACAACAAAACTGGTTTCAAGTCCTAACTCCCAAATTAGGGCACTAAAGACAAAAAACCAAGAAAACTGATAGTGACATGTTTGGGGTTTTTGTCTGTTAGCTTAGCAGGGGAAACAAATGCACAAGCAGGGGGAATGATGTTCCCACTGCTAGTGTTAATTTTTGGTCTGTTGACTAATGAGCTTAGGAAAGCTCTTTGGACTTGTTTTCTTTGGACATCAAGGCACCCCCACACCAATTGGGTTGTGGGGAGTCTGAGTAAGCACAAAAAACACAAAGTCACTTCAAAAAAATCACACCAAAATGCACCACAAGTTACTGATTAAACATTCAAGTTTCTGATGAATAGGATGCTAATACACTTGGCACAAAATTGAATTTCAATGGCTCAAATCTTGCATATAAGTTCACAATATAGCATGTACCCTAACTAAAACCCTAGTTAACACCAAACCCTAGCAGATTTAAGGATTAAATGAACTCAATCAACCTAAATCAGTCACCAAGGGTGTTTACTGTATTTAGAAGCTACTTACCAATATTTTAACATGCAACTTTGTTTGAAATCCTACTAAAATGAAACCTTAGCTAGCATATATCCTAATGACCAGTCAAGAAGTGTTTGCAACAAGTTTATAAGCAAAGTTCATACCATTAAACCCCTCTTACACTCTAATCCAAACACCCCTTTATATTCTGAAATTACAAATTAACCAACCAAATCCTTATAAAATCCAACCAAACTGATACAAATGCTACTAACATGCATATAATCCAACAAGAGAGCAATAACAAGCACAATAACAATCACTTAACAACTTTTTTCTCAAAAATCATACCAATCTCCTATAAAACTAAAAACTGAAACTAAGAACAAGGGATTACCTTGTTGGGCCTACATCCAGGCCCAACCAAGGCTGCTTTGCCTTCTCCAATAGGCCCGGGCCTATGTTGATCCTTGATCAAAACAAGTTCTTCAAAAACCTGCTAAGAACAATGAACAAACCAATACACACTTTCTGATTTTAAACCCTTTTTAAAACCACTTACGCAATCCAATAAACCCTGAACTTGGAACACCTTTTGAAACAAGAAAAATATTAGAAACCTTGGAATCCAATTCCACTTTCACTTCATAGGATCCAAGGGTTTTTGATAAATTTCAAACAAATTTTGAAAACTTTTTGAAAACTGAAAACAAACACAAAGTGTTTATAAAATATTTTATGGAACTCAGAATCTAAGCAAATCCAATACCAAACTTTTAAAAAATAAAAGGAATTACAATTTCAACAAAAATACCAAACTTTATATTTCTAAAAAGGCATTACAAGGATTTTGCTAGAAAACTGGAACAAAGGGAAATGTACAAGCCACATTCTCCTTTTATAAGCATAAACAGAACATTCTAGGCCTAGGAATAAAATAATAGTAAACTGAAACCCTAATGTATAAAAATCCTAAAATGCCCCTAGATTTTTCAGTCAAAATGGCATCTTGTGAAGGATGTTGACATGCCAGTTTTTTTTTTATCTTGGGACGTCAAAAACTCCTTGCAGGCCAAGTAGAAGAATCCTGGACGTTTATCTTGTCCACTCTTGGGTTTGGGGGAAAAAGACGTGAGCAGGGGTGGCTCCACAGTCACATGGGGATGTTGGGATATGTTAAAATAAGGTGGGTTAAGGTGAGAAAAGGGTGAATCACTAATCTGGACAAAATGGGGGAAAAACCCTTTGAATTTAGTTAATTAAGATCTGGGGAAAATTAGGGTTTATGGGGTATTTAGTGTGTGTTTAATCTGTTTTGGGTGGGGGTTTATTTAAATAAGTGTTTGGAGGGAAAGGATTAAGGGATTTGACTGGTGGGTTGACCAGGTTTATTTAATAAACCTGGTGGGTGGGTTTGTTACGGGTTTGGACTGGGTAGGGTATGGGTGGATAGGTAAATGGGTGGGTATTGATGAGGTGTCAGGTTCTGGTTGGATGGTGAAGTTTGGCTGTCTGGCAGAATTGCCCCCTGGACTCCTTAACTTCTTTCATGTTGTAATAAATAGCCATCAGCGCCCATTTTCCCTTTGACAACTTTGGACAGCTTGTCATTTTTGGCACAATTGTTTACAAACTTTTCCAAGGGCTTCTTTTGTATTTCTTGGATTCTTCAAGGACTGATCTTGTAATATCTTCAAACTTTAGGGACCCTATTCATAATTTTGAATATTTGAGGGGTATAAAGTGTAAATCTTCAAAAGTTGAGGGACCAATCTTGACAATCTTCAATTCTTAAAGGGTATTTTTGGAAATTCAAAACTTGGGCCCGGTTCATTGTGCGGCTTCGTTTCCCGTGTTCGTTATTGAATGATTCTTGTGATCTTTTGTCATTTCCTCAATATCCGTACCTAAAAATACACAAGTAACAAACACGAGCATATATTTGGTAGTTTTAATGACATTTTATGCATTTTAAGCCCGATTTGGACGATGAGACTATGTATAAAAGCAGTCTCATCACTCCCCCATACTAAACATTGACGTGCCCTCACGCAATGCTAGAATAAAGTATCGTAGCATCTCCAAAATTCAATTTTTATTCACTTTATTGAAATGATAAACTTGCTACACTACTACTACTACTTGCGTTTTAGACAGAATGTATGATTTTCATCGCAAAATGGGACGTTTAGGTTCATAGAATAAGAACACGTGAATGCTTCGTTAGAAATAATTTCATCGTCCTCGATTTTCACCTTAATTCCATGCCAAGCGTGCAACGAGATCATTGTCATTATAAGTTAGTAATGCTAACACTACTCATATGCCCTAATCACGTACTTATTCTCCCATTATTCCTAAGTTGTATCTCTTATATTTTATTATGTCTTAATGATCACGAGGATACATCATTGACTTATGCGATAATAGAGATTTAGGTCTAAAAATAGAGTCCTAACGGTGTAACTAAGACCATCAAATCAATAACCCCTCCTAATAGACAACGATGTCAAAAAATTAAGTCAACAAGAAGGATCGATAAACACGGTTTTATAACGGTTTTGAACATGAGACTTATTACCAAGACTTTTATACGCCCCCTAATGGAAGGACCTTATTATCTTTGGTTTACCTCCATCTTTTATTCAACTTCGCCATGAAGCTTTTATTATGACTTCGGTCTTGCCTTGCCTTTTATTATCCGCCTCATCGGTGGTTTTATTAGCCAAAGACGTATATCCTCACGCTAAAGCGAATTTTGGATCTTTAAAGCTTCGAAGATTAAGGCTTGATTCACTTTCAATTTTGCATAGATTTTAGGCCTTGTGGGGCTTCAAATTGTTTGCTTGATTTAGGTGAGCACTTGAAATCTTATTATTGGGTGAAGCTTTCGATTATTGGGGTGCCAATACTTCAAAACCGTGACGCTGGCGATACCTTAATGTCTTCCCAATCTAATTACACGGAAGCTACTAGAAAAGACTAGAAACCCAACAATCAAAACTAAACCGCTAACTCAATATTTATTAAGCAAAAAATATTTACATGCGAAGGGAGAATAAGCAAATAACGAGAACACATGAGTTTTTGAAAGAATACGAGTACTCTACGTTTAGCATAGTAACTTATAATTAACTCTATCATTTCTCGTCCTCATTTAAGAGACTTAGCCTAATGTAAGTTAAGGAATCAAAGCTAAGTGCTCAACACGCACGGTCGAGTCAAAATTTACTCTTATTCTCGCCATCGGAAAATCTACATTCGTGTATTCAAACACTTATAAAACATGAGAAAAATTTAAAATTTGGCCATTTTTAGCCTTATTTTGCAACAAAAACGATAAACAAAAAGATAAACTTTGGAAAGCGTGAAGGTTTGGCAAGGCAAGTATCTATTCACCCCCCCCCATACTAAAGTTAAACATTGTCCTCAATGTTTCGAGTCTAGGGGTGCAAACACCCCCATACTAGAGACGTAGTCGAATGCCTAATCTAGCATGGAAAGGGTGTAACCAATAAATTAATAGCCGTTTATGAAGTGTGCTATAACCTAAGGTTAGAACATCAAAGGATATATCATTTGGATATTGAGAAATGTCTTCAAAGCAAACGATCGAGTGCTCCCATAAAACGAACACGAGAGGCTCCAATCGTGAAGATCATGATCTAAAAACCACAATTCACAAACAACCACGGAACAAAGGTTGGAAGGGCACAAATCCCCTCACATCAAACTAATTATAAAGCAATAATATGTACATGGATAAGCATGGGTCTCCCCCACGAGGCACCTTGTTTTTGATAACCGAGTCAAAATCTCGACTCGAATCCCCATAAATGTGATCATTTAGGGATATCATGGTGTGGTCATTTTTTTTGGTGGGACTTACATGTAACCAAGGCCCAAAAGCAACCGTGTATAAAGGCAAAACCTCTATACCGGGATCAAAGATCGTGTCTTCGTTTTCGGATGATAAACGAAACAACACGACTTTAAGTAACAACGTCCCAAAGGGACACAAGAAAATAGCATAAGAAGAGAAGGGTGGGACATTGGTTGGGCATAAAAATCGAGTTACTCGAGGTAAACTCTCAGCGTAAGTGTAGAAAGATTTTCTAGTGACTACTTCGGTGAAAGACCGAGATTTACCCTTAAACGTAATACCGGGGTCAAAAATCTCGTCCTCGGTGGAGAAGTGTGAGTAAACAAATGGGGCTTCCCCCATACTAGGTCCACACAAAACGTCGTCAAAAGAAGTAGACGCGTTTGTAGCAAGCTCAATTAAGCGAGGTGATGACGGAGTTAGCATTGGAAAAAATTTCAAATCAATTGTAAAATCTTTTCCTTTTTCATTTTTTAGCTCTTTGTTACGAAAACCCAAGTTGATTAAATTGAAAATATTTGGTGTTTCTAAAATAATTCTAGGCACACTTAAAATTTTCACATTTATCTTAAAGGCGGGAGGAGGATTTGAATTTTTAAAGCGTGACTCGATTAACAAAACATCCCCCTCCGGGCTAACGCAACGGTCCTCATCAAACTTGAAAATAGAAGGCGGATCATCAAGAATACGTTTGATCTCGGAAAAGTCTCCATCGGGATCAAAAACGTCATCTCTTCCTCGTGGAAGAGGTCGAGCAATAAAGTCGTCGATAATCGAGTCGCTAGCTTCAACCGTCATGAAACTAGGAAAAGAAGGCTCTTCGATTGAAGATTTTGCCTTTGTCGTTTCGACCTCGATATCGAAAAACGTATCGATGTGAGCAAGGCTATCGGCGGACTTCTCACATGATAAATCCAGAATCTCACTCGGTGTGGGATTAGGAGTAAAAGGCTCGTCTCGTGACGATTTTGCCTTGACGGTTTCAACTTTGTCCTTCGAAGGGATCGAACGTGGGTTTTTAAACATTTTAGCAAAACTACTAACACGTCCCTTCGGAATTAATTTTCGTTCATCTTGTAAAGACGAGGGTTCAACAATTTCCTTTAAAACCTTTTCACATTTTTCTTTTTTAAAATCATTTAATGGAATTTCTTCGTCAAAATTAAGTGTATATTGATTTAGAAAATCCTCAATAATTTCATCCTCATTAGAAAAATTAGGTTCACAAGGTATTAGATTTAATACTCCCAAGTATCCTACGAGTTTTTCCTTTGGTTTATTTTCACAAACATTTTTCAAAACTTCGTTAGATGACTTTTTCGTTTCCTCTATGGTTTTACAAGACGATGAAGGTTTCACGACTCTAAAATTCGAGAGATATGGATCAATACGAGACGTACGAGTCTTAGGAGTCGAAGTAACTTGAACCTCTCCCACGGGATTAGGATTGGTCACATTTGACAACGAATTAAATTTTTCCACTAAGCCCTCGAACATTAAAAGAATTTTATCTTTCTCATTGGCGTGGTCATCCTTAATTTTATCTACGTATTCTCTCCACATCACTTGACTTTGGTCATACAAACGTTGTTGCTCTTCAAAAAGGGTATCATAATCGTTTTCCATTTTTTTGAAAGTTTCCCCTTGGGTTGCCAATTTATCTTTGTAATACTTATCGAGATCTACCACGTGTTCTTGAAGTGACGCTATAAGTTTGTTATGACGGCTCATATAATCACAAAAAGATTCATCTTGATTCATTTTATTATTGTGATTTTCATCACAATTAAAAGACGAATAAGACGAATATGGTTGGTGATCTTGGTCGTTAGATTGAAAATTGTCATCATCACCATGTGGAGGAGAGTTATAGACATAACCCTCTCGACCTCCAATAACCTCACAATTAAAACAATTAGCCCCATCGGGTGGGCCTCCACAATATGGACACGAGTAATAGCCCTCATCATTTGACATGATGCAACGAGAATGGCGTTACGAGAATTAAACACTAGAGGGTTAGAAGTAGAATTAATGGATAAGGGTAAGAAGAATATTTTTGATTTTTGATTTTTGATGTATTACGTAGACTCAAATCTACAAATCTCTCCTCGAATCGATTTTCTCGATTAAAAGAGCCTCAAGGAATGAAAGCGATCACGTGGAGTGAACGCCTTCGATGACTTTAGAACGTTGGTGGAACACCAAAACGTTCAAGAGGGTTTAATCTTGAAAACAAGCAAATATATATACGTAGATAATACTTTGGTTGGCAAACCCTCGATTAGCCCTTTTTCTCAAAACACGCACAAGCAAGCGGGGGAAACGAGGCGGCGCGAAGCACTTAAGAGCCTTTTTCCCTTAGGTCATGAAATACAACCGCCTTATACCCACCTTATAGTTTGTGTTAATTGAAATTAAGCCTCACGAAAGTATTTCTCTATTTTGCCTTTTACTTTTGCTTTGGATTCGAATACAATGATCGAGTGATGAAATCCCGAATCAAGGTTGTGATTTCTCACGTATTTGGAGTACTTGTATTTTTATTTTTCTACGTAAATACAATATATTAATAATATTCACAATAAAAACGAAAACCAATATATCTACAATATAGTAAAATGATGTTGTGTGTTTAATTTAGGAAAACTAAACACAATTTATTTGGATATAATAAGAAAAAATAACAAAAATGAGTATGTACGATATTCACGCTTTTCAAAATGTGAAAAGCAAAAACGCACCACTCACAAAAACACGATACTAATAATGGCACACTAAAAACACCTCCCCGGCAGTGGCGCCATTTTGATAGTTGAGTTTTTACCCCTTTAGGAAAAGGAAGGTAATGTGGGGGCAAGTATTAAGTTGCACGTTTTAGGAAAAACGCGAAACCGAATAAATGCGGGTTCGTTCTCGGGGAGGTGTGTGGATTAATGTGCCAATAAGTATAATCAAAAGTTTGGGGTAGTGTCGTTTTTAGATGAGAAAGGAAAGAAAAACTAAGACGAACTACGATTACAATTTAAACTACGACGAAAGACGTAAAACGCGAACGTGAGTACGTAAAACGTGAAAATTTAAAAATTTTAAGCTAAAAACAAATTAAAAATGAAAAATTAGTTCAAAATAATATAAATAAGGATAAAAATCCAATAAAAATATTTTAAAACCTTTTATTTATTAAATATTCAATTTTTAATGCTAATTAAAGCCCAAAAATTAAATATAATTAAGAAAAAGCCCAAAATATTTTTTTATTGGACAAATAACTCACTTATATTATTTAAAAACTAAAAATTATTTTTCCTAAATTTTAAAAACTATTTTTCTATTTTTAAATTACTAAAAACTATTTTAAAACTAAAATAATTATAAATAATAATAAAATAATGCTAAAAATAATCTACAAATTTTAAAAATCCTAATTTGCTCTAATGAATAGTAGAAAAATGAAAAAGTTTGAAAAATCAAATATTTTTCACTAAAAGACAAAACAGTATACAATTTAAATCCTAATTAACTTAAATTAATTCTAAAAATTAAATAAAAGGTGAACAGTAAAAACTTTTTTAACCAAAAATCTTAAAATGTTTTTCCTAATCTAAGAAAAATGTTTAAATTGAAAAACAAGTATTTTTGGCACTAAATGCCAAAAACAGAAATAATAAAAGTTAATTAAAAAGGCTAATTAATCTAAAAAAATATAAAATGAACAGTAAATAAAAATCTAATTAAACAGAAAAAACATAAATAAAATAAGAAAAATAACAAAACTGGTTTCAAGTCCTAACTCCCAAATTAGGGCACTAAAGACAAAAAAACCAAGAAAACTGATAGTGACATGTTTGGGGTTTTTGTCTGTTAGCTTAGCAGGGGAAACAAATGCACAAGCAGGGGGAATGATGTTCCCACTGCTAATGTTAATTTTTGGTCTGTTGACTAATGAGCTTAGGAAAGCTCTTTGGACTTGTTTTCTTTGGACAGCAAGGCACCCCCACACCAATTGGGTTGTGGGGAGTCTGAGTAAGCACAAAAAACACAAAGTCACTTCACAAAAATCACACCAAAATGCAACACAAGTTACTGATTAAACATTCAAGTTTATGATGAATAGGATGCTGATACACTTGGCACAAAATTGAATTTCAATGGCTCAAATCTTGCATATAAGTTCACAATATAGCATGTACCCTAACTAAAACCCTAGTTAACACCAAACCCTAGCAGATTTAAGGATTAAATGAACTCAATCAACCTAAATCAGTCACCAAGGGTGTTTACTGTATTTAGAAGCTACTTACCAATATTTTAACATGCAACTTTGTTTGAAATCCTACTAAAATGAAACCTTAGCTAGCATATATCCTAATGACCAGTCAAGAAGTGTTTGCAACAAGTTTATAAGCAAAGTTCATACCATTAAACCCCTCTTACACTCTAATCCAAACACCCCTTTATATTCTGAAATTACAAATTAACCAACCAAATCCTTATAAAATCCAACCAAACTGATACAAATGCTACTAACATGCATATAATCCAACAAGAGAGCAATAACAAGCACAATAACAATCACTTAACAACTTTTTTCTAAAAAATCATACCAATCTTCTATAAAACTAAAAACTGAAACTAAGAACAAGGGATTACCTTGTTGGGCCTACATCCAGGCCCAACCAAGGCTGCTTTGCCTTCTCCAATAGGCCCGGGCCTATGCTGATCCTTGATCAAAACAAGTTCTTCAAAAACCTGCTAAGAACAATGAACAAATCAATACACACTTTCTGATTTTAAACCCTTTTTAAAACCACTTACGCAATCCAATAAACCCTGAACTTGGAACACCTTTTGAAACAAGAAAAATATCAGAAACCTTGGAATCCAATTCCACTTTCACTTCATAGGATCCAAGGGTTTTTGATAAATTTCAAACAAATTTTGAAAACTTTTTGAAAACTGAAAACAAACACAAAGTGTTTATAAAATATTTAATGGAACTCAGAATCTAAGCAAATCCAATACCAAACTTTTAAAAAATAAAAGGAATTACAATTTCAACAAAAATACCAAACTTTATATTTCTAAAAAGGCATTACAAGGATTTTGCTAGAAAACTGGAACAAAGGGAAATGTACAAGCCACATTCTCCTTTTATAAGCTTAAACAGAACATTCTAGGCCTAGGAATAAAATAATAGTAAACTGAAACCCTAATGTATAAAAATCCTAAAATGCCCCTAGATTTTTCAGTCAAAATAGCATCTTGTGAAGGATGTTGACATGCCAGTTGTGTTTTTGATCTTGGGACGTCAAAAACTCCTTGGAGGCCAAGTAGAAGAATCCTGGACGTTTATCTTGTCCACTCTTGGGTTTGGGGGAAAAAGACGTGAGCAGGGGTGGCTCCACAGTCACATGGGGATGTTGGGATAGGTTAAAATAAGGTGGGTTAAGGTGAGAAAAGGGTGAATCACTAATCTGGACAAAATGGGGGAAAAACCCTTTGAATTTAGTTAATTAAGATCTGGGGAAAATTAGGGTTTATGGGGTATTTAGTGTGTGTTTAATCTGTTTTGGGTGGGGGTTTATTTAAATAAGTGTTTGGAGGGAAAGGATTAAGGGATTTGACTTGTGGGTTGACCAGGTTTATTTAATAAACCTGGTGGGTGGGTTTGTTACGGGTTTGGACTGGGTAGGGTATGGGTGGATAGGTAAATGGGTGGGTATTGATGAGGTGTCAGGTTCTGGTTGGATGGTGAAGTTTGGCTGTCTGGCAGAATTGCCCCCTGGACTCCTTCACTTCTTTCATGTTGTAATAAATAGCCATCAGCGCCCATTTTCCCTTTGACAACTTTGGACAGCTTGTCATTTTTGGCACAAGTTGTTTACAAACTTTTCCAAGGGCTTCTTTTGTATTTCTTGGATTCTTCAAGGACTGATCTTGTAATATCTTCAAACTTTAGGGACCCTATTCATAATTTTGAATATTTGAGGGGTATAAAGTGTAAATCTTCAAAAGTTGAGGGACCAAACTTGACAATCTTCAATTCTTCAAGGGTATTTTTGGAAATTCAAAACTTAGGCCCGGTTCATTGTGCGGCTTCGTTTCCCGTGTTCGTTATTGAATGATTCTTGTGATCTTTTGCCATTTCCTCAATATTCGTACCTAAAAATACACAAGTAACAAACACGAGCATATATTTGGTAGTTTTAATGACATTTTATGCATTTTAAGCCCGACTTGGACGATGAGAGTATGTATAAAAGCAGTCTCATCAGGGTCGTTGATTCTCTGGACCATCTTTGTTTTCTTCTTCAATGTGGGGTAGGGGACACATGGGTTGGTCTATGTGGGAAAGTGATGGATGTTTTGGGAGGTGGGAATGGATGAGAGTGACCTTAATCACTTTTCTAGAGATTTACAGCCAAAACCCCTTTGTTTTGATAGGTAATTAAGATTAGGGTTTATGAGTGATTTGGGGAGGTTTTAATCCGTTTTGGGGAAAATTGGTTTTAAAAAGGTGTTTTGGTGGGAAAGGATTTAACTGATTAATTAATCAGTTAATTAGTGGTAGGTTGTGACGTGGAGGGTTGGAGGAAGGTGATTGGTGGGATGGTTGAGTGGGGTGACGTGGAGGGTTGTGACTGGATGAGGAGGTTTGGTTATTTGGCAGACTTGGCCCCCAGAGTTACTTGTTCTTTGCACTTTGTTATAATCAGCCATCAACGTTTGTTTTACACTTGACAACTTTGGCCAAGTTGTCAAAAGTGGCACAACATGTTTTAAACTTTTTTTTCAAGGGCTTTCTTGTACTTTCTTGGATTCTTCAAGGACTGGTCTTGTACAATCTTCAAACATGAAGGATCATACTTGTACAAATAACTATTGGAGGGTCATTTGTGACAAGTTCTTCAAAGATGAGGGACTAAAGTTGCCAATCTTCAATTCTTCAAGGGTCATTTTGCAAAATTCCAAACTTGGGCCCGGTTCATTGTGCGACTTCGTTTCCCGTGTTCATTTTTGAATGATTCTTGTGATCTTTTGCCATTTCCTCAATATCCGTACCTAAAAATACACAAGTAACAAACACGAGCATATATTTGGTATATTTGATGATATTTTATGCAATTTAAACCCGATTTGGACGATGAGACCATGTATAAAAGCCGTCTCATCATTCCCCCATACTAAACCATTGCCGTGCCCTCACGCAATGCTAGAATAAAGTATCAAAGCATCTCCAAAATTCAATTTTATTCACTTTATTGAAATGATAAACTAGCTACACTACACTATTACTACTACTTGTGTTTTAGACATAATGTATGATTTTCATCGCAAAATGGGACGTTTAGTTCATAGAATAAGAACACGTGAATGCTTCGTTAGAAATAATTTCGTCGTCCTCGATTTTCACCCAATTCCATGCCAAGCGTGCAACGAGATCATTGTCATTATAAGTTAGTAATGCTAACACTACTCATATGCCCTAATCACGTACTTATTCTCCCATTATTCCTAGGTTGTATCTCTTATATTTTATTATGTCTTAATGATCACGAGGATACATCATTGACTTATGCGATAATAGAGATTTAGGTCTAAAAATAGAGTCCTAACGGTGTAACTAAGACCATCAAATCAATAACCCCTCCTAATAGACAACGATGTCAAAAAAATTAAGTTGACAAGAAGAATCGATAAACACGGTTTTATAACGGTTTTGAACATGAGACTTATTACCAAGACTTTTATACGCCCCTAACGGAAGGGCCTTATTATCTTTGGTTTACCTCCATCTTTTATTCAACTTCGCCATGAAGCTTTTATTATGACTTTGGTCTTGCCTTGCCTTTTATTATCCGCCTCATCGGTGGTTTTATTAGCCAAAGACGTATATCCTCACGCTAAAGCGAATTTTGGATCTTTAAAGCTTCGAAGATTAAGGCTTGATTCACTTTCAATTTTGCATAGATTTTTCGGCCTTGTGGGGCTTCAAATTGTTTGCTTGATTTAGGTGAGCACTTGAAATCTTATTATTAGGTGAAGCTTTTGATTATTGGGGTGCCAATACTTCAAAACCGTGACGCTGGCGATACCTTAATGTTTTCCCAATTTAATTACACGGAAGCTACTAGAAAAGACTAGATACCCAACAATCCTAACTAAACCGCTAAGTAAATATTTATTAAGCAAAAAATATTTACATGCGAAGGGAGAATAAGCAAACAATGAGAACACATGTGTTTTTGAAAGAATACGAGTACTCTACGTTTAGCATAGTAACTTATAATTAACTCTATCATTTCTCGTCCTCATTTAAGAGACTTAGCCTAATGTGTAGTTAAGGAATCAAAGCTAAGTGCTCAACACGCACGGTCGAGTCAAAAATTACTCTTATTCTCGCCATCGGAAAATCTACATTCGTGTCTTCTAACACTTATGAAACATGAGAAAAATTTTAAAATTTGGCCATTTTTAGCCTTATTTTTGCAACAAAACGATAAACTTTGGAAAGCGTGAAGGTTTGGCAAGGCAATTATCTATTCACCCCCCCATACTAAAGTTAAACATTGTCCTCAATGTTTCGAGTCTAGGGGTGCAAACACCCCCATACTAGAGACGTAGTCGAATGCCTAATCTAGCATGAAAAGGGTGTAACCATTAAATTAATAGCCGTTTATGAAGTGTGCTATAAACCTAAGGTTAGAACATATAAGGATATATCATTTGGATATTGGGAAATGTCTCCAAAGTAAATGATCGAGTGCTCCCATAAAACGAAACACGAGAGGCTCTAATCGTGAAGATCATGATCTAAAAACCACAATTCACAAACAACCATGGAACAAAGGTTGGAAGGGCACAAATCCCCTCACATTAAACTAATTAGAAAGCAATAATATGTACATGGATAAGCATGGGTCTCCCCCACGAGGCACCTTGTTTTTGATAACCGAGTCAAAAGCTCGACTCGAATCCCTATAAATGTGATCATTTAGGGATAATCATGGGTATGGTCAATTTTTGGTGGGGCTTACATGATAAACAAGGCCCAAAAAATTACATGGAGTACTTTAAAAACCCGATAAACGTATACCGGGGTCAAAGATAGCGTCCTCGTTTTAGGATGAAAGACGAAACAACGCCACTCCAACACAAACCCCAATGGGGTAGAAGAAAATAGGAGAGAAGAAATAGAAGGGTGGGACAATGGGTAAGTCATAACATTGAGCTACTCGAGGTAGACTCGCACCAATCAAATGAAAAGATTTTCCATTTATTGCATCGGTGGAAGACCGAGATTTCCCTATATAAGCAATTCGAGGATCAAATATCTCGTCCTCGGTGGAGAAAGGGGAGGGAACATAAGGGGCTTCCCCCACACTAAGTCCACACAAAGCATCGTCAAAAGGAGAAGACGAGCT
Organism: Glebionis coronaria; assembly: GCA_025667525.1. Classification (NCBI taxonomy): domain Eukaryota; kingdom Viridiplantae; phylum Streptophyta; class Magnoliopsida; order Asterales; family Asteraceae; genus Glebionis; species Glebionis coronaria. Next base: position 425,593 of record JANFOE010001151.1, read on the forward strand.
TGTAGTACTCAATAAACGCTGTGATGACGGAGTTAGAATTGTAGAAAAATCTTTTAAATCCAAGTTAAAATCTTTTCCTTTTTCATCTTTTAAACTCTCTTTGTGAAAACCCGATTTAATTATGTCAAAAATATTTGGTGTATCTAAAGCAATGTTAGTCACACTAAAAATTCTCACATTTTGAAATCTTTTTGGCTTAGGTGGTGGTAAGTTTTCAAATCTTTTGTCAACAAAGAAAACCTCCCCATCGGGATCAACGTATTCATCATCCGAAGAATCACTCGAGATTGGAATCATAGGCTTAACACTCTTAACCTCCACCGGCGGAGGGGACGGAACTTCATTTTTCTCAACAACTCCTAAAACTCTATTTGAAATCGTTTTGCAAATGTTTTTGATGGGATTGACATTGTAGAAAGATGTGATAGAATACACATGAGAAAGAGTAGAGTTTTGGGTTGCATTAATGACGAGTTCTTCCTCATTGAAACGAAGAGTGATTTTTCTTGCATGCACATCGATAAGTGCTCTCGAGGTATCCAAAAAAGATCGACCTAAAATTAACGGAACTTTAGGATCGATGGGAATATCAACAACAATGAAGTCTACAGGATAGTAGAACTTTCCAACTTTCACAAAGACGTCCTCGGCTACTCCACAAGCTAGAATCGTAGAATGATCGGCCATTTCGATTGACATTCTTGAAGGAGTGAGATTGGGAAGATTGAGCGATTTAAAAATCTCAAGAGGCATCAAATTAATACTAGCACCAAGATCGGCCAAGGCGTAGCATTCTTCCATGTCTTGGATAGCACATGGGATTAAAAACTTTCCAGGATCACCGACTTTTTGAGGTATGCGGCTTAGAAAAACCGATGAACAACTAGACGATTTTTGCAATTTTTCTTTGTTCTTCAACATACTTTTGAAGTTCGCGGCAAATTGAGGCATCATGACTAAGGCGTCGGCAAAACTTATATTAAAATGCAAGTCACGAAACATTTTCATAAAGAGTTCAAATTGATAATTATTTCGTTCTTGTGCCTTTTCCTTGTCTCGTCTTGTAGGGTAGGGTAAAGGTGGTGTGGGTTGGGGCAAAGTAGGCATAGGCATCGGCCTTGGAATCTCGGGTTCCATGATTGGTGTAGGTTCAACCGTAGGTGTGGTTTGAGCGGTACTTCGTGGGCTTGTAATGTGCTCCTTTTCAACCACAACCTCTGGTTCTTTCTCTTTTTCCTTCTCTATAGAAGTACTTGGACGAGAAATGGGTTCTTTGAAAGTTTTACCACTACGAGTAGTAATAACCTTCAATTCTCCTTTCGGGTTCATGATGGTATCACTAGGAAGACCACCCGAAGAAGAAGGCTTACACATGATAGCTTCAAACATCTTAGCCATACGGTCTTCAAACTTAGATTGCCTAGCATCCGCTTTTAACAATTCTTGCTTAATCTCATGTTGTCCTTGCTCCATTTTTTGTTGATTTTGTTGGAGTCGTGTGACATTTCCTTCCATTTTGTTAGCATGAGTTTTAAGTTCATTAGCAAGTTCGTTTTTAAGCTCGTTTTTCAACTCGGACCTTAAGCTAACCATTTCACGTTGCATATTGTCAAACTTAGCATCATTAGCCTTTGCATAATTCAAAAACTCTCCTTGAAGATTTTTGGTGTGATCGTTTTGAAATCCTTGGGCATTGTTTTGAAAATCACGGTTTTGGTTTTGATTATAAATTTGCCCATTTCCACTTTGGTAATTACCTTTGTTATAATTCCTTTGAATTCCTTGGTAATTTCCACCTTGGTTGTTGTTGCGATAGTTATTAGCATTTTGATTTGGTGGAGCTTGATTTTGGCGGGAACCTTGACCGATTTGGTTGTAAGTTCCCGTGGCTACAAAAGCATTCGAAGTGTTACTGATAGGTGTGAAAACACCCATCTTTTCTACCACTTAATTACATTAAAACGGGACCTAAACGTATATTTTATGTCGTAAATGGCGAAATTATGCGTGGTTTGTGTTTTTATTGTGTTTCAGGGTCGAGAAGGTGAAAAGTGGAGAAAACACGGCTTTCACGGGCTTTTATTGAAGTAAAAGACAAAAGACAAAGTCGAAAGATCAAAAGTGGAAAAAGAACGGAAGTCCAAGACCAATTCTGAAGATTTATCAAAGAAAAAGTCAAAAGACGGAAGTTTACTAAAAGCCGAAGAACTCGAGTCTTATTTATGAAGAAAATTCAAGACGAGTTCAAAGAAATCCCGAGACAAAGTCATTAAGTTCAAGATTAATAAAAGATAAAGAAGGGAAGGACTTAACTTTGCAATTAAGGAAAAGAGGAAAGAGGGAGGAAGCTTCCTAAGCTCCTCCCTAATCACCACTATAAATAGACCATTAGTCTTCATTTTTCAAGTTGTTGGGTGGTTTGACAAACCACCACTTCCACCATTTTCATTTCTTGTTAATTACTTTCTTGCTTTTTAAATTCATGTTATGCACTTTCAATTCAATTTAATTTTCAAGTAAGTTTTCATTCATTGTTCTTTAATCTTTACTTTTCTTGTCTTAATCTCTCATCTTCCTTTCTTGATTCTTGTTTGCTTTTGGTGCGATTTACATTTGATCCGTGTTGTTCATTCATGTTTTCGCGCTTAAAAGTTCATTTCTTTATGTTTTGATTCAAAGGTTTGTTTCTTTTAAAGTTTGATAAGTTGTTTTTCATGCTTACTGAGTTCATCTCTCTTTAGATTCGTTCTAGTTTTGAGTTTAAGCTTATTACCATAGCTTATGACTTTTGCTTATTTTTCGGATCAAGAAACCAATCGGAAAGGGTTTTAAAACCCTTTTCCGATCGTCCCTTTCCGATCTACACTTTCCGACCAAGCACACCCCTTTTCCGATCGTCCAATCGGAAAAGGGTTTTAAACTTTCCGATTTGTCCTTTTTTATTCCGATCATAGCTTGTTTTTAGTATTCCGATTGTGCTCATTTAAACCCATTCCGATCAGTTTACTTTTCAGCATTCCGATTGTACTCCTTTTTCTATATTCCGATTACTCGTCCTTCATATATTCCGATCATGCCAACTTTCCGATCATCCGATCGGAAAACATTCCGATAGGGACACCTTTTTGGGTGTATTCCGATTGGGGTGGTTTTGGTTTGTTTTTATTCTTTGTTCGAGTTAAAGTGGCAAGTTTTCTCGTTATGTTTTTAGTTCATTTTAACTTTGTTTGTATTTTTATTTAATTGTCATTTACTTTTTGTTAAGTTTCAATTTTCCGTCATTTAATTTCTCGTCACTTACTTTTAAAGTTTTAAATATGCACCGTCTACGTTTTAATTTATTTTAGTGTTAATTTCTCGTCATTTATTATTAAGTCTTGCTCATTTATTTTACCAAAACCAAAAATATTTGTTTCACCAAGAACAACTAATCTCACACAATTAACCGGAAATCAATTCGAGAGGATACCGAGAATTAAATTGAACCTAGAAAAATCTCTTATATTAGTTACCATCCGCGGTAATGCACTCGGAAAGATCATGAGCTCCCCCACACGACAAACAACTCTTAGAGACCGCTTTAACCGAAGCGGAGTTCGAAGCTTCTTGAGCTTTCCAATGGGACATAAGGTTAGCAAATCTATCAAAAAATCGATTTTCTTCATTTGCCTCATCATGTAATGCATTGATACTTTGAGACGATGATGACGAGCCCAATTTGGCAACACTCGGTGTGTGACGAGGGCTATAAACCTTAGACCTATTCTCGATTATGACCAAAGCTTCTTCAACCGTTTTACACAAAAAATTACCACCCGCGGCGGCATTTAAATAATCTCTTTCATGATCGTTAAGTCCTTGGGGAGCACCGGTCTTATTTGTCAAAAAGAAAGATGGATCCTTTAGGATGTGTATCGATTACCGAGAATTGAATAAGCTGACGATAAAGAACCGTTACCCATTGCCAAGAATTGACGATCTTTTCGACCAATTGCAAGGATCTAGCATATACTCGAAGATCGATTTAAGGTCAGGATATCATCAGCTAAGGGTTAGAGAGGAAGACGTTCATAAGACGGCTTTTAGAACCCGGTACGGACACTACGAGTTTCAAGTTATGCCTTTCGGTTTGACGAACGCGCCTGCGGTATTCATGGATCTCATGAACCGAGTTTGCAAACCATACTTGGACAAGTTTGTGATTGTATTTATCGATGATATTCTCATCTACTCTCGTAATGAAGAAGAACACAAGGAACATTTGAAGACTATACTAGAGCTGCTAAGGAAGGAGAAGTTATATGCAAAGTTTTCCAAATGTGAGTTTTGGATAAACACGGTGCAATTCCTTGGGCATGTAATCGATAGCAGTGGTATTCACGTTGATCCTGCTAAGATCGAGGCCGTGAAGGATTGGGCGACTCCAACAACACCCACGGAGATCCGCCAATTTTTAGGTCTTGCTGGTTACTATAGGAGATTCATTGAAGGTTTCTCCAAGATAGCTAAACCAATGACGGAGTTAACCCAAAAAGACAAGAAATTTGAGTGGAAGGAGGATCAAGATTTGGCATTCCAGACATTGAAGCAGATGTTGTGTGAAGCACCTATACTAGACCTACCCGAGGGTAATGAAGACTTTGTGGTGTATTGTGATGCATCTATAAAAGGGTTAGGTGCGGTACTGATGCAAAGGACTAAGGTCATAGCTTACGCATTAAGACAACTAAAAGTGCACGAGAAGAACTACACAACTCATGACCTAGAGTTGGGAGCAGTGGTGTTTGCCCTGAAGATTTGGAGACACTACCTTTATGGTACTAAGTGTGTTGTATTCACTGATCATAAGAGTCTACAACACATTTTGAATCAAAAGGAACTCAACATGAGACAACGACGTTGGCTAGAGTTGCTCAGTGATTACGATTGCGAGATCCGTTATCACCTGGGCAAGGCAAATGTCGTGGCCGACGCTTTGAGTCGAAAGGAGAGAGTTCTTAGGGTGAAGGATTTGGTGATGACCATTGACTTAGACCTTCCATCCTTAATTCTCAAGGCTCAGAAAGAGGCAGTCGAGGAAGAAATTCTCAAGGCTGAAGATGTTGAAGGCATGATAAAGAAGTTAGAAGCTCGCTCGGATGGAACGTTATGCCTTGATAATAGGAGTTGGTTACCGTGCCATGGTGACCTACGATCTTTGATTATGCATGAGTCGCATAAGTCAAAATACTCCATACATCCGGGATCTGACAAAATGTATCATGATCTGAAGATGTTGTATTGGTGGCCGAACATGAAGGCGGATATTGCTACATACGTTAGCAAGTGCTTGACTTGTGCCAAGGTCAAGGCCGAACATATGAAACCATCAGGATTGTTGGTCCAACCCGAACTGCCAGAATGGAAGTGGGAAAGGATCACTATGGATTTCATTACCAAGCTACCAAAAACCTCAGCCGGATTTGACACCATTTGGGTAATCGTCGACCGACTCACCAAATCGGCTCATTTCATACCAATCAAGGAGACCGATGGGATGGATAAGTTAGCAAGAACATACTTGGAGGAAGTAGTCACGAGGCATGGTGTGCCTGTGTCTATAATCTCCGACCGAGACAGCCGATTTACTTCGCAGTTCTGGAAGTCACTACAGAAGGCATTGGGAACGCAGTTGGATATGAGCACTGCGTACCATCCCCAAACTGACGGTCAAAGTGAAAGGACCATTCAAACCTTAGAAGATATGCTGAGAGCTTGTGTGATTGACTTCGGAAATAGATGGGATAGACACCTACCTCTGGTGGAGTTCTCATACAACAATAGTTATCACACTAGCATTAAGGCAGCGCCGTTCGAAGCACTGTATGGTAGGAAGTGTCGTTCACCCGTGTGTTGGGCAGAGGTTGGTGAAGCATAACTCACTGGACCCGAGATCATACACGAGACTACTGAGAAGATCTTTAAGATCAAGAGCCGTATGCAAGCCGCAAGAGATCGACAAAAGAGTTACGCCGACATGAGACGCAAACCCCTTGAGTTTGAGGTTGGCGATAGAGTCATGTTGAAGGTCTCACCTTGGAAGGGTGTGATTCGCTTTGGAAAGCGTGGAAAGTTGAACCCTCGTTACATTGGACCCTTCAAGATTATAGAAAGGATTGACCCTGTAGCATATCGTTTGGAGTTACCCCAAGAACTTAGCCGAGTGCATAATGTGTTCCACATTTGCAATTTGAAGAAATGTTTAGCCGACGAGACACTCGTTATTCCTTTAGAAGAGATTCAACTCGACGACAAACTCAACTTTGTAGAAGAACCGGTAGAAGTTATGGATCGTCAAGTCAAACAGCTCAAGCAAAGTCGTATACCTATTGTAAAAATCCGTTGGAATGCGCGTAGAGGTCCAGAATACACGTGGGAACGTGAAGACCAATTCAAGAGCAAGTATCCTCATCTTTTCGCTAATCATCCTACTACAACAACGTCTTGATTTCGTGACGAAATCTCTAAAACATGGGAATACTGTGACATCTGTCAAATTTACATCTTAAATTCTTCATATAGTAGGAGTACCTTAATTAATTACCGATGAGTTGTCGATGTAAATGTGTTATTTACTTTGCTTTGTGGACAAAGCCCTCTTTAGGGAGAGCAAATGTAACAACTCGAGTTTTTCGTGTCTCTTAGTTTATGAATGAAACGCACGAAGTTATTAAACGTATTACGTTTTTCCGTATGTCTATTTGAAGTACTTACTGAATCCCTTGAGGTCACGCATAATTGTCTTTGATTTGGATCGTGTGTCAAATTGTTATCGAGTCGTGCATATTCAGTTTTCGCGTCTAAGACCTTACACTCGACAAACTTGGGCCGAATGGTATACCAGTGCATCATGTACAAACATTTAAATTGTGAACCCTTATTCACTTTTATTTCAAAAGCTTGTTTAGCAAGAGTCTATTTTCAGTCATGATTTAATTACATTGTTTATTCACCACTAAGCACTACAATCCAGCACACATGCCAAGTTTACCCAAAATGGGTACATCACAAGCTTACCAAATTCAGTTTGAGTCTAACCCTAAACTAATAATACAAGATTAAATACAGTCCAAATTTTATCCAATGTCCAAACATAACACAAACAATATTCACAGTCCAAATATTACAAACATTGTTCCTGGACAAGTTTTCAAACACAAATCCTGGGTGAAAGTGAAGTGTAGTGTCAAGCCGGACCATCCTTCCTCGTCCACACCTGCAAACCGAAACCGAAACATTCATTGTGAGTCTTTTAAATCATCTCTTCATTTTTCTGAATAAATCTTAGTTGTGCTCGACATTGACCAAACCTGCGAAAATAAAACGAATGTGTTAGTCTTTGTCACGGTTCTATTTTAATCAAAAACTAAAAAGATAAATCATAGCATTTGTTTACTTGAACTTGACCATAACCCATTATTTCTGTCAACCAAACCGAGACCCAAACCGAGACCCAAACCGAGACCAAAGCCGAGACCCAAACCGAGACCCAAACCGAGACCAAACCGAGAACCAAACCAAGACAACCAAGGTCCTTGTTTTCTGCCGAAACCCTTACCACTCAAAGTAACCATCACCCAAGATTTTAACTAATTCATTTTACAGAAACATCACAATACCCTCAAATATGCCGCGGGTATAAAAACCCCCTTTTAATTCGAAACCCTAAAAGTTGTAAACCTTTTTAATTACGAAATTAATACTTTATACATTCCAAAAACGTTAATTAATTTCAATTAATCAACCGTGTACAAAAACCCCCAATTTATATAAACCCTAATTTCATTTTAATTATTAAAACCCTAATTAAACCCAATCCAAACCCGAATCTATTAATTAATTTAATTGGAATCAAGTTATGAATAAACCCCCAAATTTGACCGAAACCCTAATTTTTACAAATCGTTTATATGTTGAAATTAACATGTTTTTATGATAGAAAACGTTAATTAATTGTAATTAAACATGAGATTTAGAAAAACCCCCAAATATTTTCGAAACCCTAATTTGTTTATCATTAAATTCGAGAGCTTTTTTTGTTCACAGCATGTTTATACAAATGATTTAAAACCACAAATCTTTTATAAACGAAAATCATTAGACCATTTTATTTAAAAGAAAAAGAGGGATATAAACTTATCTTTGATTGAGGAATAACTTTAAACCCTTGGGGAAGAACACCTCGAAAACCGAATCGGTTTGATGTGAGGATGGAACCCCACATCCCACGCGAGCCTAACCACCATAAAACATCACAAAAGATTGATGTATTAAACTGAAAACAAGCTTAGCCATGGGAGAGATGAGATCCGATCTATTTTTTTGAGAGAGAAAGAATAGGGGCGGTGGGAGTGTTTCGAGAGAAGAGAGAGAGAGTTATCTGAGTGTTTTTGATTTGTGTGTGTAACAAAAACACGTATTTACTCCTTTTTCTCCTTGTTTGTATCGCCTGGGGTTGGGCCGGGTTAAATAACCCTTGGGCGGGATCATGGGGTGGGTTTATTGGGTATTTGTTGGGCCAGTTGGTGTATTGGGTATTTAAAAGCCCAAAACAAAAATTGTAACTTAAATGTATTATTTAGCCCGTAAATCTCGACCGTTTAATAACCGACTTTTATGTATCGTGATTTCCGTAAACGAAAGGTATTGTCAAGCACAACTAAGGTGTCGTGTCTTTTTACTAGTATAATTTTTATGTCGTAACACGATCCTTATAATTAAATAGGTCGCGGCTAGCGTAACCGTACACTCGAGCTACCCTTATCTTCGTCATTTTTGCTGAATTACGAGGTGAGTTTATAGCCCCATTCTTAACTATTTTTACTGCTTTTTGGGGTGAGACATTGCTTGATTTAACGTATGAACACAAGTGCATTTACTGATTTATATATTAGTCTAAGTCCCGCTAAAAACCCAGTTGCTTTGGCCCGTGAATCGTGAACCGTTAATTACTTTGTGTAAGCGCGAATGTTATGGATAGATCTATCGGGATTGACGTCCCTGTCTGTCTTGTCCAACAAGGGGACAAGCGGGCACAGTTTCATTTGAGTCTGATATAGGATGTCGTGGGTTTAGGCATCCAGTTGGGCTACATTTATATGATTATACTACCGGTGTTGTTAACGCTTCGGTGTCACGAGCTTAGACTGTAATAAATACTTTTAGGATGACTTTGTATTTGTTATATTGTCATCACTTTTGGGAAAATCTTGTGGTTCATTAAACATTTCAAATTAACTAAACCTATGAACTCACCAACTTTATGTTGACACTTTAGCAATGTTTTTCTCAGGTATTAAGAAGGAAGATGCTAAGTGAGGTCTCATGCATTGCCGTCATTTCTCTTGAAACAAAGATCATTTGTACTATTTGGAAAACTATGTTTTGTAACTGTGACCAGTTTTATGCTTCCGCACTATGTTAAAACTATTTATTTTATCAATTACAAGTGATCTATTTTCCGAACGTCTCATTTAGAGGTCGTTCTTTGTAACTGTGTGTGTATGATAATCATGACGTCACCACTCCCTTGTCGCCATTATACTCTGATATTTTGGGAGTGTGACAGATTGGTATCAGAGCCATGGTTATAGAGAACTAGGTTGCATTTAGTAACTCTAGACTATAACTGCTATGTGTTTAATCGATTATCATACGGATTGTAAGTATTAAGTATATGTAGATACATGGATATAAATAAGTAATAAATGGGATACATGTGATTTAACAAATACGAGGTATATTTACATGGGTTACATGTGCAACAACAAAATCTGAATTATGTTATATGGGATACATGTGGATTCAACAATGATTGCTATGTTATGTTAATGTCCCTTTTTACGGACTAATTATATGAGGTATTTACACACATTTATTTTGTTTATGCTACAGCGATGTCTTCTTCTGATGATTCCACGTCTACAGGAGCATACTACAACCGTAGTTCACAGTCGACTATCAGTTCATCAGTAGGACTACCTAGAGGATCACCATCAGGATATCCGTGGTACCGGATGATTTCAGATGATGATACTGAGAGAGAGACTGAGGAGGTTCATCGCTCACCGATCCGTATTCCTGATGCATCAGCTGACGACGTACTTAGCCTAGAAGGCGGAGGAGAGGATGACCTAGACGCTGATGTGGTGCAGTCACCAGGTCAGGCATCAGTCACTAGGGAGGAGACGATAGAGGAGACAGAGGATGATGATATGGAGTTCACCGATGGGGAAGGTGAACCCATGGAGGTCACTGACACTGAGGACCCTCCTACTACATATGCTGCTACTCCTGAGGTTTCCCTCGCACACATCTCCTCATCTTCATCTGAAGACGAAGGGGAGAGGACTGACATCCCTGCTCCAGCACCTGGTACTCTACCTTTCTACTATGTGAGACGACGTCTTCGGGGGAGAGCTGCTCGACCACCACTTTCACCTTACCGACCCCTCGTACCCTTCACTGCCACTGACAGGCATGCAGCCCGCACACCTGCCAGTCCTGTCCCAGAGGTACCACTACTACTACCACCACCAGAGACTGTACCTGCTGTGTACCAGGAGATGCTTGCTGATGTTGGCATCTCTACTGGGCCGAGAGCTACGACTCCTCTTCCTAGGAGAGCTACATCGACAGTGGTGATGCTTGGGGTAGCAGATGGATGTGTGACGACACGATTAAACAGGTTGGAGGATGTTGTAGAGGCTTTAGGTGAGGAGTATAATGAGGTGCAGGATAAGCTGGAGGCACTGGCAAAGAAGAGTCCAGTTAAGGACGAGACAGTATTGACGGTTTGTGTGACCCGTCTACGAGGACAGCTTCATACTGTTCTTGATCAGATGGATACCATGCCGAATGCTCGTCTTGAGGAGATCGAGAGCCTGATGACCCGTTGGGGAGTAGAGCCATTGGTTGAGACAGGCGGACTAGAGGCACCTGTGGAGGACCCTGTTGCAGACTTGGATAAGAGGTTTAGAGCCGCTTGTTATGATACCGATGTTAGACTTAGAGATTCCCAGGCTCGTGAGATCGTGGTTGAGAGGAGGTTAACAGAGTTGGAGAGAGAGCTTCATCAGCGCCGTGAGGGCACTAGTTAGATTTATCTTGTACCACTGACTTATCGTTGTATGACCACTAAGCTTTGAAGTTTATCTTAGCTAGTTGGCTTTTATTTTATTTTATTATATTATGTACGACAAACTATGATGTACTACCAAACAGTTCTATGAATGATATTATGGGTTACAAAAATTGTGAGATCATTATATATTGTGTATTATACCCTGGAGCATTTCATAATTGTATTGTGCGTGCCATGCATGTTATGTCTGGCAAAACTCATTGTCCTATTACCTTTTTAGATTATGGCGCCAGTTAGAAGATCTGAAATGCAGAATCCACCAGCTACTACCGGTGGGATTGACACCGTCATGCTAAGTCAAATGATAGCCGAACGGGTGGCCGAGGCACTCGCAACAGCCGAAGCAAATCGTACAGCAAGCACACAGGAGGAGACCAACCAAGGAGCTACTAATGCTATTGCACGGACTTGTACCTACAAGGAATTTCGTGCAGTTACGCAAGTAAGTTTCCGCGGTACTGAAGGAGCAGTAGGTTTAACCAGATGGTTTGAGAAGCTAGAATCCCAATTTGGGATTAGCAATGTTGCTGAAGCTGATAAGGTGAAGTTTGCGTCAAGCACGTTAGTGGATGGTGCTTTGACTTGGTGGAACGTCTATGCTCGTGCAGTGACCATTGACGTTGCCCAAGCGACGCCCTGGAGTGAATTTAAAGCTATGTTTGTGAGGAAATACTGTCCACGAAATGAAGTCAAGCAGATGGAGGTTGAGCTGTGGAACCTGAAGGTCAAGGGTACTGCTCTTGCTGCTTACAATCAGCGCTTTCAAGAGCTGATCTTGTTATGTCCCGAAATGGTGCCCAACGACGACCGATTGTTGGAGCGATACATTGAAGGACTACCTTTGAGCATCAAAGGGAATGTGACTTCATCCAAGCCAACTGATTTGCACGAGGCAATCGACATGGCTCAGAGTCTGATGTACCAAGTGGTACAAGAGTTGGGAGAAAATACTGGGGATAAGAGGAAGTGGTTTGGCAACCACTACAACAACAATACCAACAATACCAATAACAGCAACAACACAAACAACTACAACCAGAACAAGCGACAAGAAGTAGCAAGGGTGTTTACTGCTGGACAAGGTAATACTGGAAACTACGCTGGAAGACTCCCTTTCTGTGGAAAGTGTGGCCAACATCACGAAGGAGCATGTTCCCCTACGTGCTACAATTGTGGGAAGGCCGGACATAAGGCAAAGGAATGTCGAGAACCACCTCGTCCTGCTAACCAAAGAGGACCTGGAACATAAGGTGGCCAAGGAGCAAATGTCACTTGCTTTGGATGTGGAGAGAAAGGTCACTATAAGAACAAGTGCCCAAGCAGTGGGAACCAAGGTCGTGGTAACCAGATTCGAAGCAATCAGAATCAAAACCAAGGAAACCAGAAGCAGAATCAAGGGAACCGGGGAGGGAATAACCGAGCCACAACTAGTACTCCTGGAGGATTCACGCAACCTAGTAAAGTGTATCATCTCTGTGCTGAAGCTGCGGTGCAAGACAACAATGTTGTGACTGGTACGTTTCTAGTCAATAACAACTATGCTTCAGTACTATTTGATTCTGGTGCGGATAGGAGTTTTGTGTCATCTGTGTTTAGTGAACGCCTAAATATTACCCCTACTGCGTTAGACGTTAAGTATAATGTAGAATTAGCCGATGGGAAGTCAGTAACCACCGACGCCATTCTGAAAGGATGTAGTATAAGATTACAAGATCGTTCGTTCAGTATCGACATACTCCCCATAGAATTGGGAAGTTTTGACGTCATCATTGGAATGGATTGGATGTCGAAGCATCACGCGGAAATTGTATGTCATGAGAAGTGCGTCCGTGTTCCTTATGGAAACAATGTACTAATCATACAAGGCGAAAGAAGTGGAGTGAAGAATGGATCAAGACTGGAAGTCATCTCATGTATTAGAACCCAAAGATACATTGAGAAGGGATGTCCAGTATTCTTGGTTCAAATAACACAAAAGGAAGGAGAAGAAGATCACGAAAAGAAAGTGGAAGACGTACCGATCGTTAGAGACTTTCCGGACGTATTCCCAGAGGACTTACCAGGATTACCACCAGCACGGCAAGTGGAGTTTCACATCGAGCTTACACCCGGAGCCGCGCCTGTTGCTAGAGCCCCATACCGCTTAGCACCGGCCGAGATGACAGAGTTAGCTGAACAGATAAAGGAACTTTCTGACAAAGGTTTCATTAGACCAAGTTCCTCACCTTGGGGAGCACCGGTCTTATTTGTCAAAAAGAAAGATGGATCCTTTAGGATGTGTATCGATTACCGAGAATTGAATAAGCTGGCGATAAAGAACCGTTACCCATTGCCAAGAATTGACGATCTTTTCGACCAATTGTAAGGATCTAGCATATACTCGAAGATCGATTTAAGGTCAGGATATCATCAGCTAAGGGTTAGAGAGGAAGACCTTCATAAGACGGCTTTTAGAACCCGGTACGGACACTACGAGTTTCAAGTTATGCCTTTCGGTTTGACGAACGCGCCTGCGGTATTCATGGATCTCATGAACCGAGTTTGCAAACCATACTTGGACAAGTTTGTGGTTGTATTTATCGATGATATTCTCATCTACTCTCGTAATGAAGAAGAACACAAGGAACATTTGAAGACTATACTAGAGCTGCTAAGGAAGGAGAAGTTATATGCAAAGTTTTCCAAATGTGAGTTTTGGATAAACACGGTGCAATTCCTTGGGCATGTAATCGATAGCAGTGGTATTCACGTTGATCCTGCTAAGATCGAGGCCGTGAAGGATTGGGCGACTCCAACAACACCCACAGAGATCCGCCAATTTTTAGGTCTTGCTGGTTACTATAGGAGATTCATTGAAGGTTTCTCCAAGATAGCTAAACCAATGACGGAGTTAACCCAAAAAGACAAGAAATTTGAGTGGAAGGAGGATCAAGATTTGGCATTCCAGACATTGAAGCAGATGTTGTGTGAAGCACCTATACTAGCCCTACCCGAGGGTAATGAACACTTTGTGGTGTATTGTGATGCATCCATAAAAGGGTTAGGTGCGGTACTGATGCAAAGGACTAAGGTCATAGCTTACGCATCAAGACAACTAAAAGTGCACGAGAAGAACTACACAACTCATGACCTAGAGTTGGGAGCAGTGGTGTTTGCCCTGAAGATTTGGAGACACTACCTTTATGGTACTAAGTGTGTTGTATTCACTGATCATAAGAGTCTACAACACATTTTGAATCAAAAGGAACTCAACATGAGACAACAACGTTGGCTAGAGTTGCTCAGTGATTACGATTGCGAGATCCGTTATCACCCGGGCAAGGCAAATGTCGTGGCCGACGCTTTGAGTCGAAAGGAGAGAGTTCTTAGGGTGAAGGCTTTGGTGATGACCATTGACTTAGACCTTCCATCCTTAATTCTCAAGGCTCAGAAAAAGGCAGTCGAGGAAGAAATTCTCAAGGCTGAAGATGTTGAAGGCATGATAAAGAAGTTAGAAGCTCGCTCGGATGGAACGTTATGCCTTGATAATAGGAGTTGGTTACCGTGCCATGGTGAACTACGATCTTTGATTATGCATGAGTCGCATAAGTCAAAATACTCCATACATCCGGGATCTGACAAAATGTATCATGATCTGAAGATGTTGTATTGGTGGCTGAACATGAAGGCGGATATTGCTACATACGTTAGCAAGTGCTTGACTTGTGCCAAGGTCAAGGCCGAACATATGAAACCATCAGGATTGTTGGTCCAACCCGAACTGCCAGAATGGAAGTGGGAAAGGATCACTATGGATTTCATTACCAAGCTACCAAAAACCTCAGCCGGATTTGACACCATTTGGGTAATCGTCGACCGACTCACCAAATCGGCTCATTTCATACCAATCAAGGAGACCGATGGGATGGATAAGTTAGCAAGAACATACTTGGAGGAAGTAGTCACGAGGAATGGTGTGCCTGTGTCTATAATCTCCGACCGAGACAGCCGATTTACTTCGCAGTTCTGGAAGTCACTGCAGAAGGCATTGGGAACGCAGTTGGATATGAGCACTGCGTACCATCCCCAAACTGACGGTCAAAGTGAAAGGACCATTCAAACCTTAGAAGATATGTTGAGAGCTTGTGAGATTGACTTCGGAAATAGATGGGATAGACACCTACCTCTGGTGGAGTTCTCATACAACAATAGTTATCACACTAGCATTAAGGCAGCGCCGTTCGAAGCACTGTATGGTAGGAAGTGTCGTTCACCCGTGTGTTGGGCAGAGGTTGGTGAAGCATAACTCACTGGACCCGAGATCATACACGAGACTACTGAGAAGATCTTTAAGATTAAGAGCCGTATGCAAGCCGCAAGAGATCGACAAAAGAGTTACGCCGACATGAGACGCAAACCCCTTGAGTTTGAGGTTGGCGATAGAGTCATGTTGAAGGTCTCACCTTGGAAGGGTGTGATTCGCTTTGGAAAGCGTGGAAAGTTAAACCCTCGTTACATTGGACCCTTCAAGATTATAGAAAGGATTGACCCTGTAGCATATCGTTTGGAGTTACCCCAAGAACTTAGCCGAGTGCATAATGTGTTCCACATTTGCAATTTGAAGAAATGTTTAGCCGACGAGACACTCGTTATTCCTTTAGAAGAGATTCAACTCGACGACAAACTCAACTTTGTAGAAGAACCGGTAGAAGTTATGGATCGTCAAGTCAAACAGCTCAAGCAAAGTCGTATACCTATTGTAAAAATCCGTTGGAATGCGCGTAGAGGTCCAGAATACACGTGGGAACGTGAAGACCAATTCAAGAGCAAGTATCCTCATCTTTTCGCTAATCATCCTACTACAACAACGTCTTGATTTCGTGACGAAATCTCTAAAACATGGGAATACTGTGACATCCGTCAAATTTCCATCTTAAATTCTTCATATAGTAGGAGTACCTTAATTAATTACCGATGAGTTGTCAATGTAAATGTGTTATTTACTTTGCTTTGCGGACAAAGCCCTCTTTAGGGAGAGCGAATGTAACAACTCGAGTTTTTCGTGTCTCTTAGTTTATGAATGAAACGCACGAAGTTATTAAACGTATTATGTTTTGCCGTATGTCTATTTGAAGTACTTACTGAATCCCTTGAGGTCACGCATAATTGTCTTTGATTTGGATCGTGTGTCAAATTGTTATCGAGTCGTGCATATTCAGTTTTCGCGTCTAAGACCTTACACTCGACAAACTTGGGCCGAATGGTATACCAGTGCATCATGTACAAACATTTAAATTGTGAACCCTTATTCACTTTTATTTCAAAAGCTTGTTTAGCAAGAGTCTATTTTCAGTCATGATTTAATTACATTGTTTATTCACCACTAAGCACTACAATCCAGCACACATGCCAAGTTTACCCAAAATGGGTACATCACAAGCTTACCAAATTCAGTTTGAGTCTAACCCTAAACTAATAATACAAGATTAAATACAGTCCAAATTTTATCCAATGTCCAAACATAACACAAACAATATTCACAGTCCAAATATTACAAAAATTGTTCCTGGACAAGTTTTCAAACACAAATCTTGGGTGAAAGTGAAGTGTAGTGTCAAGCCGAACCATCCTTCCTCGTCCACACCTGCAAACCGAAACCGAAACATTCATTGTGAGTCTTTTAAATCATCTCTTCATTTTTCTGAATAAATCTTAGTTGTGCTCGTCATTGACCAAACCTGCGAAAATAAAACGAATGTGTTAGTCTTTGTCACGGTTCTATTTTAATCAAAAACTGAAAAGATAAATCATAGCATTTGTTTACTTGAACTTGACCATAACCCATTATTTCTGTCAACCAAACCGAGACCCAAACCGAGACCCAAACCGAGACCAAAGTCGAGACCCAAACCGAGACCCAAACCGAGACCAAACCGAGAACCAAACCAAGACAACCAAGGTCCTTGTTTTCTGCCGAAACCCTTACCACTCAAAGTAACCATAACCCAAGATTTTAACTAATTCATTTTACAGAAACATCACAATACCCTCAAATATGCCGCGGGTATAAAAACCCCCTTTTAATTCGAAACCCTAAAAATTGTAAACCTTTTTAATTACGAAATTAATACTTTATACATTCCAAAAACGTTAATTAATTTCAATTAATCAACCGTGTACAAAAACCCCCAATTTATATAAACCCTAATTTCATTTTAATTATTAAAACCCTAATTAAACCCAATCCAAACCCGAATCTATTAATTAATTTAATTGGAATCAAGTTATGAATAAACCCCCAAATTTGACCGAAACCCTAATTTTTACAAATCGTTTATATGTTGAAATTAACATGTTTTTATGATAGAAAACGTTAATTAATTGTAATTAAACATGAGATTTAGAAAAACCCCCAAATATTTTCGAAACCCTAATTTGTTTATCATTAAATTCGAGAGCTTTTTTTGTTCACAGCATGTTTATACAAATGATTTAAAACCACAAATCTTTTATAAACGAAAATCATTAGACCATTTTATTTAAAAGAAAAAGAGGGATATAAACTTATCTTTGATTGAGGAATAACTTTTAAACCCTGGGGAAGAACACCTCGAAAACCGAATCGGTTTGATGTGGGGATGAAACCCCACATCCCACGCGAGCCTAACCACCATAAAACATCACAAATGATTGATGTATTAAACTGAAAACAAGCTTAGCCATGGGAGAGATGAGATCCGATCTATTTTTTTGAGAGAGAAAGAATAGGGGCGGTGGGAGTGTTTCGAGAGAAGAGAGAGAGAGTTATCTGAGTGTTTTTTATTTGTGTGTGTAACAAAAACACGTATTTACTCCTTTTTCTCCTTGTTTGTATCGCCTGGGGTTGGGCCGGGTTAAATAACCCTTGGGCCGGATCATGGGGTGGGTTTATTGGGTATTTGTTGGGCCAGTTGGTGTATTGGGTATTTAAAAGCCCAAAACGAAAATTGTAACTTAAATGTATTATTTAGCCCGTAAATCTCGACCGTTTAATAACCGACTTTTATGTATCGTGTTTTCCGTAAACGAAAGGTATTGTCAAGCACAACTAAGGTGTCGTGTCTTTTTACTAGTATAATTTTTATGTCGTAACACGATCCTTATAATTAAATAGGTCGCGGCTAGCGTAACCGTACACTCGAGCTACCCTTATCTTCGTCATTTTTGCTGAATTACGAGGTGAGTTTATAGCCCCATGCTTAACTATTTTTACTGCTTTTTGAGGTGAGACATTGCTTGATTTAACGTATGAACACAAGTGCATTTACTGATTTATATATTAGTCTAAGTCCCGCTAAAAACCCAGTTGCTTTGGCCCGTGAATCGTGAACCGTTAATTACTTTGTGTAAGCGCGAATGTTATGGATAGATCTATCGGGATTGACGTCCCTGTCTGTCTTGTCCAACAAGGGGACAAGCGGGCACAGTTTCATTTGAGTCTGATATAGGATGTCGTGGGTTTAGGCATCCAGTTGGGCTACATTTATATGATTATACTACCGGTGTTGTTAACGCTTCGGTGTCACGAGCTTAGACTGTAATAAATACTTTTAGGATGACTTTGTATTTGTTATATTGTCATCACTTTTGGGAAAATCTTGTGGTTCATTAAACATTTCAAATTAACTAAACCTATGAACTCACCAACTTTATGTTGACACTTTAGCAATGTTTTTCTCAGGTATTAAGAAGGAAGATGCTAAGTGAGGTCTCATGCATTGCCGTCATTTCTCTTGAAACAAAGATCATTTGTACTATTTGGAAAACTATGTTTTGTAACTGTGAGATCATTATATATTGTGTATTATACCCTGGAGCATTTCATAATTGTATTGTGCGTGCCATGCATGTTATGTCTGGCAAAACTCATTGTCCTATTACCTTTTTAGATTATGGCGCCAGTTAGAAGATCTGAAATGCAGAATCCACCAGCTACTACCGGTGGGATTGACACCGTCATGCTAAGTCAAATGATAGCCGAACGGGTGGCCGAGGCACTCGCAACAGCCGAAGCAAATCGTACAGCAAGCACACAGGAGGAGACCAACCAAGGAGCTACTAATGCTATTGCACGGACTTGTACCTACAAGGAATTTCGTGCAGTTACGCAAGTAAGTTTCCGCGGTACTGAAGGAGCAGTAGGTTTAACCAGATGGTTTGAGAAGCTAGAATCCCAATTTGGGATTAGCAATGTTGCTGAAGCTGATAAGGTGAAGTTTGCGTCAAGCACGTTAGTGGATGGTGCTTTGACTTGGTGGAACGTCTATGCTCGTGCAGTGACCATTGACGTTGCCCAAGCGACGCCCTGGAGTGAATTTAAAGCTATGTTTGTGAGGAAATACTGTCCACGAAATGAAGTCAAGCAGATGGAGGTTGAGCTGTGGAACCTGAAGGTCAAGGGTACTGCTCTTGCTGCTTACAATCAGCGCTTTCAAGAGCTGATCTTGTTATGTCCCGAAATGGTGCCCAACGACGACCGATTGTTGGAGCGATACATTGAAGGACTACCTTTGAGCATCAAAGGGAATGTGACTTCATCCAAGCCAACTGATTTGCACGAGGCAATCGACATGGCTCAGAGTCTGATGTACCAAGTGGTACAAGAGTTGGGAGAAAATACTGGGGATAAGAGGAAGTGGTCTGGCAACCACTACAACAACAATACCAACAATACCAATAACAGCAACAACACAAACAACTACAACCAGAACAAGCGACAAGAAGTAGCAAGGGTGTTTACTGCTGGACAAGGTAATACTGGAAACTACGCTGGAAGACTCCCTTTCTGTGGAAAGTGTGGCCAACATCACGAAGGAGCATGTTCCCCTACGTGCTACAATTGTGGGAAGGCCGGACATAAGGCAAAGGAATGTCGAGAACCACCTCGTCCTGCTAACCAAAGAGGACCTGGAACATAAGGTGGCCAAGGAGCAAATGTCACTTGCTTTGGATGTGGAGAGAAAGGTCACTATAAGAACAAGTGCCCAAGCAGTGGGAACCAAGGTCGTGGTAACCAGATTCGAAGCAATCAGAATCAAAACCAAGGAAACCAGAAGCAGAATCAAGGGAACCGGGGAGGGAATAACCGAGCCACAACTAGTACTCCTGGAGGATTCACGCAACCTAGTAAAGTGTATCATCTCTGTGCTGAAGCTGCGGTGCAAGACAACAATGTTGTGACTGGTACGTTTCTAGTCAATAACAACTATGCTTCAGTACTATTTGATTCTGGTGCGGATAGGAGTTTTGTGTCATCTGTGTTTAGTGAACGCCTAAATATTACCCCTACTGCGTTAGACGTTAAGTATAATGTAGAATTAGCCGATGGGAAGTCAGTAACCACCGACGCCATTCTGAAAGGATGTAGTATAAGATTACAAGATCGTTCGTTCAGTATCGACATACTCCCCATAGAATTGGGAAGTTTTGACGTCATCATTGGAATGGATTGGATGTCGAAGCATCACGCGGAAATTGTATGTCATGAGAAGTGCGTCCGTGTTCCTTATGGAAACAATGTACTAATCATACAAGGCGAAAGAAGTGGAGTGAAGAATGGATCAAGACTGGAAGTCATCTCATGTATTAGAACCCAAAGATACATTGAGAAGGGATGTCCAGTATTCTTGGTTCAAATAACACAAAAGGAAGGAGAAGAAGATCACGAAAAGAAAGTGGAAGACGTACCGATCGTTAGAGACTTTCCGGACGTATTCCCAGAGGACTTACCAGGATTACCACCAGCACGGCAAGTGGAGTTTCACATCGAGCTTACACCCGGAGCCGCGCCTGTTGCTAGAGCCCCATACCGCTTAGCACCGGCCGAGATGACAGAGTTAGCTGAACAGATAAAGGAACTTTCTGACAAAGGTTTCATTAGACCAAGTTCCTCACCTTGGGGAGCACCGGTCTTATTTGTCAAAAAGAAAGATGGATCCTTTAGGATGTGTATCGATTACCGAGAATTGAATAAGCTGGCGATAAAGAACCGTTACCCATTGCCAAGAATTGACGATCTTTTCGACCAATTGTAAGGATCTAGCATATACTCGAAGATCGATTTAAGGTCAGGATATCATCAGCTAAGGGTTAGAGAGGAAGACCTTCATAAGACGGCTTTTAGAACCCGGTACGGACACTACGAGTTTCAAGTTATGCCTTTCGGTTTGACGAACGCGCCTGCGGTATTCATGGATCTCATGAACCGAGTTTGCAAACCATACTTGGACAAGTTTGTGGTTGTATTTATCGATGATATTCTCATCTACTCTCGTAATGAAGAAGAACACAAGGAACATTTGAAGACTATACTAGAGCTGCTAAGGAAGGAGAAGTTATATGCAAAGTTTTCCAAATGTGAGTTTTGGATAAACACGGTGCAATTCCTTGGGCATGTAATCGATAGCAGTGGTATTCACGTTGATCCTGCTAAGATCGAGGCCGTGAAGGATTGGGCGACTCCAACAACACCCACAGAGATCCGCCAATTTTTAGGTCTTGCTGGTTACTATAGGAGATTCATTGAAGGTTTCTCCAAGATAGCTAAACCAATGACGGAGTTAACCCAAAAAGACAAGAAATTTGAGTGGAAGGAGGATCAAGATTTGGCATTCCAGACATTGAAGCAGATGTTGTGTGAAGCACCTATACTAGCCCTACCCGAGGGTAATGAACACTTTGTGGTGTATTGTGATGCATCCATAAAAGGGTTAGGTGCGGTACTGATGCAAAGGACTAAGGTCATAGCTTACGCATCAAGACAACTAAAAGTGCACGAGAAGAACTACACAACTCATGACCTAGAGTTGGGAGCAGTGGTGTTTGCCCTGAAGATTTGGAGACACTACCTTTATGGTACTAAGTGTGTTGTATTCACTGATCATAAGAGTCTACAACACATTTTGAATCAAAAGGAACTCAACATGAGACAACAACGTTGGCTAGAGTTGCTCAGTGATTACGATTGCGAGATCCGTTATCACCCGGGCAAGGCAAATGTCGTGGCCGACGCTTTGAGTCGAAAGGAGAGAGTTCTTAGGGTGAAGGCTTTGGTGATGACCATTGACTTAGACCTTCCATCCTTAATTCTCAAGGCTCAGAAAAAGGCAGTCGAGGAAGAAATTCTCAAGGCTGAAGATGTTGAAGGCATGATAAAGAAGTTAGAAGCTCGCTCGGATGGAACGTTATGCCTTGATAATAGGAGTTGGTTACCGTGCCATGGTGAACTACGATCTTTGATTATGCATGAGTCGCATAAGTCAAAATACTCCATACATCCGGGATCTGACAAAATGTATCATGATCTGAAGATGTTGTATTGGTGGCTGAACATGAAGGCGGATATTGCTACATACGTTAGCAAGTGCTTGACTTGTGCCAAGGTCAAGGCCGAACATATGAAACCATCAGGATTGTTGGTCCAACCCGAACTGCCAGAATGGAAGTGGGAAAGGATCACTATGGATTTCATTACCAAGCTACCAAAAACCTCAGCCGGATTTGACACCATTTGGGTAATCGTCGACCGACTCACCAAATCGGCTCATTTCATACCAATCAAGGAGACCGATGGGATGGATAAGTTAGCAAGAACATACTTGGAGGAAGTAGTCACGAGGAATGGTGTGCCTGTGTCTATAATCTCCGACCGAGACAGCCGATTTACTTCGCAGTTCTGGAAGTCACTGCAGAAGGCATTGGGAACGCAGTTGGATATGAGCACTGCGTACCATCCCCAAACTGACGGTCAAAGTGAAAGGACCATTCAAACCTTAGAAGATATGTTGAGAGCTTGTGAGATTGACTTCGGAAATAGATGGGATAGACACCTACCTCTGGTGGAGTTCTCATACAACAATAGTTATCACACTAGCATTAAGGCAGCGCCGTTCGAAGCACTGTATGGTAGGAAGTGTCGTTCACCCGTGTGTTGGGCAGAGGTTGGTGAAGCATAACTCACTGGACCCGAGATCATACACGAGACTACTGAGAAGATCTTTAAGATTAAGAGCCGTATGCAAGCCGCAAGAGATCGACAAAAGAGTTACGCCGACATGAGACGCAAACCCCTTGAGTTTGAGGTTGGCGATAGAGTCATGTTGAAGGTCTCACCTTGGAAGGGTGTGATTCGCTTTGGAAAGCGTGGAAAGTTAAACCCTCGTTACATTGGACCCTTCAAGATTATAGAAAGGATTGACCCTGTAGCATATCGTTTGGAGTTACCCCAAGAACTTAGCCGAGTGCATAATGTGTTCCACATTTGCAATTTGAAGAAATGTTTAGCCGACGAGACACTCGTTATTCCTTTAGAAGAGATTCAACTCGACGACAAACTCAACTTTGTAGAAGAACCGGTAGAAGTTATGGATCGTCAAGTCAAACAGCTCAAGCAAAGTCGTATACCTATTGTAAAAATCCGTTGGAATGCGCGTAGAGGTCCAGAATACACGTGGGAACGTGAAGACCAATTCAAGAGCAAGTATCCTCATCTTTTCGCTAATCATCCTACTACAACAACGTCTTGATTTCGTGACGAAATCTCTAAAACATGGGAATACTGTGACATCCGTCAAATTTCCATCTTAAATTCTTCATATAGTAGGAGTACCTTAATTAATTACCGATGAGTTGTCAATGTAAATGTGTTATTTACTTTGCTTTGCGGACAAAGCCCTCTTTAGGGAGAGCGAATGTAACAACTCGAGTTTTTCGTGTCTCTTAGTTTATGAATGAAACGCACGAAGTTATTAAACGTATTATGTTTTGCCGTATGTCTATTTGAAGTACTTACTGAATCCCTTGAGGTCACGCATAATTGTCTTTGATTTGGATCGTGTGTCAAATTGTTATCGAGTCGTGCATATTCAGTTTTCGCGTCTAAGACCTTACACTCGACAAACTTGGGCCGAATGGTATACCAGTGCATCATGTACAAACATTTAAATTGTGAACCCTTATTCACTTTTATTTCAAAAGCTTGTTTAGCAAGAGTCTATTTTCAGTCATGATTTAATTACATTGTTTATTCACCACTAAGCACTACAATCCAGCACACATGCCAAGTTTACCCAAAATGGGTACATCACAAGCTTACCAAATTCAGTTTGAGTCTAACCCTAAACTAATAATACAAGATTAAATACAGTCCAAATTTTATCCAATGTCCAAACATAACACAAACAATATTCACAGTCCAAATATTACAAAAATTGTTCCTGGACAAGTTTTCAAACACAAATCTTGGGTGAAAGTGAAGTGTAGTGTCAAGCCGAACCATCCTTCCTCGTCCACACCTGCAAACCGAAACCGAAACATTCATTGTGAGTCTTTTAAATCATCTCTTCATTTTTCTGAATAAATCTTAGTTGTGCTCGTCATTGACCAAACCTGCGAAAATAAAACGAATGTGTTAGTCTTTGTCACGGTTCTATTTTAATCAAAAACTGAAAAGATAAATCATAGCATTTGTTTACTTGAACTTGACCATAACCCATTATTTCTGTCAACCAAACCGAGACCCAAACCGAGACCCAAACCGAGACCAAAGTCGAGACCCAAACCGAGACCCAAACCGAGACCAAACCGAGAACCAAACCAAGACAACCAAGGTCCTTGTTTTCTGCCGAAACCCTTACCACTCAAAGTAACCATAACCCAAGATTTTAACTAATTCATTTTACAGAAACATCACAATACCCTCAAATATGCCGCGGGTATAAAAACCCCCTTTTAATTCGAAACCCTAAAAATTGTAAACCTTTTTAATTACGAAATTAATACTTTATACATTCCAAAAACGTTAATTAATTTCAATTAATCAACCGTGTACAAAAACCCCCAATTTATATAAACCCTAATTTCATTTTAATTATTAAAACCCTAATTAAACCCAATCCAAACCCGAATCTATTAATTAATTTAATTGGAATCAAGTTATGAATAAACCCCCAAATTTGACCGAAACCCTAATTTTTACAAATCGTTTATATGTTGAAATTAACATGTTTTTATGATAGAAAACGTTAATTAATTGTAATTAAACATGAGATTTAGAAAAACCCCCAAATATTTTCGAAACCCTAATTTGTTTATCATTAAATTCGAGAGCTTTTTTTGTTCACAGCATGTTTATACAAATGATTTAAAACCACAAATCTTTTATAAACGAAAATCATTAGACCATTTTATTTAAAAGAAAAAGAGGGATATAAACTTATCTTTGATTGAGGAATAACTTTTAAACCCTGGGGAAGAACACCTCGAAAACCGAATCGGTTTGATGTGGGGATGAAACCCCACATCCCACGCGAGCCTAACCACCATAAAACATCACAAATGATTGATGTATTAAACTGAAAACAAGCTTAGCCATGGGAGAGATGAGATCCGATCTATTTTTTTGAGAGAGAAAGAATAGGGGCGGTGGGAGTGTTTCGAGAGAAGAGAGAGAGAGTTATCTGAGTGTTTTTTATTTGTGTGTGTAACAAAAACACGTATTTACTCCTTTTTCTCCTTGTTTGTATCGCCTGGGGTTGGGCCGGGTTAAATAACCCTTGGGCCGGATCATGGGGTGGGTTTATTGGGTATTTGTTGGGCCAGTTGGTGTATTGGGTATTTAAAAGCCCAAAACGAAAATTGTAACTTAAATGTATTATTTAGCCCGTAAATCTCGACCGTTTAATAACCGACTTTTATGTATCGTGTTTTCCGTAAACGAAAGGTATTGTCAAGCACAACTAAGGTGTCGTGTCTTTTTACTAGTATAATTTTTATGTCGTAACACGATCCTTATAATTAAATAGGTCGCGGCTAGCGTAACCGTACACTCGAGCTACCCTTATCTTCGTCATTTTTGCTGAATTACGAGGTGAGTTTATAGCCCCATGCTTAACTATTTTTACTGCTTTTTGAGGTGAGACATTGCTTGATTTAACGTATGAACACAAGTGCATTTACTGATTTATATATTAGTCTAAGTCCCGCTAAAAACCCAGTTGCTTTGGCCCGTGAATCGTGAACCGTTAATTACTTTGTGTAAGCGCGAATGTTATGGATAGATCTATCGGGATTGACGTCCCTGTCTGTCTTGTCCAACAAGGGGACAAGCGGGCACAGTTTCATTTGAGTCTGATATAGGATGTCGTGGGTTTAGGCATCCAGTTGGGCTACATTTATATGATTATACTACCGGTGTTGTTAACGCTTCGGTGTCACGAGCTTAGACTGTAATAAATACTTTTAGGATGACTTTGTATTTGTTATATTGTCATCACTTTTGGGAAAATCTTGTGGTTCATTAAACATTTCAAATTAACTAAACCTATGAACTCACCAACTTTATGTTGACACTTTAGCAATGTTTTTCTCAGGTATTAAGAAGGAAGATGCTAAGTGAGGTCTCATGCATTGCCGTCATTTCTCTTGAAACAAAGATCATTTGTACTATTTGGAAAACTATGTTTTGTAACTGTGACCAGTTTTATGCTTCCGCACTATGTTAAAACTATTTATTTTATCAATTACAAGTGATCTATTTTCCGAACGTCTCATTTAGAGGTCGTTCTTTGTAACTGTGTGTGTATGATAATCATGACGTCACCACTCCCTTGTCGCCATTATACTCTGATATTTTGGGAGTGTGACACGTCCGGTGTGGGAAACAATTAACTGGGAACAACTCTTGTCAATGGTGTACATGTGAGCGGTGCGAAAACGATATCGACAACACACAATTCGGATTTTGTCCTTTGTGCAACTCGACTAATTCGTCCTTTTTGAACCCACCTCCTATTCCCACGTGCACCTATTGTGGAAGCGATTCTCATTGGCATATTTCGTGCCCGGTTCCATACCCGTATGATCACGGGCAATAGCCGGGGTACAATTATGACTATGATAATAGCTATCCACAAGACGCACCCAGTCTTTCTCCTCAACCGTTCTGCAACAACTGTGGGGGTCCTCACGATACTTCCTATTGTCAACCAATGAATTATTATGAGCAAAATCCGTGTCCTCAGTTTTCTTCACCTATGGATTATTATGAACCAAACCCGGTTTCTAATTCTTCTCAACCGATGAATATGAGCCACAACCATGCTATAATTCAGGTTTTCAACACTTTGATCCCCCACATCACACCCTCAATCATCAATCCTCTCAGCAAACTAGTCTTGATCAACAACTCACTTCTTTGAATGGTATTCTAGAAAGTCTAGCTCAACTCCGAGCTGACTTGCATCAGGAAAGGCAACCGTTGCTTGATGTGGACGAAACCTTGAAAACCACCGAAACCTTTTTGAGCCAATTTAGTCGTTTTCCCTTCTTTTCTACACCAAAATGTTTACTTACAGCGTGGGATAGAATTGGTGAAATTGAACATACTCGGGGCGATGAACAACAAAAGTTGCTGCATGAGATTCTTAAAGATGTGGAGGTTATCAAGGAAGAGTTAGCCAACTACGTCACTCCTAACTGGACTCGTCCCATCTATTATGATGATGACGACGACGATGATGTCTACACTTTCAACCAATCTTCTGAAGTTGCTGCTCCTACTGTCGATGTTCCTACTGTGTCTAAGGATCTAGATTCGTTGAATGAGCTTAGTGATGTTGTTCTCAACAAAGTATTGGATGATGAGGTTTGTGACTTACCTGCTATGGAGCCTGAGGACGACATTGCTCTTCCGGAAGAGGTCGATCCTAATGATGACGATTTTTCTCCAAGCTATGAGAATTTCACTTTTGAAATTGCTCAATCTCCACCGGGAGATGCGGGTGATGACGATTTATTCTCTCCGGTTTACGAGAAGTTCATCGATGAACATGATCTTGTGGATAAGGTGGAAGACGTGCTTCTTCGAGATAGATTACGGAAAGTGCACCTTCTTATTGCTCAAATCGAAGCGTTGACTTCTCCTCCTCTTTCCGAGTCTTTGCCTCCTTCTCTTCCTCCCGTTGAAGATAATGACCCATTGCCGGAAGAAATCGACATTCACTCCATACCACCAGGTAATGATGACGATGACATGGAGGGGGACATTATTTTTGATAATTTGCTGCAGGATAATATTGTCCCAAGTCCCCCTCCCGAGCACCTTTCATCCTCCCCTTTAGCCACTATCACGGAGGATGAGTGCTTTGACCCGGGAGGTGGCACTGATTATGCTATGATTGATAACTATACGGCTTTGCCGCTTGCTCAGCATCTATTGTCTTTGGGGGAGGACAATGTGCTTACTGTACCCAACCCACCTCCCGTGGACTTTGATTTCACATACTTTTCGTGTGTTGAAAGGACCTTTCTCCCTTTCAAGACTTATCCCCCCGCCTCTCCTTTGTTGATGTCAACCGGGAACGAGGACAAGGTCTTTGATCCCGGTATCACATTCGAGGCTTCCCCATGGACTATTTAATTCGGGGACGAGTCAGGCTCGTGACTCGGTCAACAAAAACAAGCGCTTTTTGGGAGGCAACCCAATTATCTATCTATTTTCATCATAAGTGTAGGGGGGAGCCCCGTTGGTGTTTCTTTTTCTCTTTCTTATCATATGAAGGGATTAGAGCTTCAAAGACACACTCTTGATGACTTTTGACGAACCGTGATTCTGTGTTCCATTCTTCCCGGTTCTATCTTAAACTCTTTTCGATTCACTATTTTATATTTCTCAATATTAAAATAGGAATCTCTTTAGTTGTCTTTTCCTTAACAAGATTTAAACAAAGTGCACAATGTCCTAAGTGTAGGGGAGTTTACTCCCACATGCTTAAACATTGAGGACAATGTTTATTTTAAGTGTAGGGGGACTTCTATCGAAGTTAAGTGATCTTTTCCTTGTATTTGCCCTCATTTTAACCGGAAAATCAATTTTTCGACATTTTTCAAAATTTTTAATCTATTTTGGCCTAGTTGTAGTTCCCTTTATTTTTGCTATTTTTCTCTTATTTTAATAAAATGGTTTTAACAAGTTTAGTTATCTTAGACATATTAGGCCCGTTGTGAATTTTTTGACTCAACCCGAGTTTACTTATCCAAGTTCACTCTAGCTAGTATCCTTAACCATGTAGACCTTAATTGGTTTATTAGGCTAAGCATCCACGAGTCTCATTCCTTGAGATTTTAAATTGTGGAGAACGAGAAATGATAGAGTTGGTTACAAGTTTGGTATTCTCTCATTAACTTATGTGAGTTAATTATGATCTTTTTCTCCCATCACTTGCTAATAAATTATCTGCAATAAGTAAGGTCGTACGATTTGAAAAGTAACTTAGCTTCTAGCCCAAGATCGTTTAAAAGTTGCTCGGTAATGACGAGAGTTCATAGCCAAGGCATAACTTATGAAGCGGGGTGCGAAGATTGGCGAGTCCGAAAAGGCCCTAACAAGGCATGAGGATTCCATTTTATTTCTGAAGATCCAAAGTGATGTGAAAAGCATTACTCCCGAAATCAATATGAAGGATCAAGACTCACGACGAAAAGCAATCAACTCCCATAAAGATCATGGAGAAGTCTATCCGAAAAGACCCTAACAAGGTATGAGGATAAATAGATCCAAGTCCGAAAAGGAGGCGGATCGTTGTATCTCAAAATCCCAAATAGAGATTGAAGAAATAATCATGAAGTTGTGGTCAACAAAGTTGGAGTACCCCTCAAAAGTCTCCAAAGTGAAGAAACTCTATTACGATGAGAAGACCATTATCTCAAGCACGTCTCTCAAGATATGAAGTATGAAGTACATGCCAAATATCGGCCCGAGAAAGGTCTCAAATCGTGAACCAAGTTATGCCAAGATATGAACTTTTTGATATCCCGAGAAGCAGTTTTAAGAGATTTTGTCCTTTAGCTAACTATTGATCAAATCGTCCTACTTTGCTTTCAGCCTTAATAAATTATCGAAATAAGTCAACAATGCATCCTCGTGATCATTCAAGACATCAATAAAATATAAGAGATACCCATAGGAATAAGGGAGTTTAAGTGATTAATTGAACCGCATGAGTAAATGTTTGTTATGCTAACTTGTACTAACAATGATCTTGTTTTTAAGCTTGGCGTGGGGAACGTGAAACTTGAGGGTGATAAACATTCATGACACACAAGCCCTAATGTAAGTCTTAGATTTCTTTACATGTTTCTTCCTTGATTGCATCTTGTTATTTTCTATCTTTTTTATTTTCCTTAGTTGTTTAATAAAGGCCAAGGTAGGTTGATTATGATGGAAAGTGTAAACCTTGCTTTATTGCTAAGCATTGCATGAGGGCATTGCAATGGTTAAGTGTAGGGGATTTGATAGGTGTGAAAACACCCATCTTTTCTACCACTTAATTACATTAAAACGGGACCCAAAACGTATATTTTATGTCGTAAATGGCGGAATTATGCGTGGTTTGTGTTTTTATTGTGTTTCAGGGTCGAGAAGGTGAAAAGTGGAGAAAATACGGCTTTCACGGGCTTTTATTGAAGTAAAAGACAAAAGACAAAGTCGAAAGATCAAAAGTGGAAAAAGAACGGAAGTCCAAGACCAATTCTGAAGATTTATCAAAGAAAAAGTTAAAAGACAGAAGTTTACTAAAAGCCGAAGAACTCGAGTCTTATTTATGAAGAAAATTCAAGACGAGTTCAAAGAAATCCCGAGACAAAGTCATTAAGTCCAAGATTAATAAAAGATAAAGAAGGGAAGGACTTAACTTTGCAATTAAGGAAAAGAGGAAAGAGGGAGGAAGCTTCCTAAGCTCCTCCCTAATCACCACTATAAATAGACCATTAGTCTTCATTTTTCAAGTTGTTGGGTGGTTTGACAAACCACCACTTCCACCATTTTCATTTCTTGTTAATTACTTTCTTGCTTTTTAAATTCATATTATGCACTTTCAATTCAATTTAATTTTCAAGTAAGTTTTCATTCATTGTTCTTTAATCTTTACTTTTCTTGTCTTAATCTCTCATCTTCCTTTCTTGATTCTTGTTTGCTTTTGGTGCGATTTACATTTGATCTGTGTTGTTCATTCATGTTTTCGCGCTTAAAAGTTCATTTCTTTATGTTTTGATTCAAAGGTTTGTTTCTTTTAAAGTTTGATAAGTTGTTTTTCATGCTTACTGAGTTCATCTCTCTTTAGATTCGTTCTAGTTTTGAGTTTAAGCTTATTACCATAGCTTATGACTTTTGCTTATTTTTCGGATCAAGAAACCAATCGGAAAGGGTTTTAAAACCCTTTTCCGATCGTCCCTTTCCGATCTACACTTTCCGACCAAGCACACCCCTTTTCCGATCGTCCAATCGGAAAAGGGTTTTAAACTTTCCGATTTGTCCTTCTTTTTTATTCCGATCATAGCTTGTTTTTAGTATTCCGATTGTGCTCATTTAAACCCATTCCGATCAGTTTACTTTTCAGCATTCCGATTGTACTCCTTTTTCTATATTCCGATTACTCGTCCTTCACATATTCCGATCATGCCAACTTTCCGATCATCCGATCGGAAAACATTCCGATCGGGACACCTTTTTGGGTGTATTCCGATTGGGGTGGTTTTGGTTTGTTTTTATTCTTTGTTCGAGTTAAAGTGGCAAGTTTTCTCGTTATGTTTTTAGTTCATTTTAACTTTGTTTGTATTTTTATTTAATTGTCATTTACTTTTTGTTAAGTTTCAATTTTCCGTCATTTAATTTCTCGTCATTTACTTTTAAAGTTTTAAATATGCACCGTCTACGTTTTAATTTATTTTAGTGTTAATTTCTCGTCATTTATTATTAAGTCTTGCTCATTTATTTTACCAAAACCAAAAATATTTGTTTCACCAAGAACAACTAATCTCACACAATTAACCGGAAATCAATTCGAGAGGATACCGAGAATTAAATTGAACCTAGAAAAATCTCTTATATTAGTTACCATCCGCGGTAATGCACTCGGAAAGATCATGAGCTCCCCCACACGACAAACAACTCTTAGAGACCGCTTTAACCGAAGCGGAGTTCGAAGCTTCTTGAGCTTTCCAATGGGACATAAGGTTAGCAAATCTATCAAAAAATCGATTTTCTTCATTTGCCTCATCATGTAATGCATTGATACTTTGAGACGATGATGACGAGCCCAATTTGGCAACATTCGGTGTGTGACGAGGGCTATAAACCTTAGACCTATTCTCGATTATGACCAAAGCTTCTTCAACCGTTTTACACAAAAAATTACCACCCGCGGCGGCATTTAAATAATCTCTTTCATGATCGTTAAGTCCATTGTAAAACGTGTCGATTTGGTGCAAATCGGAAAAACCGTGATGAGGACATTCATGTAACATCTCCTTAAACCTATTCCAAGCCGTAGAAAAACTTTCATTTGATTCTTGTGAAAATTTAGAAATCTCATTTTTCAAATGCGTAGTCTTAGAGGGCGGAAAAAATTGGTTCACAAACTTTGAAACGAGATCCTTCCACGTCAATATAGAATTGGGTGGCTCTTTCTCTAACCAAATTTTAGCGGGCCCCGCTAAGGAATACGGAAAAAGCATCATCTTAATCGAGTCATTCGAGACATCCTTGAATTTGCACGTGGCGGTAAGACGATTAAATTGGCGGATATGGTTGTGAGGATTTTCCTTCTCATCACCACGGAATTTGTTGTTTTGGATCATCGACAACAAACCCGTTTTCACCTCAAATTTCTCCGCAAGGATAGCGGGAATCACAATAGCTTCTCCATAACCCTCGGTGGGGACCAAATGCGTATACACTTAACCCTAATTTTTTCTCTCTACACTAGGTGATTTCCAGCCGTCACCTATCTTATTTCCGTCCTTCCATTCTCTTTCTATTTCGTATCTCATCTTTCTATTGTCTGGTCACGTAATCTCTAGAAACAAAACTGATCACTTCGTTGGTTTTTTGTATTCTAGGGTTTATTGTTACTGACGATTTGGGGATTGGGGTTTGAATTTAGATTAGGGTTTTGTGATTGGTATCTAGGGTTTGGTGTCGGCTGTTTCAATTATTATCATTTGAAATCATCTGGTTTTTTTATAATCCTCTTGTGTAGGGATTATTCTGTGTCCTACATTACCCAAATCGTTTCCTAAATCTAGTTTTGGGATCGAGTGTGGCGTTTGGGTCTGGTTGTACTTATTATTAAAATCCTTTTTTTAGGGTTTTTTCTATACCAGTGGTATTGCTGCGTGTTGTGGTTGGGAAGTGGGTTACGTAGAGATGGAACAAGGCTTTCTGAATAAGAAAACCAGGGCAATGAATCAGAATACTGATTCGAAGAAGTCGGGGTCAGGGTTCAGTCAACTTGCCAGTAAAATTAAGAGTATTGATGGTAGAATATTGGGCAAAGATGGAAAACCGTTGATTACCCGTAGATGTGTCCGTTTTACGGATACAGTTGGTGACAAGGGAGATGATCGATTGGTGGTTACTAAGGATACATTTGAGGTTTCTAAACCTCAAAACGATGCATCATCATCGACTCTAGAGACTTTGGACGTTCATCAGTCGAGTAAGGGTATAGATGTTATGACAGAATTGATTGGTGTCAAGCCGACTAGTTCTAAGGAGGGGGCCCACGTGCATAAGGTTCACGTTAATAATGCGAGAATGGCTGCTGTTGTTTCTTTGCCAAAGGAAGCAATGATGGAAATAAGTGAACGATTCGTGGATACGTTGTATGGCTACTTTGTAGGTAAACGTTTGGCCTTTCCGTTAGTTGAAAATTATGTCAAGTATGCATGGGCTAAGTACGGATTGAAGCGCGTTAAGATGTATGATGGGTTTTTTCTTTTTCAATTCGAGTCTAGTTCAGGTATGGAAAAGGTTGTTAAGGGTGGTCCTTGGCATATTAAACAAGTCCCATTATTGCTGGATATTTGGAAACCGGACATGCTACTTAAGAAGGAGATGGTTTATGCGCTTCCTTTATGGGTGAAAATGATTAATGTTCCTATAGTAGCTTATTCGAAGGTGGGGCTTGAGTTGATTACTGCGAAGGTTGGTAAGCTTATGAGATTTGATGCTCATACTAGTAATTTATGTCTTCATTCGTGGGGGCGTAGTAGCTATGCAAGAGCGCTTGTGGAAGTATCAGCTGAATTTCCTCTTGTTCATTCGGTTGATGTGGAGATTCCACTTGTACATGGGGAAGGACACATAATGGCTACTGTGGATATTGTATACGAATGGCAGCCACCACGATGTGCATTCTGCAAAATCTTTGACCATGTGGGGGCTGAGTGTCCTAAGCATAAGGCGAAATCAGCTGTTAAGCTGATTAATAAACCTGTTAGAGATGCAAGTAGGAAGGGAAATGATACAAAGGCTGGCATTAAACGTCATATTAAAGGTATTCAACTTACGAAACCTAAAGCCAATTTTGTGTATCGTGCTATTGAGAAGAAGACTCAGGCTGTTGGTTCTAATGGTAAGTCCTCTAAGGTTGCAACTAACAAAACTTTTCCTTCGGATTCTAAGGCTAAGTCGAACAAAGATTTTGTCGACAAACTTAGGGAGGAAGATAAGGTACTTGATGTTAATACTGATTCTGGTCAGGATAGTTGTAATTCTAAGGAAGGTGTAAAGGATGAGAAATGTAAGCACCGTGATGGTGCTGTTTTGAGTTCTAAATCATCTGTGGTGCACACGGATTATGGGGGTACTAGTTCATTTGGTTACCCTAGTTCATCTAATGAGGTACTTAATCCCTCAGATTCAGATGAAGATGTTGATTTCCCACACGATGAGGGAATGTTGAAGCCTAGATTGAAGGAAGATATTCCCTATAATTATGATGGTTATGATGATCAAATTGCAGAATATCCGGGACAGTTTCAAGAATTTTGTGATCAATTTGATTTTAATCTTAAAAATCGTGGTAGGAAGTAGTTTTAATTTCTGTTTACATAGGATCGGCATGTCGATCTTATAGTATGAAAAGGAAAGTAGCATTTATATGCTTTTTGTTTGTGCCTATGTAACGGGCTGAGATGAGGGATTTCACCCTCATCCGTTGTACTTCAACGTTTTTTTGGAGTAATGCATTTTACCGGGGTATAAATTCCCTTTTACCCAAAAAAAAAACCCTCGGTGGGTGCTTGAAGTAACTCCATCATAGTTCGATTCGCCATGGTAGGTGCTTCTCGTACAATGGGTTCGTCAATAGGAGACTCCTCACTAGAATGAGTTGGAGTGGGAGTTTTGTTCTTTCGTTTACATGCATGTTTTGCTTGATTACGAGTGAGCATAAACGTCACGTACAACGTGGAGACGAGCAAAGAAGATTCTTTTTGGTATTTTGTATTTTTTTTTGTGGTTTTTGATGGTATTAACTTTTTTTTGAAATTGGTGAAATGTATTAAGTAGACAAAAAGTCCACAAATCTCCTCCTTAATCAAATCTCTCGATTAAAGAAGCCTCAAGGAATGAAAACGATCACGTGGAGTGAACGCCTTCGATGACTTTAGAACGATGGTGGAACACCAAATCGTTCAAGAGGGTTTAATCAATAGAAACCAAGAAAATATATATGATATGTAATAATACTTTGGGCGGCAAAACCCTCGATTCACTCTCAAAATCAAATACGCACAAGCAAGCGGAGGAAACGAGGCGGCGCGAAGCACTTAAGAGTCTTTTTCCTTTAGGTTGTGAAATACAACCGCCTTATACCCACCTTATAGTTTGTATTATCAAGATTAAGCTTCACGAAAGTATTTATCTATTTTTGCCTTTTTCTTTGGTTTGAGATTCGAATACAATGATCGAGTGATGAAATCCCAAATCAAGGTTGTGATTGCTCACGTATTTGGAGTACTTGTGAATTTATTGTTCTACGTATACAATATAGTAATAGTATTCACACAAAAACCGAAAAACGATAATACGTATTAGTAGAGTGCTACTAATACAAATACTATTATGGCTAATATAAAAAACAACAATGGTTCAATCAAAACACAACACGCCTCCCCGGCAGCGGCGCCATTTTGATGTAGTGGTTTTGTACACCTTTAGGAAAAGGATGCATAAAGTAGGGCAAGCGTGCACGACGATTTAGGAAAACCGTGTGTGTATGACCCTAAAAGTGAGTTCGTTCTCTCGAGGAGGCACGTGTGTTGTGTAATGAATGATTGATTAATTGTTTGTGATTATTGACAAGAAAAGAGAAGAGAGAATGACGAAGACGAAAAAATAAAAAAAATTAACAAAAACTACTACTAGAAAGTTAAGACGTAAAAACGTAAAAAAACACAAAAATTAAAATTTTAACCTAAAAATTCCTAAAAATTACTAAAAATCCACAATAAAATTCTAAGAGTTTACAAAAAATCCAAACTTGCTAAAGCCTTTTAATTAATTAAATAATGACTTTTTAATGCTAATTAAAGCCCTAAAAATCACAATTAATTATTAAAAAGCCCCAAACAAGATTTTATAGTTTGTAAATCTCAAAAATGACCTAATTAAGCTAAAAACTATTTTTAAAAATTTTAAAACCAAATTAAACTATTTTTAAACACTTAAAAACTATTAAAATCTATTAAATTTTAAATTAATTCTAGAAAATAAATGAAAAGCCTAAAAATTAATTGTAAAGTGACAAAGTTCCTAATTTAATGTCTATAACCTAGGAAAAATGAAAAAAAGTTAAAAATTAAACTTTGAATTTTTACTAATAAAATAATATTAAAATATTCTAAAAAATTAAAAGTTTATAAATAAATTCTAAAAAATTATCAAAAATCCTAAATATTCTAACTAAGATAAAAATGCAATTAAAATTATCTGAAACCTATTTATTAATTTTATATTAATTTTTAAAGTTGTCTGAAAACCCTAAAATCAAATAAAATTAAAAATAAGACTTTTTGAAAACTTTATGATATGTAAACCTCAAAAATATAAATTAAAACCTAAAAACTATTTTTTTGGATTTTTAAAATACTTTTTTCTATTTTTAATTGACTTTCCAAAATTTAAATTAAAAATAATCCTAATAAATAAATAAATAAAGGGAAAAATAATGGTTTAAAACAGAAAAGTCTGAAAACTTAAATAGTGTCCTAGGAAAAATAAGCTAGACCAAAAAGCTAAACAAATAAGCTTAATATTGACAAGATAAGCTACGGCTTAATTAAATAAGCACAAAACAAAACTCCTTAAGTATTAAACAATTGCAACCCTAGTAGTCAAAGACCCTAGGGCGCAATGGTAACTTGTTTGTGTTGTGAGGAGGATGGCGCAGGTTCGAGTCCTGGCCAGTCCTTTTTGATAATTTTTTTTTTTTTACTTTTTAACTTTACAAACCAATCTAGTGACCTTTTTAAGCTTACAAACACAAATCAAAAACCAATTTAATCAAAGATTAAGCAAGATTCAACAAAAAAACGTGACCAGTTCAATTTTCAATGAACACAAGCAAAAAGGGTAATCTTCACTTGTGCATATTTGAACCAAGAGGACTTGGTGGTGCTTTTTGGTGGTGATTTTGTAGGCAAACAGGCACCCCTACACTCAGTTGGAGTGTAGGGAGTCAAATGATACAAAGAAACACATGTTGCACACAAAAAATCAAATAAGCAAGGCACAAATAAGCCAAATAGTTACTGATTAAGGCAATAAGCAGGTCTGAGTGTTTGTTGCTGATATACTTGGCACAAATATGAGATTCAAAGGCTTAAAATTTTCACATAAGTCCACTAGCTAGCATACAACCAGTACACAACCCCTTAATAACCTATATTCAAGCTATGATCAAGATTTATGGGTCAAATGAACACAAAATCTTTCAAAACAAAGACCTACTGATTTCTAACCATTTTTCCAAATTTTATCACACAACTTGTTTAAAAACTTTACCAAACTGACAACAAAACTACACACTACCTATTGCAACCCTATTAAGTGTATCTAAACAGGCTTTAAGCACAATCAATGAATTTTAACCCTACTTAAACCCTTATCCAAACACCCCTTTATGTTACTGAAATCAAATTTTTTTCAAACAAAGCTACTTAAAACCAAACCAAACTGATTGTAAACAACCTTAAACATGCATGTCATACAAAAACAAGCATAATCAAGCAAATAGACAAGATCTTGGCAACTTTCATGTAAAATCATACAAATCACATAAAATTTTCAGAAAACTGAAAATGAAAATGGAAAAAGGGAACTACCTCAAGGGACCTACATCCAGGTCCCTAGTGATTGCAAAACCACCTCCAATCAGGCTGGGGCCTGAGCTGGACCTTTAACAAGCAACAATCTCTTAAACCTGCTAAGAGAAAATGAAAACACAAGAAAAATACAACTTTTCTGATTTTTCTTAAAAACTTATAAACTTCTTAAACCAATGAATCCTGAAACTTAACAAGTTTCAAACAAGCACAATCCCAAAAATCTAATCCTCCTTATCCACTTTCACTTCAAAGGAACTTAGGTTTCTGAAATTTGCTTAAAACTTTTTCAAAAATCCTTTTTGAAAACTTAAAACACACAAAATGATTTTGGAACTCAGTCTTAGCTTTCTCAACAAACACACACTTTTAATAATCATAAAAAGGAATTACACTTGTTCAAGGACAAACACCAAACTTTTATATTAAGAAAACGGAACTACAATATTTTGAAAGCCAAAAACTGGAACAAAGTGTATGAGTGACAGGCCACTCATACTTATACTAGTCTATAGAAGAACCTAGAAGACTAAAACCCTAGCAATGGAATGCCCATATTGCCCTTGATTCTTTGACTGAAAATGGTCAAATTCGTGCCTTCATGTGATCATGTGAAGATGCCAGCTCTCATTGAATGATTTTGAACATTAGATAAGCCTTTGGGACCAAGGATTCATTGTGGGTCGTTGATTCTCTGGACCATCTTTGTTTTCTTCTTCAAAGTGGGGCAGGGGACACATGGGTTGGTCTATGTGGGAAAGTGATGGATGTTTTGGGAGGTGGGAATGGATGAGAGTGACCTTAATCACTTTTCTGGAGATTTACAGCCAAAACCCCTTTGTTTTGATAGGTAATTAAGATTTGGGTTTATGAGTGATTTGGGGAGGTTTTAATCCGTTTTGGGGAAAATTGGTTTTAAAAAGGTGTTTTGGTGGGAAAGGATTTAACTGATTAATTAATCAGTTAATTAGTGGTGGGTTGTGACGTGGAGGGTTGGAGGAAGGTGATTGGTGGGATGGTTGAGTGGGGTGACGTGGAGGGTTGTGACTGGATGAGGAGGTTTGGTTATTTGGCAGACTTGGCCCCCCAGAGTTACTTGTTCTTTGCACTTTGTTATAATCAGCCATCAACGTTTGTTTTACACTTGACAACTTTGGCCAAGTTGTCAAAAGTGGCACAACATGTTTTAAACTTTTTTTTTCAAGGGCTTTCTTGTACTTTCTTAGATTCTTCAAGGACTGGTCTTGTACAATCTTCAAACATGGAGGATCATACTTGTACAAATAACTATTGGAGGGTCATTTGTGACAAGTTCTTCAAAGATGAGGGACTAAAGTTGCCAATCTTCAATTCTTCAAGGGTCATTTTGAAAAATTCCAAACTTGGGCCCGGTTCATTGTGCGACTTCGTTTCCCGTGTTCGTTTTTGAATGATTCTTGTGATCTTTTGCCATTTCCTCAATATCCGTACCTAAAAATACACAAGTAACAAACACGAGCATATATTTGGTATATTTGATGATATTTTATGCAATTTAAACCCGATTTGGACGATGAGACCATGTATAAAAGCCGTCTCATCAGCGAGCAATAGATGTTTCATGTTCAGTCCCTTCGGCTTCAAAATACTTTCTCAGATTTGAATTCAAAAATTTTGTACCTCTGTCAGTACGAACCACTTTAACTTAAGCTTGAAGACCACGTTGTATCAATTTAAGGAAGCTGATGAGAACGTCGGGTGTTTCATCCTTGGACCTCAAGAAGTGAGTCCATGTGTACCTTGAGTAATCATCGACTATTACCAGAATATATTTCTTTCCATTGATACTCTGAACACGCATGAGACCACACAGATCCATGTGAAGAAGATCTAACCATCCTTTAGAGCTTGGTGTGGTCTTTGTTTTGAAGCTACTTCGTTTAGCTTTACAAAGTTCACAAGAAGAACAAAGATGATCTTTGATGAATTTCAAGCTTGGAAGGCCTCTCACAATATCTTTCTTGGAAAGCAAGTTAATGGTATCAAAGTTGAGATGAGAAAGACGTTGATGCCATAACCATGCCTGAGTCGTTGAAGCTTTAGCCATGAAGCAAACTGGAGTTGATGAAGTTGTGTCTTGAAGTGAGATTGTGTAAAGGTCAGTACCCCGTGTACCGGTAAGTAAGTCATTCCCATCATAATCACGAACAAAACATGTCTTCTTTCTAAAAGCAACTTCCAAATCCGCATCACAGAATTGACCAACCGAGAAAAGATTGTGATTGAGCCCTTCGACGTAGTATACCCTTTTAATCGTGATATTTCCCTGAACCAAATCTCCATATCCTAGGATCGGTGCAAATTGATCATTTCCAAATCGGACCGTACCCAGGAACTTCTTCATGAAGTTAATTAGAAGCTTGAGATTCCCTGTCATGTGCTTCGTGCATCCGGAGTCCAGTATGAAGAGAATTATTTGTATCACCTGCATAAGAGTTAGAACACGATGGAGCAATCGCTAAATTGGATACCACAGTAGTTGTGATAGTAGAATCATTAGTGTCCTTATCAACATTTAAAGGCAAACTAACACTCGTTTTCACATTTTCTGTCCTAGCTTTCGGTATCCATTTATATCCGGGAGGACATTGATTAGCAAACCACCATTTCCAAGACTTGCTAGCAGACTCATATAATTCCTTAATTTTTCTTCTAGGATTCTTAGTGGTGGATTCTGATGCATTACTTTTCTTAGTGGGGGTAGCACCAGAATGGTTGACTTTGCGTTTGGGTTTACTAGCTCTAATAGGCATCACACCTTGCTTCTTAGTTCTAGTATCTACGCCTTTGACATTATTCATAGCACACATAGAATGATTAGCATTAGCACACTTGCCACATTTGACACAAACAAATTTCACATGCATAGCATTCAAATCATTCACATCATTCATATCGTCATTACATGCGATTACAGACTTTTAATTCTTAAAAACATTCAAATTCCTAGGGTGTACTTCTACTTCCTTCATCTTCCCTTGATTCTTGTGTTTCCAGACCTTATCATTCACTTGAGTGCTCTTAAGCTGAGGCCGGCTAACACTAGTAGTGGAGACTATTCCTGTAGTAGAAGACACACGAATATTAGTGTTTCTAGAAGTCTGAGGTGATTGAATAACTTTGTTTATGGGCTTAGTGGTCATTCTATACATCCCTGGTTTAATCACATTATTGTGCTTAGCGCTTGGTGCTATGGCATTCCTTATGGGTTGATTTTGTGGTAACCTTTCCTTTCCATCTATTTTGGGGGCAAACACAGGTTTTGCAAACGAGGAATTTGATAAAGCAGATGGTTTTCCCAAGATAGAGGATCTATTCACTTTAGAAGCATTGGGTTGTCGAACAACAGGTTTCTTAATGCTAGGCTCCACGATTTTCCCACCCATTTTAGCAACGAGTTTCTGCAACTCTGCTATCGCTCTGTCCCTGTCTTGTAACTGAGCTTTCAACCCTTTAATTTCAAAATTCTGTTCATTCATTTCTCGAAACGTTTGGGAAAGTTTTTCTTGCAATTTATTATCATGTGGAAAACTACCAACGTCTTTTTGCAAAGCAAGTTCAAGTGAATGACAATGTTTTTGAAGGAAATCAGCTTTGTGTTGAAGTAACTTAAAAGCCTTTTTATCAACATTTCTTTACGTTTCGAAAGCTCAATTTCAAGACGTTCACATTCTTTGCTTTTATCAAGATATTGGCATGTAACTTCAGAATATTCATCAATATCAGCACAAGATGTAAAATAAGCACACATAACATCGTTAGAAACACATTCTTGCAATAGTAAATCATATTCATCTGAAAAATCTGTCTTCTCCATTTGAAGATCTTTAATGTGTTTCTCAAGAGATTCAACATATTTTAAATCATCATACATTTCAGTCCGAATGAACTCCTCAAGTTGAAGAACAGTTTGTTTAATCAACGTCGTGTTAGGAATTAAGAGTTCTTTCACAAGAAAGGTAAT
This sequence comes from Glebionis coronaria, assembly GCA_025667525.1. Classification (NCBI taxonomy): domain Eukaryota; kingdom Viridiplantae; phylum Streptophyta; class Magnoliopsida; order Asterales; family Asteraceae; genus Glebionis; species Glebionis coronaria. The sequence goes on from JANFOE010001151.1 coordinate 467,961, forward strand.
ATCTTGAGGAATCGGACGTGTCCACTCAGCATTTTCACGTTTTGCCCAGTCTCTTTCAACAATAGATTTAACATTATCTATGTGGTGTTTAAGAATACCTAATGTTTTCCTACTCTTACTTTTAGATTCATCTAGAGGGAGGTAGTTTATGTATTTGTAAACATTAGATTTCTTAGGGGCAAATGCTTTCTTCTACTGAATTCTCTTTTGTTTGCATTCTAGGAACACTTCCTTACGAGTTTTCTGAGTTTGTTTGTTGAAAAGGCCATAAAGACTATTCTCATAAGCATAATTATATGGTTTCACAAACTCCTTATTAACAAGTGGTTGACTATCATCATCCCAAAGGGCAGTCTCTTCACTATCGGCACTAACAGGCATGCAATCAAGATCTGTCCTTTCAGTCTCATCAAGATAAAGACACGGGTTCGCAGCTTGAGCTTTGGCAAGGTACTCAGGACTTGCAAAGCTAGCTTGACCCTTAAATATCGATGGAGGTGCTATCATTCTTACGGATTGAATAGAATCATGCGTTTTATAAACAACGTTCTTCAAAAATTCGACTTGTGCTTCTAGTTTGTTAACTTTTTCGGTTTCTTTATCATATCTACTTTTGAAGTCTTGTTTTAACGCATCTACCTCTTGTTTCTTATCCTCTAGAATTTTAGCAGAATCAGTAGTGGTCATAGAGAGCTTTCGTTCAAGTTCATTGACTTTGGTATTGGCAAGGTACGTTTTTTGACGTTCATCCATTAAGAAAACATTATATTGACGCTTCTCTTTAGCTAATAACTCAAGAGTTGTATTATATTTGTTTTCAAAATCGTCCTTTTGACTTTTTAACGCACTTCGCTTGTACCCCTCAAGCTCTTTGGTTTTCTGAAGGAGCTCATCTCTATAGCTTTCAGTCATCTCAGTCGATTTGATAAGAGCAACTTTGCACTCTTCAAAATTTTGAGTGAGCGTAGCGTTTGCCTTCTTTAATTGCTTTTGACTCTTTTTATTTTCAGTGACATCTTTTTGTAAAGTAGCAATTAAATTAGCAAGCGCAATACGTTCCTCTTCATCATATTCATTTGCATGTTGATCATCCTCAGACTCATTATTGCACATGTCTGATGAAGCGGGTGTGGTATTGCTATCAACCGTTTCCATCATACACGTGTCAGTAATGGCATTGGGTAGATCACTATGCTCAGGAATATCACCAAACACATTATATTCATCAGTAGTGTGTACCTTATCGATTGGCTCAGTGTCAAAGATAGGGCCATTGTAATCTTCAGTGACTTTGAGAACTTCTTCAACCTTTGCCATGTACGAGTAATGTGCATCGAGCTCTTGATCAGAATCTTCATCATCAGTATCATCAAGCATTGCTCCTTCCTCAGCTGACAATTTAACCCCTGCTTCCATTTTCTTACATAGCAGCATCTTTTCCTTGTGATAGCTGGAGTCTCTAACCCTTTTTGGCTTCCTGCATTCCTTTGCCATATGCCCATAACCTTGGCAATTAAAACATTGAATCCCACTCTGCTGAACCACTTGACTTCCAACCGTTTCCCTATTCCCAGTAGCAGTAGCAATCCTCTGAGTATCATACTTGGCAGTTTGTCTATCATACCTTGCAGAACGCTCAACATGTGTTGGATTATGTCGATCATACCTAGAAGGACTTTCACCACGTCGACGTGTGTCATACCTTGGAGGACTCTCAACATATCGGTTCTTGGTGTTAGATGATGTGCGAAGATTGTTGTTGGTGGGTTTGTAGATTTTCTTGTAAGTCTTCATTATGAAAGCAATTTGTTGTTTCATCTCTCGATTCTTTTGAGCTTGGTCTTCATCACTATCTTCTTCAGATGATGACTCAGATGGTGGTGATGGTGCGCTTGGCACTTTACCTCGAGATCTTGTGGATGATGAAGACTTAGATGATGTGGAAGATCGTGGTGAAGATGATGTAGTGGAATATGACTTAGGAGCACGAGAGTTATGACCTTGAAAATGTTGAGTTGTAGTCACTAAAGCAAGTGGATTAGCCGTCTTGGCAACACGTTCAGCTCGAATCTCATTTTCTTTATTATGAAATTGCTTCAAGATGTCAAAGAGTCGATGATATGAGACCTCGTCTAACTTTTCTTGTTGTTTCACCAAAGTGACGAACCGTGTCCACTCGGGTTGAAGTTGTTGAAGAAATTGAACATTGACTTGCATGGTGGAGACTTGCAGATTATTTCTTGTCATGTCATTCATCATTTTATAAAACCTGGAGTAGTAAAAGTCAATTGATTCTCCATCCGTTGAAGTAAACCTGCCAAAATTCCAAAACAAGTTGGTTTTGACATCTTGTTTGTTGAGTGATTCTCCTTGTTGCAAGCGTTCAATAGCAGTCCACATTTCATGTGCTGTAGGACCAGCATCAACCGTGCAATAAATGTCATCTCCAATCCCACTTAGAACCATATAGATGGCTTCCTTCTCCGCATCATGCCAAGCACAATCTTCAGGTGTGAGATCAGCTCTTGTTTCATCACGTTCACTTGCAGGAATTGGATCAGTAGTATCTATGGCTGCTCTTGGAGGACTTGAGATTTTCTTGAATACATATGGTCCATGAGTAATACATTTCCTTAAGGCATCACCATTTAGTCATTTGTAACACTCATTATTCCTAATCTAATATTCACCAAGTTAATCATCTCTCTCTCTACTTTCTCTCACTACTTTCTCTCTCTAGGAAATCTCTTTTCATCTATTTTTTATCATTAATCATCATAATAAAATGGGACAACATTTTTACGCTTTCGTCAGAATATATACGTTTTTGTCCGAATTTTGGCGTTTTCTTCTGATTTTTTACTTTTTCTTCCAATTTTTACGTTTTCGTCAGTGTTTTTACGGTTTTGTCCGTTTTTTTTACGTTGTTGTCTGATTTTTTACGTTATCTTCCGATTTTTTTACGTTTTTGTCCGACTTTTTACGTTTTTGTCCGATTTTTTACGTTCTTGTCAGCTTTTTTTACGTTTTCGTCTTATTTTTTTATGTTTTTGTCCTATTTTTTTACGTTTTCATCAGTGTTTCTTTACGTTTTCATCCGATTTTTTACGTTTAAGTCAGGTTTTAATGTATTCGTTCTATTTTATATGTTCGTCCGATTTTTACGTTTTAGTCTAATTTTTACGTTTTTATCAGCGTTTTTACATTTTTCATCAATACTTTTCGTTTTCGTCAGTAATTTTAAATTTTCATTTGTATTTTTAAGTTTTCGTCAGTATTTTTACGTTTTCTTTCGAAATATGCAAAACATTCTGAGCAAAAAGTAAAAAATGTTGATGAAAACGTAAAACTGTTGGGAATAAAATTGACCAAGTTCCTAGACGCTGACAAGAGGAACTTGGACACTGACAAGAAGAATTGAGGCGCTGACAGGTGAGACGCTGATAAGAATTATCAAGGCGTTGACAAGAAGAATCATAACACAAAGACAAGGACTAAATCTGCCAATGGTGAATTCTTCAAGCTGGTGGATAAAATATGAAGATAAGAATTCAGAATATATTCTTAAATGTTTAAAAGATTTAGTCAATAAGTTATTTGAGTATGTTTATCTTGTGTCTCTTCCTAAAATAGTTGATCTTAGCTTTTTGTACAAGGCTCCTTAAACCTATAAAAGGAGGCCTTAGGGTTAGACAAAATACACATCCCTTTCACACACCTCTTCCATATATCTCATAACACTTTCATTGTAATCATTCATTGATATTATTAATCAAAGTGAAAGTTTGGTTTACTTTGTTTTGTTCTTTGTTCTAAGTGTTAAATTCCGCATAACACATAGATTGTTCAATACAACAAAGTTTCTCTACGTGTTAAACTTGATTTAATCTCTTTTACACAAGCTAAATAGATCTAAGTTTGGGATCAACAAGTGGTATCAGAGCTTGTTGAGAAACTTTGATTTGAAGAACGAAATCTAATATCGTGAGGTAAACAAGGCTAGAGAAGAAGTTGAAGAAAAGTTTGATGATGTTTTCAGTTAAGGCCAAGTCTACTTCAAGTTCCACAAGTTCCAATTCTTCTTCAAGTTCTGATAATGAGGTATGTGATGAATCTTCTTGTAGGTTAAATACTGAAAGACTTAATAAAGAAGTTTTAAAATTGAAATCAGATGTTTTAGACGTAAAAGCTAGACTTTCAAATTATCAAGTGGCACTTGTTCAAACTAAAAAGACTGTAGAAGAGTATAAGAAAATGAAATTTGACCTAAAAGATCAAATCAATGTGTTGACTCATGACTTAAATGCTAGTGTTGAGGTTAGGAACATCTTGAAGAGATCCAATGGTGTTTTACAAGCTAAGTTAGATGAGGCTATCAAAAACAAAGATAATGTAGATTTTAAAATTCAAAGATTTTATAAAGCTTCTCAAACCCTAGAAAAATGTGTAAGTGAGCAAAGAGACTCTAGGGATTTGTCTGGGTTTGGGATGAACGACTATACTGCTACTCCACCACCTGCTGGGAACTTCTATGGTGTCCTGAGAAAGGATTTGTCTTGGACTGGTATACCAGAACTCCAAGAAAAGGAATTTATTCCTCCACCTAGAGTTCTTACCCCAGTAGAGGAATACAAGTAGAAGTTGACTGATTTGGACCAATAGAAGAAAGCCAACCCTACTTTGTTTGTTAAAGGTGGGATGCTTAGTGAGAGTCCAGTTGAATCTACACCCATTGTTGTGACCAACCCCACTACTGGAAAACCTGTTGATCTTGGCTCCCTTGCTAAGAGAAAACCTAGTGTTAAGTATGCTGAAATGTATAGAAAACCTAGGTCACCCCAAAGCTTAGCAAGTGTTAATGGGATAGGGTTTTATCAGTCTAGGCCTAAGTTTGTGTCCAAAAATTCTTGTTCTTCATGTGGTAGCTTTTCTCATTTGGACTATAATTGTGTCAGTGGATACAATTCATTCGCTGACAATAGGTCACCCAATGTCAATCATAGACCTTTTGTCTACACTAGACCACAGGCTACTAGACTAGCTCCTTTCTTCTCTAAGGCAGCTAATATCCAAGGTCAAAGACCCTTTCAAAAGACCAACACTTGGTCAAACAGACAGTATGTTCCTGTAGCAAACCCTAATTTAGGCGCTGACAAGAAGAAATTCAGCACTGACAGGAACAAATTCAGCGCTGACAGGAACAAATTCAACGCTGACAGGATCAAATGCAACGCTGACAGCTCCAAGTTTGGTATGAAAATGCCACAACTAGCTGATGTCAGACCTTATGTTAGACCATATAAACAAAGATACTTGGTTAATAAGGGTCAAGGGTCTAAAGCATCATCCCACTTAACTTGGAAACCTAAACAAGAGAAAAACTCTAATTTTAATGGTATTTCAATGACTTGCAATAGAATTAAATATCTTGAGAAGGTCATTACTAGTCTCATTGGAACAAATTGGGTGTTTAGGTCACAAAGGGATGAACAGGGATTTGTGGTAAAGAATAATACCACTCTAGTTGAACAACTAGATAGATCCAAGTCTGACAAGGCTTGGATCTCAAAAGAAAACTAATTTTTTTTCTTTTTGAGCAGACTATCCAAAAGCAGGTTAATGATCAAGGATATTTGGATAGTGGATGCTCAAGGAACATGCATTTTTTGTCTTTCCACTGTTATTATTTTTATCCACTGACATGTTATCTCTACCCATTATTGTGGGAAAGGGTAGCCTCTGTTGGTGTGTTTTTGTGGTTTTTGTCTAACTATGCTGGAAAATAGAGCTACATTTGGATGGATACAGAGTTGTAAACTTTTATTTATGATGGTTGGAGTGTTTACATTCCTATCTTGAGATAAAATTTTGCTTCTTCACATATAATGATTTGTATGCTTCTGTTAAGGGGAGGTAAACCTCTAGGTTTTTGGGTACTCTTAGAGCACTCTTGCACAATTCTAGATTGTGTCCACTGGTGAGTATGATTTAGTTTTCTAATTCGTGAGGCACTATAGCATGCAAAGTTTAATACTTTGTATGCTGCCAAGACTTATTGACCAAGAATTGGGTGTGGTCGTATGGGTGACTTGGGGTAGATATATTTTTGGGATACTTGGGTAGTTGCAAAGGTTTTATATAAATTAACTTTCTCTTTGGGGAATTTGTGAACAAAGGACTCTATAGTTCATGTGTGTCTATCATGCTTTTACATGAACAGTGTTTGTCACTTTGCTTATTAGAGTCTATTTAATTTCCTTAGGATTATTACCTTTGTTTATGTTATACCTAAGGTTTTCTACATTCTCAAGTACATTTTATGCTATGACATCTTAGCTGGTGTCATTTATAAACTTCTTTATAGACCCAAAAGGTTTCATCAACCTTTCAATTTTAAGAATTTTTGGATATCTGGAAGCCTAATGATCATTTAGATGTTTTTCCTAGTGATTACATTGAGTAGCAGCAGAGATCACTTTAACAAGGGTGAATAGTGTTATGGAGATGGTTGAGGCTATTGGCACTAGCTTTAATACAGGTCAAGCCAGTCATATCATCAGTAAGTCCATCTCCATGTCTTATGAATCAACATTGAGGATTCATTTCCCGAATGTGGATGAGGACAGTATAAAACTTTTTGAATATCATGGAATTGATGAATTTTTTTATTTGCTTGCAAAAGTAACATACATTACTAATTACTTGTACCAACTGTCATGCATTAAGGTTTTGAACTCACACAGTTGAGGGAGAGACTTGTTGTTTTGTGTAACACCCCAAAATGTGATATGCGGAAGCGGTGAAGCTCTAGGGCTGTTACGTCATTGTATCATAGTTCAAGGTACAAGAGAACGACTCTAAATGAGACGTTTTATAAAAATACCTCGTTGAATTTAAATTAAAATCATAACATTACAAAAGGTCTTAGTTTCAAAAGATAGTGCAGCGGAATGTAAAAGTTTTAAACATCAACGAGATAATAGTTCAAAAGCATAAGTAACAAATGTCCGAAGATAGCCAAGAAATGCATGCGGACTCCAAGTACTTCACACAGCAGGTACAACACATCATCAATTACCTGAGATAAATGCTAAATTGGGTCAACATAAAGTTGGTGAGAATATAGGTTTCAAGTAAAAATTCATAGTCATTCAATTTCAGATTTCATTTCATGTACACATGCAACTATAGGAGATATAGTGCCAAATGTAGGATAAATTGGGTGTTCACAATATTTATGATAGCTAAGCTCGTGACATCGAAACTAGTGATCCAGTGCATACAATAGATTGCATACATAAATTGCCCCAATGGAGTACCTAGCCAAGATGACTCCGTTCATACAAATGGTACACACTCGTCCGGCGTCAGAATGCCCGAGTGGAGGTTGTCAACCCTCAATAGATCTATCCATAACATAAGAGCTTACTCCAGCAGAGTAACTAACGATTCACGATAGTGGGGACTATGGCTAAAGAAACTTAAGCTATCTCATAAATAGTGTTCACAAAGCGTTCACAGAAATCAAGTTTTACTTGCGTCCAGAAGCAAGTCATCAAAGCATTTATCACATCCCAAAACATTAAACATAGAAAGCAGTTTAATAGGGAATCTATAAACTCACCTTAAGCAACGATTCAAACCGCACAAGTAAGATCAAATAGTAGCGATCAACTCTAGCAACAACCTAAATATAATACTATAGTTTAGGCGCTAGCAAATAAGTCACAATAGTTCATCACGTACGTTACTCATCGATCAAGTATATATTTTGTTGTTAAAATCGTGACTTGTAAATGCTACATCGTTATAAACATTATAGTATATATATACCTAGGCAAAAATATTTATTTTTGACTCGACGAAAATTCAGCAGCCTTTCGGTGTCACATAAAAATTTGCCATTTTTAGTAAATACTCAAATCTCGTCCTAAAACCCCTATTTTCAATAATTTCTCAATCGCCAACAATTCAACAATTCATTTTTCACAATCGTAACAATTTCAACTTCCAACGTTCCAACTTTCAATAGTATAACAAGTATTCACATTTCGAGCTAATACGCTTTTACAAAACAAGTCCAACATTCATACATACCATTTAGTAACTATTTCGACACTTAAAACAACTCCGTTTAACTCGAAAATGTCGTTTCGACCACTTTAAAAATCTGGACAGCAACCACTTATAGTGTTGTTCTCCAAAAATTAAGTTTTCCGACAACGAAATTTAAACGACCACAACTTACTCATTTTAGCTCCGTTTTTAGCCCATAATATATCGAAACGAAGGTATTAACTTATATTTTCATAATATCGTACTAAACTAGTGTCAAAACAATTTTTACGACTCTCTACGCCTCTTACAAAAGTCGGACAGATTGTATGTTTTCCGTAAAAACTCGCTTTCGACCATTTTCAAGCGTAACTACTAGTAGTAACACTACTAGTTCCCTCTAATTTTTCATATACATCAACCCAAAATCAAAGATTCTTCTTCAAGTTTACAAATCCAAAACATACATACTTATATTTTTCACCAATCTTTCAATTAACCCATTTTCATATATGGATCTAATAGATCCACACTTAATTTCCACAAATCTTAAAATATTTCATGACCAAAAATAATTTTCATCCTCTTATTTCATAAAAATACTTGATGAGTAACATGCATGCATAGATCTACAAAGATCATGCATGGAAAAATGAAAAGATGAAAAAGGTTTAAGAAATGACCTTGTGTAATGATTCTACGTAACCACAACGACCCGATCTACAATATAACCCACTAATAATCAACAAGAACTCTACCCTAAATCTTCAACCCAAAAACTACTCAAATCGTCAAACCAAGAAAGTCCATTCTTCTTTATGCTTATACAAGCTCTAGGGTGTACTTGTTTTGTGTTAAATCTTGGTAAAATGAAGCTTTTTAGAAATCAACAATGGTGGAATGGGGTTTGTGTTTGTGCCGTGTGTTTAGAGAGAGAGAGAGAGGTTTGTGTGTTTTTTGTTTGAGGTGAAATGAGTAAGTGTAACTAATGTGAAGTTTATTTGTGGTATAAGGTTAAAAAAATGTAGGATGTGTAAGTTAAGCTCAATATGGCAAAGAGTGAAGTGTTGGTGCATTATGCACATGGTGAGGGTTTTTGGCCGGCTATGGGGGTCCCAATGGGGGGTAAACTTTTCAAAATTTTTACTATGATAATTAGTTAAAAGGTTTAAGGTAAAAAGGTTAGTTAGTTTTAGGTAAATATCAAAAAGTATATAGTTAAGTTAAAAATTACGTAAAACTTAAAAATTTGACGAAATATATTAAATTTACGATTTTTCGACGAAAACTGACATTTTACGATTGGTAAAGTATTTTATGCACGATAATGACGGTTAAACGTAAAAACGACGTAAAATACGAAAACGCGATACGTTAATTAAATATTCACAGTAAATACGATTTATTACTATAAATAGCAAAATACTAAAATACAGGCATATATAAACACATACAGAAATATTTAATACGCTGCTCATGAAAATACGATCACGCTGTTAAAAACTAAACAGTTAAGCACATAATTCACAGATAACGAATAATCTCATGGATTATCGTCAATTCATTGACCGTCTCAGCACTTTGGTCAGGTTCACAGAAAATGTTCAGAATAATGACTGAGCTCAGAGTCAGGCCATTACTCGTCAGCAAACAGTTTTTCAGAAAACGTGGGATAACTTCCCGGTTCCAACACAGTTAAATCACATAGTTGACTAAATAAAAAGTCAAAGGGTAAAATAGTCATTTTACAAAGTGGGGAAAATTACCAGGTGTTACATCATCCCCTTGATAGAGAAGCTTTGTCCTCAAAGCTTAGGAGTGTCACGGTTTCTAGAATTGTCAAAGAGTTGCGGATATTTCTTGCGAAATTGATCCTCACGCTCCCAAGTGAATTCAGGTTCACGTTTAGAATTCCACCTCACCTTGATGATAGTAATACGACTCTGTTTCAATCGTTTGACCTCACGGTCCATGATTTCAACAGGTTCTTCGACAAATTGCATCTTGTCATCGATTCGGAGTTCCTCTAATGGTATAACGAGTGTTTCATCAGACATGCACTTCTTCAAATTCGACACATGAAAAGTGTTGTGCACGCGGCTCAACGCTTGCGGTAATTCGAGACGATAGGCTACGGTTCCAACCTTTGCTAGAATTTTGAAAGGTCCAATATGACGGGGGTTCAGCTTTCCTCGCTTTCCAAAACGTACCACACCTTTCCAAGGCGATACTTTTAGCATTACTTTGTCTCCCACTTGAAATTCGAGAGGCTTACGTCGAACGTCGGCGTAACTCTTCTGACGATCACGGGCTGCTTGAATTCGGCTCTTGATTTTAACAATCTTCTCAGTCGTTTCACGGATGAGTTCAGGGCCAGTGAGTTGACTATCCCCAACCTCACTCCAACACACAGGCGAGCGACATTTACGACCATACAACGCTTCAAACGGTGCAGCCTTAATACTGGTATGATAACTATTGTTGTAAGAGAATTCCACTAGAGGAAAATGTCTGTCCCATTGCTTTCCAAAGTCAAGCACACAAGCACGCAACATGTCCTCCAGCGTTTGAATAGTTCTCTCACTCTGTCCGTCAGTCTACGGGTGATAAGCAGTACTCATGTCCAATTGCGTACCCAACGCTTTCGGAAGTAATTTCCAGAATTCCGAAGTAAATCTACCATCTCTATCAGAAATTATCGAGATCAGTATCCCATGTTTTGAGACTATTTCCTTCAGATAAAGTCTCGTAAGCTTATCCATCGAATCATCTTCCTTCATAGCCAAAAAGTGTGCAGATTTCGTAAGTCGATCCACAATTACCCAAATTGTGTCGTGTCCGTTTGTCGTTTTAGGTAGCTTAGTTATGAAGTCCATGGTTATATTTTCCCATTTCCACATAGGAATTATAGGTTGAACCAACAATCCAGATGGTTTTTGGTGTTCTGTTTTCACTCTAGCACAAGTCAGGCACTTCCCTACATACGTAGCGATTTCAGCTTTCATATTTGGCCACCAATATAGCTTCTTCATATCCTGATACATTTTGTCAGATCCTGGGTGAATCGAATACTTAGATTTATGCGACTCATGCATAATCACGTCCCTTAGTCCTCCAAACCGTGGTAACCAACTTCTACCATTCAGACATAGCGTTCCATTATTGCTAGTCTCCAATTTCTTTGTAACCATTCCTCCTAGTTTCTCATCTTCAACATGTTCAGGCTTAAGAGCTTCGGTTTGTGCTTCACGAATTTGCACAGGTAAGTTCGTATTGATAACCATAGCTAACGATCTAACTCTACGTGTCATCAGTTGTTCCTTTCTACTTAGCGCATCCGCCACTACATTGGCCTTCCCAGGGTGGTAACGGATTTCACAGTCATATTCGCTGAGCAACTCGATCCATCGACGTTGTCTCATGTTCAGTTCCTTCTGATCAAGAATATGTTGTAAACTCTTGTGATCGGTATAGAAGACACACTTGGTTCCATACAAGTAGTGTCTCCACAATTTCAAGGCAAATACTACAGCTCCTAGCTCCAAGTCGTGCGTAGTGTAGTTTTTCTCATGTGTTTTCAATTGTCGTGACGCGTAGGTGATAACTTTCTTCCTCCACATCAACACAGCTCCCAATCCTTTTGCTGATGCATCACAATAGACCACAAAGTCTTCTGATCCTTCTGGTAACGATAGAATAGGCGCACTACACAACATTTGTTTCAACTTCTGGAATGCTAATTCCTCCTTATCTCCCCATTCGTATTTCACCTTCTTTTGAGTCAACTTCGTCAATGGTTTCGCGATCTTCGAGAATCCCTCGATGAACCTTCGGTAGTATCCGGCGAGTCCTAAGAATTGGCGAATTTCAGTCGGTGTCGTAGGAGCAGTCCACTCCCTAATTGATTCAATCTTGGCAGGATCAACATGAATCCCCTTGCTATCTATAACGTGACCTAGAAATTGTACTCTTGGCAACCAAAAATCACACTTCGAGAACTTAGCATACAATTCCTCCTTCATAAGCAATTCTAATATTATCTTAAGATGTTCCTCATGTTCTTTTTCATTCCTTGAGTAAATCAGTATGTCATCGATGAACACAATGACAAACTTGTCCAAATACGGTTTACACACCCGGTTCATGAGGTCCATAAACACAGCAGGTGCGTTTGTCAAACCGAACGGCATCACTTGGAACTCATAGTGTCCATACCTAGTCCTAAAAGCAGTCTTTGCAACATCTTCCTCACGGACTCTTAATTGGTGATAACCAGACCTAAGGTCAATCTTTGAGTAAACGCTCGATCCTTGCAACTGATCAAACAGATCATCGATCCTAGGTAACGGGTAACGGTTCTTGATGGTAAGTTTGTTCAACTCACGATAGTCGATACATATCCGAAAACTTCCATCCTTCTTCTTTACAAATAAGACTGGAGCTCCCTAGGGTGAAGAACTCGGTCTTATGAATCCTTTATCAGTCAACTCTTGTAGTTGCGTCGCTAGTTCTTGCAATTCTGATGGTGCTAAACGATAAGGCGCTCGAGCAACAGGTGCAGCTCCCGGTATTAAATCGATCTGGAATTCAACTTGTCTAGCCGGTGGTAATCCAGGCAAATCTTCAGGAAAGACTTCAGGAAAATCCCGTACGATAGGTACATCTTCCAACCGTTTTTCTTCCGTCTGCTTTTCAGTAATACAGGCTAAAAATACGTGGCAACCTTCCGAAAACAACTTCTGAGCCTTGACACGTGAGATAATGTTCAGTCGTGACTTCCCTTTTCCGTCACTTGTATCCCCTTGTACCTCCAAAACTTCATCACCAAATGGTAAACGAACGATCTTCTCGTCACATACAATCGTAGCACGATATCTCGACAACCAATCCATTCCGACAATCACGTCAAAACTCCCTAACTCAACAGGCATAAGGTCTATTACGAAAGGATGACCTAGAAGATTTAAAGTGCATCCACGAAGTATAGTGTCGGCTTCTATCAACTTCCCATTAGCTAACTCAATAGTGTACTTAGTGTCTAAGGGCGAAGGGGTCACATCAAGTAAAACACTAAAAGCAGTCGACACAAAACTCCTATCGGCTCCAGTATCAAATAAAATAGAAGCATAACGACCATTGAGAAGAAACGTACCCGTCACAACGTCGGGGTTTTGTTGCTCTTCTCCTCCTCCTATCACATAGACCCTACCACGAGCTTCCCCAGCTTTAGCAATCTTTCCTTGGTCCTTGTCCTTGTTCTTTTTCTTTGGGCACTCATTGTTGTAGTGTCCCTTCTGCTGACATTCAAAGCAAGTGACGTTGGCTTTCGTGTTGGGTGGTGACTTACAATCCCTAGCAATGTGTCCAGTTTTCTTGCAGTTGTGACACTGTACATTGCATTGTCCATTATGGTGACGCTTGCATCGATTGCACAGAGGTAACGTCCCATTGTACACTCCCTTTTCCCAGTACCAGCAGTGTACGCTTTCACAGTGTCTTGCCTCTTATTCGGATAGTTCCCATGGTTGTTCCTTTGGTTATTCCCCCACTTTCTCTTGTTGTCCGCGGCATTCCCAGCATTTGCTCGAACAACTTGGTCCATCAGACTGTGAGCCATCCTTATAGCATCACTAACTTTTGTCGGTCCAGACGATGTCACATTCCCTTGAACTCTACCCGGTAAACCCCAAATATAGCGCTCAACCTTATTCTCTTCATCCGGAACCATTCCAGGACATAGCAAACACAATTCTTGAAACCTCCTTGTGTACGTACCAATGTCATTGTTCTTCATAGTCAAGTTCCATAGTTCGATTTCCATTTTCTGAATCTCATTACGAGGACAATACTCCTTAGTCAAAAACTTCTTAAGTTCCTCCCAACTCATTCCATACGCCTCCTCGGCTCTAGCCGTTTGCACATGTGTGTTCCATCATGTCAACGCTCCAGCAGCTAAAGTACAAGTAGAATAAGTCACTTGGTTTTCAACAGCACCCCCACTAACACGGAACACAGCTTCCATCTTTTCGACCCAACGAGCTAATCCGACAGCTCCTTCAGTACCATTAAAAGTCAAAGGGTCACAGCTCCTAAAGTCCTTGTAAGTACACGGCTTAGGCGGTCGATTGTCAACATTGTTCGGTGGTGCTTCGTTCACGTTGTTGTTAGCTTGAACGTTTGCCAGTGCAGCAGTCACTCGTTGCGTAATCAGTGCTTCCAATTGAGCGTCAGTCGTTCCGTTACGTGTGTTCACCATTGTTTCTCTGCGTTACGAAAACAATGCAATTAAGGTTCAAGCATGAATATACACGTTATATATTTCATATGCTAAAATAGAATGCAGAATTTAACAGTACAACAAATATAAAAAGGATAGTCTCTGGTCAAGGTCATAGAGTTAAATTCCCATTCATAATCAAAATATCAAGTACATAGTCATAAAATAAGAGTATGATTACATCTAGTCTATTCCAACTAACCGAGTACTACTCTAGTTTAGTGGATACAATACCCAAAAGATAAAGATGTCAATCTACTCTAGAATTAAGCACAATAACGATGAATCTCTAAGTGCGACGACGACGATCACACTCAGCACATCTCGGTGAATCACTCCTCGGGTCTCCATCTGCAGCTCGGTCTCCTCCACGAACTGACTCTAACTCACGCCTCAACCTAGCAACCTTCTCAAGTGTGGTATCCAACAAGTCACGGGTATCCTCGTTATCCTCTAACAATCCAAAAACCGCATCCTCAAGTAGACGAAAACGAACAGCATCTGAATCCCTAGCAGATCCTATTATAACAACAAATGACCTAGGTCTAGAGGGCTCTCCAACATGATGAGTAGGTGGTGTAGAAACAGCAGTAGCAGCTCGAATCTCATGAGTAGGCGATGCCTTAGGTGTAGTGTGTGAATCAGACATACGAATCTTCTTCCGTGGGCATGACGAATCAGAATCGGACCAAGCTCGAGATCTAACACCGGATGGTCCAGCTCCATCAGCAGGTGGTACAGTATCATCGAAATCAGTATAAACCTCAGCTGGCGGCGTACCCCATAAAGCTTCCCTCTCCTCTCTAAACCGCTGACAGGGAACAGTAGGCTTCTTCCTCAGGTTGGACGTCTTCCTAATCTCACTCCTCCTACTAGGCTCAACTCTCTCAGGTACAACAGTCAAAGCATCAACCCTAAGATCATCATCAGCCTCAGCACCCTCGCTATCACTACTAACCACAACCATCCTAACGTCAGTATCACTCTCAATCTCATCATCCATGTCCTCATCATCCTCACGATCTACCTCATATCCATCCATATCATCATCACCCTCACGATCTACCTCAACACCATCCATATCATCCTCATGACCTACCTCATGTCCATCCATGTCCTCATCACCCTCGTGATCTACCTCAATACCATCCACGTCATCCTCATCATCCTCACTACCACTAACCCACTCGATCAAAGTACGATGCACAACAGGTGGCATCCCATCAACAACATCGGAAGTATCAGACAACACATCAGGCTCACCCTCATCATCCTCCTCCGGATCCTCGTCAGGGTCATACTCCGCACCTTCCTCCTCAGGATCAGCCTCCTCTGGGTCGTTCTCCGGCTCAACATGATCTGGTACCATCTCGATCTCGTCTTCCCACTCTTCGTCGACAGAGTCGGGCTGGTAAGAAACAGTAGATGACGACATAACCTGCAACAACCAAAATGCGTATTAAAGCAGTTGTAGGGTATGCATGAAATAATCATGTATAGAAATTAAAGTATGCAAATCAACGAAATGCATATGTATATAATACATATTACGTATTACATAATATATATTACATATTACTTATAGTGTTATCCTACGTAATACATTACGTAGTACACATACGTATACAGAGTAACAAGTAGCCACATCGGTTATAGTCTAGGCCTAAGATGCAAACCTAGTTCTATATAACCAAGGCTCTGATTACCAATTCTGTAACACCCCAAAATGTGATATGCGGAAGCGGTGAAGCTCGGGGGTTGTTACGTCATTGTATCATAGTTCAAGGTACAAGAGAACGACTCTAAATGAGACGTTTTATAAAAATACCTCGTTGAATTTAAATTAAAAGCATCACATTACAAAAGGTCTCAGTTTCAAAAGATAGTGCAGCGGAATGTAAAAGTTTTAAACATCAACGAGATAATAGTTCAAAAGCATAAGTAACAAATGTCCGAAGATAGCCAAGAAATGCATGCGGACTCCAAGTACTTCACACAGCAGGTACAACACATCATCAATTACCTGAGATAAATGCTAAATTGGGTCAACATAAAGTTGGTGAGAATATAGGTTTCAAGTAAAAATTCATAGTCATTCAATTTCAGATTTCATTTCATGTACACATGCAACTATAGGAGATATAGTGCCAAGTGTAGGATAAATTGGGTGTTCACAATATTTATGATAGCTAAGCTCGTGACATCGAAACTAGTGATCTAGTGCATACAATAGATTGCATACATAAATTGCCCCAATGGAGTACCTAGCCAAGATGACTCCGTTCATACAAATGGTACACACTCGTCCGGCGTCAGAATGCCCGAGTGGAGGTTATCAACCCTCAATAGATCTATCCGTAACATAAGAGCTTACTCCAGCAGAGTAACTAACGATTCATAATAGTGGGGACTATATCTAAAGCAACTTAAGCTATCTCATAAATAGTGTTCACAAAGCGTTCACAGAAATCAAGTTTTACTTGCGTCCAGAAGCAAGTCATCAAAGCATTTATCACATCCCAAAACATTAAGCATAGAAAGTAGTTTAATAGGGAATCTATAAACTCACCTTAAGCAACGATTCAAACCGCACAAGTAAGATCAAATAGTAGCGATCAACTCTAGCAACAACCTAAATATAATACTATAGCTTAGGCGCAAGCAAATAAGTCACAATAGTTCATCACGTACGTTACTCATCGATCAAGTATATATTTTGTTGTTAAAATCGTGACTTGTAAATGTTACATTGTTATAAACATTATAGTATATATATACTTAGGCAAAAATATTTATTTTTTACTCGACGAAAATTCGGCAGCCTTTCGGCGTCACATAAAAATTTTCCATTTTTAGTAAATACTCAAATCTCGTCCTAAAACTCCTATTTTCAACAATTTCTCAATCGCCAACAATTCAACAATTCATTTTTCACAATCGTAACAATTTCAACTTCCAACGTTCCAACTTTCAATAGTATAACAAGTATTCACATTTCGAGCTAATACGCTTTTACAAAACAAGTCCAACATTCATACATACCATTTAGTAACTATTTCGACACTTAAAACAACTCCGTTTAACTCGAAAATGTCGTTTCGACCACTTTAAAAATCTGGACAGCAACCACTTATAGTGTTGTTCTCCAAAAATTAAGTTTTCCGACTGATAGATGTAGTAAATACGTCTTTTAGGAAAAACAACGTATAAGTGCGGCAAGTATTAAACTTGACGATTTAATGGAAAACCGACAAATCGAATAAATTCCAAGTTCGTTCTCGAAGGAGGTGTGTGTATTAATGTGCCAAAATATAAAATAACAATGTTTGGATTAGTGTCGTTTTTGGTTTCAAGAGAGAAAAAGTAAAGACGAGCTACGACTACGATTAAACTACGACGTTGACGTAAAACGCGAACGTAAATACGTAAAACGCGACAAAATTAAAAATTAAACCTAAAAATTAATTAAAATATTAAACTAAGTCTTAAATAATATAAATAAGAATAAAAATCCAACAATATATTTTAAAACCTTTTATTAATTAAATATTCAATTTTTAATGCTAATTAAAGCCCACAAATTAAATATAATTAACAAAATGTCCAAAATATTAATTTATTGAACTAATAACCAACTTATATTATTTAATGACTAAAAACTATTTTTCTTGAATTTTAAAAACTATTTTTCTATTTTTTTAAACACTAAAAACTATTTTTTAATTAAAATAATCCTAAAAAATAATAAAATAATGACAAAATTAATCTAACAAATTTAAAAATCCTAAATTACCCTAATGAACAGTAGAAAATTGAAAAAGTTTGAAAAAAGTAAAAATTTGCACTAAAAGACAAACCTATTTAATAATTAACCCCTAATTAACTTAAATTAATTATAAAAAATAATTAAAAAGTGAACAGTAACTAATTTTTAAACTAAAAATCTTAAATTAATATTCTTAATCTATAAAAAAGTTTAAAACAGAAAAATATGACTTTTTTACACTAAATGACAAAAAACAGTATTTAAAAAGTTAATTTAAATAGCCAATTAATCTAGAAAATATCAAATGAACAGTAACTCCAAAATTAACTAAACTGAAAAATCAGAAATTAAAAATGAAAAATAATGGAAAAAGTCTGAAACCCTGATTCTTAAAAAAGTTCACAAAAGACAAAATATTAAGGTTGTGACAGTGACCTTTGACTGTTTTTGGCAGTTAGCACAAGCAGGGGAAACACTTGCACTAGCAGTGGGAACCTTGTTCCCACTGACTGAGCAAAAATATGGTCTAATGCTTTTTCAGCTTAGGAAAGCTGTTGCTGGTGGTTTTTACTTGGGTACAAGGGAACCCCCACACTCATGGAAGTGTGGGGAGTCAATTAAAATTGAAAAACACACAAGCACAGTTCAAATATTACACACAAAAGGCAAAAAACAGTCACTGTTAACAGAAAGGGGGGGTCTTATGGACTTTTGCTGGTTCAATTGACTCTAGGACGATTTTCAAAGCTCAAATTCTTGCACATAAACCCACCAAATCACAACCAAGCTGTTTAGAACCCTAGTTTAACCTATACTTTAACAGATTGCAAAAGTGGTGGGCAAAATTTAGCTAAAACAAGCAGATTATCACACTTAACAAATTTATACTAGTGAAAACTCATTGTAAGCATGCAATAAGGTTGAAAGCTATCTAAGCTAAACTTAATGACTAAAAGCAAGTCATACCAACATCCTAATAAGTCTAAACCAGTTTTAATTGCCACAAACTCTCAAAACTTCCTATCTAACCAGCAAATCCAAACACCACCTTAAATTTAGAATATGAAGATTAACTAACCTAATGCTCATGAAACCAATCCTAACTACTCAATAACTACTCAAACATGCACACAAGACAGATTTAAGCATAAATGAGCAATACTTAACACATCAAACAAGGTTGCACTCAAAATCACAAGATCACTTCAAAAAGCAAAGAAAACGAGTTAATAGGGTTCAAGCCTATACCTCAGGCTGATGCCTTCTAAAAACTGGTTTGAGAGCTTAAGGAGAGCTTATGTGAAGTATACTGGAGTAGAGAAAAGCTGGTGTTGACTATCCAGTCAACACCCAATATATCTTCTATGCTAAAAGAAAGTGGTGAACTCTTGGAAACTTGAAACCTGCCAAAAAAAACAACAATAACAGTGACCTGTTACACAAAAAAATAAGCTATAGGCAAGCTTATTGAATAAGCTGCTATAGCTTATAAGCTTATACAAAAAAAATTGAAAACTGATTTCTTCTTTTCTTGAAATTTTTGAAACCAAATAACTTTAAACTTCACAAAACTTGGCAAAAAGCTTTGATGAAAACTGAGATCAAGCCCTCATTCCACTTTCACTTCACTTGGGTTTGATTTCAGGCTAAAAAAAACTCTTGCAGGATTTTATGAAAAACGAAATTTTTTTCTTGAAACTCCTATGTAACATGAACACTTTTTAAAACCTTAACTAAGCTTATGCTAAACATTATCCATTACACTAAAAAGCTGAAAAGAGGAACTCAGAATATGTAAAAAGTTTAAAATTTCATTTTCATTAATAATTTAAGAATTTTTTACAATAAACTGGAACAAGAAAGGGGTGCCACAAGTTGGACCTCCTTTTATAGCTAGCTAAAGATAATTCTAGAATATAAAAAAATACAGGAACCCTAGCAAACGGATTTCTCATTGTGCCCTTGGTTTTGACTAGAATCTTGGTCAATTTTCATCCCATGTGATTGACAGTTGGTGCTTTTTGATCTGAGGCGTTCATCTTATCCTTGGGGACCAAGGAGAGCATGTGAGCTGTTGATGGAGTCAAAATATTCCAATGTTGCCATATTTGGTGAAGCAGGGGAGGACGGGGGACCCACTAGGAGGTCACGGGAGAAGTGTTAAGTTGGTGGGTTTTGTTTTGGGTATCTTCAATTATCATTCTGGAAAGTTGGGGTGAAAAACCCTTTGATATGTGTTAGATTAGGATTAGGGTTTATAACTGGGGATTAGGGAGGATTAGAGGGAGATGGGTGAACAGTGCATGTTTCCCTCCCTAATTTATTATTAAAAACCAGGTTTAAAAAAGTTAAACACGTTTTTGGGTGACGTGTTTGTGGTTTGGGCTGGGTAAAACCGGGTAAAAGGGGTATTAGTTTGGGCTTGGTCGGGTAAAGTGGTGGGTTTGGGTAGGGTGAAAGCGGGTTTGGTTGGGTTAATGGTGGATATGGGTTATCTTTGTCCATGTTTGCCCCCTGAACTCCCCAATTGTGTTCAAATCAAGTTAAAACAGCCAACAACTCTTTTCCCTTTGTAATATCTTTGCTAAACTTGTCATTTTTGGCACCAAAGTTTATAAAACACATTCACAAGGGTATTTTATGCATTTAATGCATTCTTCAAGGGCATAAATGGTATTTTCCATAAACTTAAGGACCAATCTTGTAATAATAGAGATTTACAAGGGTCAAAAGTGACAAGTCTTCAAAAGTTGAGGGACCATTCTTGCCAAATCTTCAAACTTCAAGGACTTGATAGGAAAATCATGATTCGGGTCCGGTTCTTTGTGCGGCTTCATTTCCCGTGTTCGTTTTTGCTTGATTCCTTTGATCTTTTGGTGAATTCACGATATCCGTACCTGAAATACACAATGAACAAATACAAGCACATATATGGGTATTTTGATGATATTTTAAGCGTTTTAAGCCCGATTTGGACGATGAGACTATGTATAAATACAGTCTCATCACTCCCCCATACTAAACCATTGTCGTGTCCCCACGCAATGCTAGAATTAAGTATCATAGCACTTCCAAAATTCATTTTATGATGACATTTATTCAAGACATAAATTTAAAGAAACTACTACACGTGCTTTAGACATAATGTATTGTTTTCATCACTATAAAGTGACTTTTGGGATCATAGAACAAGAACACGTGAATGCTGCGTTAGAAATAATTTCGTCGTCCTCGATTTTCACCCAATTCCATGCTAAGCGTGTAACGAGATCATTGTTATTATAAGTTAGCAACACGAACACTTCTCATGAGTGTTAATTATGAACCTAAACTCCCTTATTCCTACTTGGTATCTCTTATATTTTATTTTGTCTTAATGATCACGAGGATACATCATTGACTTATGCGTGAATAGAGATTAAGTCTAAAAATAGAAACTTAACGGTGTAACCAAAATCATCAAATCAATAATTCACCCCAATAGACAACGATGTCAAAAAATTAAGTCAACAAGAAGGATCGATAAACACGATTTTATAACGGTTTTGAACATGAGACTTATTACCAAGACTTTTATACGCCCCCTAACGGAAGGGCCTTATTATCTTTGGTTTACCTCCATCTTTTATTCAACTTCGCCATGAAGCTTTTATTATGACTTCGGTCTTGCCTTGCCTTTTATTATCCGCCTCATCGGTGGTTTTATTAGCCAAAGACGTATATCCTCACGCTAAAGCGAATTTTGGATCTTTAAAGATTCGAAGATTAAGGCTTGATTCACTTTCAATTTGGGCATAGATTTTTCGGCCTTGTGAGCTTCAAATTTTTGCTTAATTTAGGTGAGCACTTGAAATCTTATTATTAGGTGAAGCTTTCGATTATTCGGGTGCCAATACTTCAAAACCGTGACGCTGGCGATACCTTAATGTTTTCCCAATTTTATTACATGGAAGCTACCAAAACAAATTAGAAACCCAACAATAGTGACTAAACCGCCAAATCAATATTTATTAACAATTTATTATGCAAAAGCGTTGGGAGAATAAGCTAATAATTACTACACATAAGATTGTGACGATTACGAGACTTATAAATAACTCTATCATTTCTCGTCCTCATTTAAGAGACTTAGCCTAAAAAGTTAAGGAATCGAAGCTAAGTGCTCAACACGCACGGTCGAGTCAAAAATTACTCTCGTTCTCACCATCGGAAAACCTACATTCGTGTCTTAAACACTTATGAAAAACAAGAAAAATTTTAAAATTTGGCCATTTTTAGCCTTATTTTGCAACAAAACGATAACAAAATGATGAATATTGGATTGCGTGTTGACGTAAGCAAGGTGAAGTATCTACTCACCCCCCCATACTAAAACTAAACATTGTCCTCAATGTTTCGAGTCTAGGGGTGTAAACACCCCCATACTAGAGACGAAGTCGAATGCTTAATCTCGAGCATGGAAAGGGTAAAACGAATAACCTAAAAGCCGTTTATGAATTATGCTAATAAGATAAACGTTAGAACATAAAAGGATATCATCGGATATCGGAATCTCCAAAGGCAACGGTCGAAGCTCGAGTGATCCGTAAAACGAACACGAGAGGCTTCAACGATGACGATGAACCTAATGAATCACAATCACAAACAACCACGAAACAAAGGTAGGAAGAGCACAAGTCCCCTCGTTACGTTAAACTAAGAAAGCGATAATATATACAAGGATAAGCATGAGAATCCCCCACGAGGCACCTTGTTTTTGATAAACGAGTCAAAAGCTCGACTCGGATCCCTATAAATGTGATCATTTAGGGATAATCTTGGTATGGTCATTTTTGGTGGGACTTACATGATAAACAAGGCCCAAAAGTACATGGAGTACTTTAAAAACCCGATAAACGTATACCGGGGTCAAAGATAGCGTCTTCGTTTTCAGATGAAAGACGAAACAACGCTACTCCAACACAAACCCCAATGGGGTAGAAGAAAAGAGATAAGAAGTAGAAAGGTGGGGCAAATGGTAAGTCAAACTTATGAGCTACTCGAGGTAGACTCACACCAAGCAAACGAAAGGATTTTCCATTTATTGCATCGGTGGAAGACCGAGATTTCCCTTTACAAGCAATTCCGGGATCGTAAATCTCGTCCTCGGTGGAGAAATGGGAGGGAACATTTGGGGCTTCCCCCACACTAAGACCACACCAACCATCGTCAAAAGGAGTAGACGAGGTGGTCGCACTCATAAAACGATGTGATGACGGAGTTAAACATGTAGAAAAATCATTTAAAACATTTTTAAAATCTTTTCCTTTTTCATCGTTTTTAAACTCTTTATGAAAACCCGATTGAATAATGTCGAAAATATTTGGCGTGTCAAATTGAAAATTAGTCGCGCTAAAAATCCTCACATTTAAGTCTTTGGTAGGAGGGGGTGGCGGATTATATAAGTTCTCAAAACGTTTGTCAATAAAGAACACCGCCCCCTCGGGGTCTACATACTTGTCATCCTTATGAACGTCGATCTCATCGATTTCTTCATCAAAGATAGGCTTGTCAAACCAAGGTTTGTCATTCCCCTCCTTGAGTATCTTAGAAACTCTCTCGAAGAGATCACGATCAAGCACGAAACCATCATTCTTTTGTGGGGATCGTTGATAAGTTAGATCCTCACGAATGTGGTAAACGTCATTCTCAAATGAGGAGTGTTGATTAGGTAACTCCTCGAGAATTGGATTCTTAGTGGTCACATGAGTTGGTTCGTCATCAAAAATAAGACGTTCCAACTCATTTAGTTCATCCTCGATCTTGGAAAGGTCGACCTCACTCGTAGGTGGAAGTGAAGGCATAAGAGCTAGCTCTCGTTCAATGATTTCCTCAATCTCGGGATCAAACTCATAATCATCGTACTTCACATGTTTCTTCTTAGGAGAATCAAAAATAGCATGTGGATGTCGAAGTACGTGATCAAGCTCGGCAAAATCGCCATCGTCATCGTCAAAGAAAGAGTCGATGTGAGCACTCACAACCATGGACTTACAAGCACTAGTGCTACGCTTAGGTGACTTTTCTAAGACGAGAGGATCGATGTCGATAAACCCTTTAGCCTCAACGGGTGTTGGGCTAGGCAAAGGAGGCACTTCGATGGAGTTAGAAGTTGAAGCCTCAAAGACGTGGTCCTTCGAAGGTGGTGAAGACGAATCCATTTTGGTCATTGTCGTGATGGCATTAACGTCACCCTTCGGAATTGGTGGTTCACTTGTTTCGCTAAAAACATCCCAAAGTGAGTTTTCATCCATGTATTTACACATACCTTTTTGAATTAGGTACACGTATTCTTTATCATTAAAATCATCATCTTTAAAACCGTTTTTCTTAATTCTTTCAAAACATGCATCAAGCTTCATTCTTTCCGCTAAAGTGAACATTTTGAAATCATTAGGATTTGAATCATTAGGTTTTGAAACCTCGGTTTTTTCATTTTCATTAAATCCTTGGGATTTTCTAGCGAAAAAGTCTATTTTCTCATCCCCAAATCTCATAGTAAGTCTCCCCTCGTGAACGTCGATTACGGTTCGAGCCGTCGATAAGAATGGTCGGCCTAAGATAATGGGACATTTAGGGTCACACTCGTAATCGGATATAACGAAATCCGCGGGAAAAACAAACTTTCCAATCCTAACATAGACATCCTCGGCTATTCCAATTGGTATCAAAGGTGTACAATTTGCAAGCTCGATAGTCATGTTCGTGGGGGTAAGCGAAGGCAATCTCATCAATTTCCATAGAGAATGAGGCATGAGATGGATGCTAGCACCTAAATCGGCAAGGGCTAAACATCCCTCAATCTCGGAAAAATCACAAGGTAGTAGAAATTGGCCCGGATCCTTTTCCTTTCTCGGCATACGCCTTTTGGGTTTTTTAAGAAGGATCGAAGCACAAGTTTCTTCAAGGGTTACTTTGGTGAGGTCGACAAAACTCTCTTTTTGAACCGTGGATGGAATTTGAGGTACACGAGGGTGTGCACTCTTTTCCTTGGTCGCCACGTTCACCCCATCGACTTTAGAACAAGAAGACGTCTTAGAAGTCGAGGGTTGAGAAGCATAGACAACACGAAATCCTTCAAGGTTAGGGGTAATCACACGACCTTTCTCACGAGACGAGGCGGCTTTACATTGTTCTTTCGGATTAGCAACGGTGTCACTAGGTAACGAAGTCGATGACGAACCCGAGGCTTTGTTCATAATGGCCGAAAACATCTTTTTTATATCAATTTGCCCTTGCTCAATCTTCGTGTTTTGCAATTTCAATGTATTAGAAAAGTCATTTTTCAAAGTACCAATTTCTCCCTCTAATCGTCTCATATTAGCCTCATTCGTTTTCATGTAATTTTTGAAAATCGTTTGACGAACTATTTTGATTAAAGTTCCCTTGGTTTTGATTGTTTCTTTGAAAATTTCCTTGATTACCACTTGAAAAATTGTTGCCTTGATTGTTGTTGTTTGAAAAATTCGAGTTTTGGTTATTGTCTCGATTTTGCCAAGTTATATTACGACCTTGATTATAACCTCCTTGATTGTGATTCGAAAAATTTCCTTGTTGATTATTTCCTTGAAAATTGTTTCAGTTTTGATAATGGTTGCCTTGGTTATAATTTCCTTGTTGTGATGGACCGGCGTTATTTTGATTTTGATTAGAAAAATTGTTGTTTAACGCACTCACATTCGACGTTTGGCCATCCGTAGCCGCACACTCGTAATAATTATAAGGTCCGCCACAAAACGTACACGAAACCTCAACCGTTTTCACCGTAGCGGGAGCGTCTTTCTTTTGCATCTCAACGAGAAAAGACGTAAACACATTTGTCAACTTGTCGACTTTCGCATCAACTCTCTCAATGTCGCGATTAGAACTACTAACATTGGCGACATTGGCAACACTCGGTGCATTGCGGAGTTGGTAAACCTTGGATCGGTTTTCGATAATTATCAATGCATCTTTTGGAGTCTTACACAAAAAGTTGCCACCGGCGGCGGAATTCAACGAGTCTTGTTCGTGAAAATTAAGACCGTTGTAAAACGTATCG
This sequence comes from Glebionis coronaria, assembly GCA_025667525.1. Classification (NCBI taxonomy): domain Eukaryota; kingdom Viridiplantae; phylum Streptophyta; class Magnoliopsida; order Asterales; family Asteraceae; genus Glebionis; species Glebionis coronaria. The sequence continues at coordinate 494,139 of JANFOE010001151.1, forward strand.
ATTTGGTGCAACTCGGAAAAACCATGGTGAGGACATTGCCTAAGAATTCCTTAAAACGATCCCACGCGTCTCTAAAAGATTCATTCGGTTTTTGCTCAAATTTCGTAATCTCGTTTTTGAAAAACGTTGTCTTAGACGGTGGGAAAAAATAATTAACGAACTTGGAAACGAGATCCTTCCACGTAACTATCGAATTAGGTGGCTCTTTCTCGTACCAATCCTTGGCGGCACCATCGAGCGAGTACGGAAAAAGCATAAGCTTGACGACATCGGTGTCGACGTTCTTAAACTTGCTCGTGGCTAAAAGACGATCAAAATTCCGAATATGGTCGTGAGGATTATCGGCTTCACGACCTCGAAACTTCGTAGCTTGAATCAACGAAAGCATTCCGCTCTTTATCTCAAAATTCTCCGCCTCGGTAGCGGGAATTACGATCGCGTCTCCATAACCCTCGGTGGGCGCTTGTAGCAATTCCATCATCGAACGATTGTCGGCCATCTCCTCTATGGTTTCTTCAACAACGATATTAGGAACGTTGGTTTCTAATTCTCGTCTACGTCGTCGATTCCTTCGATTACGATTGCGTCGATTCGAAGCTTCGCTAGAATTGGAATAATCCTTCGATCGAGTGCGCATGCACTAAGCGTAGAATGGGTGGTAGCAAAGAAGATTCTTTTTGCGGTTTTTCGACTTTTTCAATTTTTTTGGCTTTTGATTGTTTTTTTTTTAATTTTTTTTTAGATTTTCGAATGTATTACGTAGACACAAATCTACAAATCTCTCCTCGAATCGACTTTCTCGATTAAAGGAGCCTCAAAGAATGAAAACGATCACGTGGAGTGAACGTTCTCGATGACTTTAGAACGTTGGTGGAACACCAAAACATTCAAGAGGGTTTAATCTTGAAAACACAAGCAAATATAATATACGTAGATAATACTTGGGCGGCAAACCCTCGATTAGCCTTCTTTCTCAAAACACGCACAAGCAAGCGGAGGAAACGAGGCGGCGCGAAGCACTTAAGAGCCTTTTTCCTTTAGGTCGTGAAATACAACCGCCTTATACCCACCTTATAGTTTGTGTTAATTGAAATTAAGCCTCACGAAAGTATTTATCTATTTTGCCTTTAAACTTTTGCTTTAGATTCGAATACAATGATCGAGTGATGAAATCCCGAATCAAGGTTGCGTTTTCACGCTTTTGGAGTACTTGTATATTTATTGTTCTTACGTAAATACAATATAGTAATAATATATTCACAAGAAAAACGAAAACCAATATATCTATAATATAGTAAAATGATTGTTGTGTGTTTAATTTAGGAAAATTAAACACGCTTTATTTGGATACTATAATATAATAAGGAAAAATAACAAAAATGAGTATGTACGATATTCACGCTTTCCAAAAAATGAAAAGCTAAAACGCACTACTCACACAAACACGATACTAATAATGGCACACTAAACACCTCCCCGGCAGCGGCGCCAAAATGATAGATGTAGTAAATACGTCTTTTAGGAAAAACAACGTATAAGTGCGGCAAGTATTAAACTTGACGATTTAATGGAAAACCGACAAATCGAATAAATTCCAAGTTCGTTCTCGAAGGAGGTGTGTGTATTAATGTGCCAAAATATAAAATAACAATGTTTGGATTAGTGTCGTTTTTGGTTTCAAGAGAGAAAAAGTAAAGACGAGCTACGATTACGATTAAACTACGACGTTGACGTAAAACGCGAACGTAAATACGTAAAACGCGACAAAATTAAAAATTAAACCTAAAAATTAATTAAAATATTAAACTAAGTCTTAAATAATATAAATAAGAATAAAAATCCAACAAATATATTTTAAAACCTTTTATTAATTAAATATTCAATTTTTAATGCTAATTAAAGCCCAAAAATTAAATATAGTTAACAAAATGTCCAAAATATTAATTTATTGAACTAATAACCAACTTATATTATTTAATGACTAAAAACTATTTTTCTTGAATTTTAAAAACTATTTTTCTATTTTTTTAAACACTAAAAACTATTTTTTAATTAAAATAATCCTAAAAAATAATAAAATAATGACAAAATTAATCTAACAATTTTATAAATCCTAAATTACCCTAATGAACAGTAGAAAATTGAAAAAGTTTGAAAAAAGTAAAAATTTGCACTAAAAGACAAACCTATTTAATAATTAACCCCTAATTAACTTAAATTAATTATAAAAAATAATTAAAAAGTGAACAGTAACTAATTTTTAAACTAAAAATCTTAAATTAATATTCTTAATCTATAAAAAATTTTAAAACATAAAAATATGACTTTTTTACACTAAATGACAAAAAACAGTATTTAAAAAGTTAATTTAAATAGCCAATTAATCTAGAAAATATCAAATGAACAGTAACTCCAGAATTAACTAAACTGAAAAATCAGAAATTAAAAATGAAAAATAATGGAAAAAGTCTGAAACCCTGATTCTTAAAAAAGTTCACAAAAGACAAAATATTAAGGTTGTGACAGTGACCTTTGACTGTTTTTGGCAGTTAGCACAAGCAGGGGAAACACTTGCACTAGCAGTGGGAACCTTGTTCCCACTGTCTGAGCAAAAATATGGTCTGATGCTTTTTCAGCTTAGGAAAGCTGTTGCTGGTGGTTTTTACTTGGGTACAAGGGCACCCCCACACTCATGGAAGTGTGGGGAGTCAATTAAAATTGAAAAACACACAAGCACAGTTCAAATATTACACACAAAAGGCAAAAAACAGTCACTGTTAACAGAAAGGGGGGGTCTTATGGACTTTTGCTGGTTCAATTGACTCTAGGACGATTTTCAAAGCTCAAATTCTTGCACATAAACCCACCAAATCACAACCAAGCTGTTTAGAACCCTAGTTTAACCTATACTTTAACAGATTGCAAAAGTGGTGGGCAAAATTTAGCTAAAACAAGCAGATTATCACACTTAACAAATTTATACTAGTGAAAACTCATTGTAAGCATGCAATAAGGTTGAAAGCTATCTAAGCTAAACTTAATGACTAAAAGCAAGTCATACCAACATCCTAATAAGTCTAAACCAGTTTTAATTGCCACAAACTCTCAAAACTTCCTATCTAAACAGCAAATCCAAACACCACCTTAAATTCAGAATATGAAGATTAACTAACCTAATGCTCATGAAACCAATCCTAACTACTCAATAACTACTCAAACACGCACACAAGACAGATTTAAGCATAAATGAGCAATACTTAACACATCAAACAACGTTGCACTCAAAATCACAAGATTATTTCAAAAAGCAAAGAAAACGAGTTAATAGGGTTCAAGCCTATACCTTAGGCTGATGCCTTCTAAAAACTGGTTTGAGAGCTTAAGGAGAGCTTATGTGAAGTATACTGGAGTATAGAAAAGCTGGTGTTGACTATCCAGTCAACACCCAATATATCTTCTATGCTAAAAGAAAGTGGTGAACTCTTGGAAACTTGAAACCTGCCAAAAAAAACAACAATAACAGTGACCTGTTAGACAAAACAAATAAGCTATAGGCAAGCTTATTGAATAAGCTGCTATAGCTTATAAGCTTATACAAAAAAAATTGAAAACTGATTTCTTCTTTTCTTGAAATTTTTGAAACCAAATAACTTTAAACTTCACAAAACATGGCAAAAAGCTTTGATGAAAACTTAAATCAAGCCCTCATTCCACTTTCACTTCACTTGGGTTTGATTTCAGGCTAAAAAAAACTCTTGCAGGATTTTATGAAAAACGAAATTTTTTTCTTGAAACTCCTATGTAACATGAACACTTTTTAAAACCTTAACTAAGCTTATGCTAAAACATTATCCATTACACTAAAAAGCTGAAAAGAGGAACTCAGAATATGTAAAAAGTTTAAAATTTCATTTTCATTAATAATTTAAGATTTTTTTACAATAAACTGGAACAAGAAAGGGGTGCCACAAGTTGGACCTCCTTTTATAGCTAGCTAAAGATCATTCTAGAATATAAAAAATTACAGGAACCCTAGCAAACGGATTTCCCATTGTGCCCTTGGTTTTGACTAGAATCTTGGTCAATTTTCATCCCATGTGATTGACAGTTGGTGCTTTTTGATCTGAGGCGTTCATCTTATCCTTGGGGACCAAGGAGAGCATGTGAGCTGTTGATGGAGTCAAAATATTCCAATGTTTCCATATTTGGTGAAGCAGGGGAGGACGAGGGACCCACTAGGAGGTCATGGGAGAAGTGTTAAGTTGGTGGGTTTTGTTTTGGGTATCTTCAATTATCATTCTGGAAAGTTGGGGTGAAAAACCCTTTGATATGTGTTAGATTAGGATTAGGGTTTATAACTGGGGATTAGGGAGGATTAGAGGGAGATGGGTGAACAGTGCATGTTTCCCTCCCTAATTTATTATTAAAAACCAGGTTTAAAAAAGTTAAACACGTTTTTGGGTGACGTGTTTGTGGTTTGGGCTGGGTAAAACCGGGTAAAAGGGGTATTAGTTTGGGCTTGGTCGGGTAAAGTGGTGGGTTTGGGTAGGGTGAAAGCGGGTTTGGTTGGGTTAATGGTGGATATGGGTTATCTTTGTCCATGTTTGCCCCCTGAACTCCCCAATTGTGTTCAAATCAAGTTAAAACAGCCAACAACTCTTTTCCCTTTGTAATATCTTTGCTAGACTTGTCATTTTTGGCACCAAAGTTTATAAAACACATTCACAAGGGTATTTTATGCATTTAATGCATTCTTCAAGGGCATAAATGGTATTTTCTTGAAATTTAAGGACCAATCTTGTAATAATAGAGATTTACAAGGGTCAAAAGTGACAAGTCTTCAAAAGTTGAGGGACCATTCTTGCCAAATCTTCAAACTTCAAGGACTTGATAGGAAAATCATGATTCGGGTCCGGTTCTTTGTGCGACTTCATTTCCCGTGTTCGTTTTTGCTTGATTCCTTTGATCTTTTGGTGAATTCACGATATCCGTACCTGAAATACACAATGAACAAATACAAGCACATATATGGGTATTTTGATGATATTTTAAGCGGTTTAAGCCCGATTTGGACGATGAGACTATGTATAAATACAGTCTCATCACCGACAACGAAATTTAAACGACCACAACTTACTCATTTTAGCTCCGTTTTTAGCCCATAATATATCGAAACGAAGGTATTAACTTAAATTTTCATAATATCGTAGTAAGCTAGTGTCAAAACAATTTTTACGACTCTCTACGCCTCTTACAAAAGTCGGACAGATTGTATGTTTTCCGTAAAAACTCGCTTTCGACCATTTTTAAGCGTAACTACTAGTAGTAACACTACTAGTTCCCTCTAATTTTTCATATACATCAACAAAATCAAAGATTCTTCTTCAAGTTTACAAATCCAAAATATGAAGATCTGATGTAATTGGGAGCATTAGTAGATGGTATGCTTTCACAAACCATGAGAAATTTATCATGCTTCAAATACCATCGAACTTCGACCATCTACATATTTAAACAAAAAAGTATAATCATTCAATTATGTATCGATATGATAAAGGACAAAAGGCAGCCAGCAATAGGTAGGGGTTTAAAATGGTTTGGGTTGAAACGGGTCATTTTATTAATATATCTCGAGACGGTATGTGTCTATTGGCAATCATCAATCTGTCCATTATGATAGGTATGAACGCAACACTAATAGGTTTTAGCAAATATTAACCCGTTTCCCTTTTACGGAAACAAATAATTCCATTTGAATTGTTTGAGCTATAAAACAACCAAAATGGACCCTTTTAATAGATAGATTGGTTAAAACTGATACTAATAATCTAGAGTCAATCCAAAAGTATTACCATGAATTTCCAGAAGGTTACGCAAGTTAGTAATAATATCTAAAAGCATCAAAAGACCATAGAATCAAACTAATCCATGAAAAAAAGGCTACATGGGTACCCTCAGCTTTGAGTAAAATGGCATAAGCTAAAATGGCTTCTTTGTACGGCAGAAAATATTCAAACATAAAGGATTAGTTATTCACACAAATCAATTTCTAAACTTACTTGATACAAATCCCATGTTATACGAGATGCATATAATACAAGAGCCTTGTTGCAATCACATCTAAACGTATTCCTGATCTGCATTAAAAAATATTATGCATTAAGCCTCTTAATATGAATACATATGAAGAGTTATGTTACCAACCAGATTTTATCAGTAAATAAAGCCACGTAAAAGATAAAATGACTCCCTAGCAGATCAAAATCGAAAGATTTATTGGGTCATGCTATTATGCCGAACCTCGAACACAAGATAATTATATCTAAAGCAACAAGATGCATACCAAAATCTCAATCCCTTGGTCACAACTGATTATAATCTTGCAATATGTTATATATTGAAGTAATCATCAATCTCCATGGACTTAAGGACACTATCTTGTGTTGGCATGATAGCATGGCGACTGCTAGATGATTCCTGGCCTTTTGGCCGGTGGTAGGATGACCTTCTGACTTGTGAGCTAAATTTGTATTAACCTTTTTCAATCTTATAAATTGAGCATATGCTCCATCAAGATCTTGTTGTTCTATCATTAAGTTTTTTGGATCGAATTTGGCTCAAAATACAAAACAAGTTTGAGCTTAGTTTCTTTCACGGCAGAAGGCATAGTGTTTTATATCAGTATAACGCATTTCATGAATTAACACATTGTGGGTGTTTATATAAACAACAAAAAAGAGTATAAGTTTCAACTTCATATTCACAGCTGTGTATATATTAGGTTTTCCAGCGTCTAAATTAAAATTCTAGCTGTGTATGTCAATACTTTCCGTGAATCAAACATTTCATAATGAATACTTTCCGTCAATATAACATTCCAGTTGTGTATATCAATACTTTCCGTCAATATAAAATACTTTCCGTCATATTTTAGAGAGAGAGAGAGAGGTTTGTATGTTTTTTGTTTGAGGTGAAATGAGTAAGTGTAAGTAATGTGAAGTTTATTTGTGGTATAAGGTTAAAAAAATGTAGGATGTGTAAGTTAAGCTCAATATGGCAAAGAGTGAAGTGTTGGTGCATTATGCACATGGTGAGGGTTTTTGGCCGGTTATGGGGGTCCCAATGGGGGGTAAACTTTTCAAAAATTTTACTATGGTAATTAGTTAAAAGGTTTAAGGTAAAGAGGTTAGTTAGTTTTAGGTAAATATCAAAAAGTATATAGTTAAGTTAAAAATTACGTAAAACTTAAAAATTTGACGAAATATATTAAATTTACGATTTTTCGACGAAAACTGACATTTTACGATTGGTAAAGTATTTTATGCACGCTAACGACGGTTAAACGTAAAAACGACATAAAATACGAAAACGCGATACGTTAATTAAATATTCACAGTAAATCGATTTATTACTATAAATAGCAAAATACTAAAATACAGGCATATATAAACACATACAGAAATATTTAAATACGCTGCTCATGAAAATACGATCACGCTGTTAAAAACTAAACAGTTAAGCACATAATTCACAGATAACGAATAATCTCTTGGATTATCGTCAATTCATTGACCGTCTCAGCACTTTGGTCAGGTTCACAGAAAATGTTCAGAATAATGACTGAGCTCAGAGTTAGGCCATTACTCGTCAGCAAACAGTTTTTCAGTAAACGCGGGATAACTTCCCGGTTCCAACACAGTTAAATCACATAGTTGACTAAATAAAAAGTCAAAGGGTAAAATAGTCATTTTACAAAGTAGGGAAAATTACCAGGTGTTACATTTTGGACGCTGCTGAGAAGCCAAGGAGGACATTCATGGTTCCATCCTTTGATACTAATCTTGGAGAGGAGTCTTAAAAAGGGGAGGAGTAATTGAATTTGAGTAACAAAGTTATAAAGAAGGCTCCAAAAGACTCTATAGGTAACTCAAGAAGCTTGCTGTTATAAGATGTATTGCAGAAGATGATTAAGATCAAGTTTGAGTGTTGACTTTTTGAGGTTATTTATACTCAAATTCAAGGATAGAGTGTGTTTGTAAGAATCCTCTCTGTATGTTTTATTTAATTCAGAAACTTGATTACTAGAGTAGATATCAAGTTTAGGGGAGGATTGTTGGGAATAAAATTGACCAAGTTCCTAGACGCTGACAAGAGGAACTTGGACACTAACAAGAAGAATTGAGGCGCTGACAGGTGAGACGCTGATAAGAATTATCAAGGCGTTGACAAGAAGAATCATAACACAAAGACAAGGACTAAATCTGCCAATGATGAATTCTTCAAGCTGGTGGACAAAATATGAAGATAAGAATTCAGAATATATTCTTAAATGTTTAAAAGATTTAGTCAATAAGTTATTTGAGTATGTTTATCTTGTGTCTCTTTCTAAAATAGTTGATCTTAGCTTTTTGTACAAGGCTCCTTAAACCTATAAAAGGAGGCCTTATGGTTAGACATAAGACACATCCCTTTCACACCTCTTCCATATATCTCATAACACTTTCATTGTAATCATTCATTGATATTATTAATCAAAGTTAAAGTTTGGTTTACTTTGTTTTGTACTTTGTTCTAAGTGTTAAATTCCGCATAACACTTAGATTGTTCAATACAACAAAGTTTCTCTACGTGTTAAACTTGATTTAATCTCGTTTACACAAGCTAAATCGGTGTAAGTTTGGGATCAATAAAAACAACGGACGAAAACGTAAAAATCTAGAAAAAAATATAAAAATACTGACGAAAACGAAAAAATATAGACGAAAACGTATAAATACTGAGGAAAACGTAAAATACTAACGAAAACGTAAAATTACTGCCGAAAACGTAAAATTACTTATTAAAACAAAAAAAATGCTTACAAAAATGTAAAAACGATGACGAAAACGTAAAACGCTGATGACACGCTAAAAATCGTATGTAAACGTAAAAACATCTGGCGAAAACGTAAAAAACATGATGAAACCCTAAAAATCGGACGAAACTGTAATAATACTGATGAAAACATAAAAAGCTGATGAAAACATAAAAAAGCTGATGAAAACGTAAAAGAACTTACGAAAACGGAAAAAAAGAAGACGGGAAAAACAGATGAAAATGTAAAAAAACTAGCAAAAACGTGAAAAAAGGTTGATCGTGAAAATAATATACGCTGTATTAATGAAATTTCGTATTGTTTTTAAGGTTTATACGAGTGTAAAGGGTTTTGTTTTCATTAATGCGTGTTTGTGAGGCTTAGACATGAAATTTTTTGTACTAATGTTTCAATTTTTTTTTAATTCGGATTGAATTTTAAATCTTCTAAAAGTATATATTTTTAATATAAATTTAAGAATCATATTATAGCAATATATCAGGTTACAGTTTCACCACTGGGTCAACTCGGTCAAGTCACCTGGTAACGAGATCGATCATTGGGTCAACCTGATCGAGTCACGGGGTCACGGGTTTATCGTCAATGGTTCGTTCATATTAAGAAAAAAACAATCCCGCCCGTTGACCACAAATAAACGTTTCTTAAGCGTAAATTATAACTAAAATATACTAAAGGCTAAATTACAAATTCAAGAAACTAAAAACAAACAACAATAAACCATCTGGAACAAGAAAAAAGGCGACCCCGCCCGTTAGGCGAGTTACGACGCTAGTATATATATATATATATATATATATATATATATATATATATATATATATATATATATATATATATATATATATATATATATATATATATATATATATATATATATATATATATATATATATATATATATATATATATATATATATATATATATATATATATATATATATATATATATATATATATATATATATATATATATATATATATATATATATATATATATATATATATATATATATATATATATATATATATATATATTATATATATATATGTATATATGTATATATATATATATATATATATATATATATATATATATATATATATATATATATATATATATATATATATGTATATATATATATGTATATATATATATATATATATATATATATATATATATATATATATATATATATATATATATATATATATATATATATATATATATATATATATATATATATATATATATATATATATATATATATATATATATATATATATATATATATATATATATATATATATATATATATATATATATATATATATATATATATAATATATATATATATATATATATATATATATATATATATATATATATATATATATATATATATATATATATATATATATATATATATATATATATATATATATATATATATATTATATATATATATATATATATATATATATATATATATATATATATATATATATATATGTATATATATATATATATATATATATATATATATATATATATATATATATATATGTATATATATATATGTATATATATATATATATATATATATATATATATATTATATATATATATATATATATATATATATATATATATATATATATATATATATATATATATATATATATATATATATATATATATATATATATATATATATATATATATATATATATATATATATATATATATATATATATATATATATATATATATATATATATATATATATTATATATATATATATATATATATATATATATATATATATATATATATATATATATATATATATATATATA